>CM066341.1:1200000-1617500 GCA_033807585.1 Hydrophis major | reverse complement strand
GATTGTCAACTGCCAAACTTTGATCATGTATCCGTGCGGGATTCTTTCTTCCGTGCCATTGTAACTTTGAACGACGGTCATTAAGTCAAGGATTTGCCTGTGCAGGAGGGATCAGCTTATCTAGAAGATCTGCTTAGGGTTTGGTTTTTAATCCAAACCAATATTGGAATGTTTTCCCTCTCAGCCCTGAAGACATTCATTAACAACACCTAGCCTGTTTTATCAGGTGCTAAAAGGCAATTGCTAAGAACAAGAAAAATCAGTTTTGGAGGAATTAATAAAATCTGACCAATAGCAGAGATACCCATCCTTGCCGTGTGGTTAGACCGAGAGATCTTGAAGGGAAGAATGCCCCCATGGTTGAAAGGACAGGATTCTTGCATTGCATGCTGGGAAGAAACTTTACTGATAAAGGAAAGTATTTGCAGCTGGGGGTTGACATGAGGGGTCCTTGGTGCTCTCTGAGCTGGGTGGTTTTCTTGCAGGCGTTTCATTATCCAAGCTAGGCAAATCAGCATGGTTAGTTTTAAAACCGCTTTGGTATGTTGTGGCTGGGCAACCTGTGTGGGTCCTTTGACAATATATTGTTCCAATCCCCAAAAGAGGTAAATTGGCCATGGATGAGCATGTTATATAAAACCTGTTGGTTGCGAGATGCTTTTCAAGAACCCGTAACAGCAATTACCTCCGTTTTATTTTATTTTTTTGGTTTCTGTTTCAAAAGAGCAAGCAGCAAACTTTGGATCAAATTGTGTCCAACCTGACTTTAAACCAGTTTGTTTATTGTTTTAAAAAAGCTCAAATCAATTGCACTGAAAAGGTTATCCCCCCTCCCCCCCCCCCCCCCCAAAAAAAAATGCACTCGGTTCCAAAGCAAGCCATGTTTTCAATTAGTCCATCGTGGTAGCTAGCTGTGGCTTTTTTTTTTTTTTTCATTTCGTTGTTTCTGTTCACATTTGCTCCTGAATCTTTGTAACTTTATGGAGTCTGGTTGTACCAGGATTGTCTACCTGTCTTTAACTATTAACAGAGTTGTAACAAAACTCCCATTTGTGTCATTAACGATAACATCGTTAACAGGTCACCCTCTCTTTTGAATCCTTTCCAGAGAAGGAAGGAAGGAAGGAAGGAAGGAAGGAAGGAAGGAAGGAAAGAAAGGAAAGAAGAGAAAGAAAGACAGAAAGAAAGAGGGAAGAAAGAAAGGAGGAAGGGAGAGAGAGAAAGGAAGGAAGGAAAGAGAGGGAGGGAGGGAGATAAGTAAAAGAAAGAGGAAGAAAAGAAAGAAAAAGGAAGAAAGAAGGACAGAGGGTAGCTTGGAGCAGCGGTGGCAAAAATGTCCAAGTTCTGTTCAGTTTCCTGTCACCTCACCCCCTTGCCATGGGCTAAGCTTTAGCAATTTGCTTTTATTTTCTTCTTTCTCCAGTTTGAGGCTGGTGATCGCCAGTGATGGGATTAAATAAATTAGATTTTGTCCTTCTGCTTGTTTATCCCTTCCATCTTAATGCGTTTAGAGGCCAAGGAGAATGGCGTTGTTCTGATATCCATTGCTTGGAGGCACCTGGAGGCCTCTCTGCTATACAGACACATTTTCCCCTAATGTGATTGAAGAGATCTGTTTCCAATAAAATTAGGAGCTATCGAGGACAACAAGTGGTTTTTCCACGGATTTGGGGCTTTTGAGTTAATTCAGTTTGAAATGGAGCCCGAGCACGACCGAGGCCCGCGGCGTTCTTGCTTTTTCCCGCTACCAACTTATCTGCAGGTTCTCAGCAGAAAATTGATTTTTTTAAACAGATCCCTGAGTCTTGATTTTTTTTTTTATCCAATCTAGGTCAGGCATGACTCAGTATTTTGGAGGGGAATATCTGTAGCTCAGGGTTGAAATAAATGCAAGATCCTCGGTGCTCTTTTGAGCTCGGCTGTTTTCTTGAAAACATTTCATTACCCAAACTAGGTAACGTCATCCATGCTGGAAGGGAGTGGGAGGTGTGGAGTGGAGTGGAGGAGACTGAGAAGGTCCCCATTGCTCTCTGAGCTGGGTTGCTTCCTTGCAGACGTTTCATGACCAAACTAGGTAACATCATCAGTGCTAGAAGGGAGCTGGGTGTGTCAAATCAAATCAAACGTTTATTGTCAATGCACAACATGTGTACAAATTGAAAATGAAAAGTGGTGGAGTGGAAGAGGTGGAGAAGCAGAAGAGGCCCTGGGTGCTCTTGGAGCTTGGTTGCTTCCTTGCAGACGTCTCATTACCAAACTAAGTAACATCTTCAGTGCACGGATGGTAATGAAGCACCTGGAAGAAAACAACCAGGCTCTACGAGCACCCAGGGCCTCACATTCACCATGGTTGCTTTGCATGATTCTTTCATTCCTCATTGTTGCCCTACAGAAAAGCTACCCTGAATTCCTGAATGGTTTTTCTAACCCCGATCAATGGATTTTGCAGGCATTCGCTAGTTCATCCCTCGTGAGCCCGGATGGCCCATCCTGAGCACCACGCCCATATGGGCCACATGGACCACAACATGAGCGGCTCCGCAAGCCCCACCATGGATCCTCACGCCCACCATCACCCTACCAATGCCCCTGGACACATGCATGGTGGAATGATGGTAAGTATGAGCTTTTGGGCTAAGGGAAGACAATTAGTGGAACGACTTGCCACCAGAAGCTGTGGGTGCTCCAACACTGGAGGTTTTTTTAAGAAGAGATTAGACAACCATTTGTCTGAAAGGCTGTAGGGCCGTGATGGTGAACCTGTGGCATGCAGAGAGCCGTTTGTGTGGGCACACAAGCCTCAGCCAAACTTACCTGCTGTCAGACTTCCAGCAATCCTTCGTTTGAAACATTAACTCTGAGACCGACATATTCTCAAAGTGATTTATTCAAAACATTTATTCAAAACTGGTATCGTCGGGTAGAATTTCAGTACTGGAATCCTACCAGCTCATCCCACAACATTCCATGAGGGAAGGACGAAAAACAGGCCTTCTGGAAATACCAGAAGTGACGAAACAGGCCTGTTTTTCGGCCTCCAAAGGCTACAGAGGCTTCCCTTGAGCCTTTGGAGGCCAAAAAAGGCCTCAAACAGGCCCAAAATCAGCAGGGAGGTGCGTGCATGCAGCAGTGCAGGTAAGAGGGCGGGGTGTGTATTGTGCACCCATGCGCAGGGGGTCAGGGTGCATTGCATTGTGGGTGCCGGCACACCACAACAAAATGGTTTGCCATCACTGCTATAGGGCTTCCTGCCTGTGCAGGGCGTTGGACTACAAGACCTCTAAGGTCCCTTCCAACTCTGTTATTCTATATTCCTATTCCTATCCTATTTTAAAGGAATAACTGTAAATTGGGGATTACCCCTATTTTAAAATCGTAAGCTGCGAACTTTTGCCTTGATCTTCATAATAGCATTTTACTCTTTTTTTTCTCTCTCTAATAGCATTTAGACGCTTTTTTCTCTCTCTCTCTCTCTCTGGACAGGATATGACTTTTCACTTCAGCTATCAAAATGTCCCTTTGCTATTTTCTGGGCTCGTCATCAATACACCCGGAGGTGAGTTGGGCTGGAACAACAATGGATGGAAACTAATCAAGGAGAGAGAACCAAGCTTAGAACTAAAGAGGAAATTTCTGGACAGTGAGAACAATGGAATCCTTGGAACGACTTGCCTCCATGGTCACCACGCGGGCTATAAAAAAGAATTTGAGGCTCTGGAAAGGGGGCAGAGAAGAGCAACCAGGATGATGAGGGGACTGGAGACTAAAACATACGATGAACGGTTGCAGGAACTGGGCCTGGCTGGTCTAGGGAAGGGAAGGACCAGGGGAGACAGGAGAGCATCTTCCAATATCTGGAGGGGCTGCCCCAGAGAGGAGGAGGAAGGGGGTCAAGCTATTCTCCAAAGCACCTGAAGGCCAAATTGTACATACATACATACATACTGTACATACACACACACACACATATTCATATCTTCATATCCATATATCTAATAAACCTCATCTCTTTCTCATTTCAGAAATGGCTGGAGCATTTTTAGCTATTTTCTTCCTGGCCATGTTCTATGAGGGCTTGAAGATTGGCCGGGAAAGCCTCCTGCGGAAGTCACAAGTCAGTATCCGTTACAACTCCATGCCTCTCCCGGGACCCAACGGGACCATTTTGATGGAGACGCACAAAACAGTTGGGTGAGCTCACTGTGGCCGTTCAGCTGCAAGGCAAAATTAAAACGAAAGGGAGCCGGATAGGTACAGAACCTGGACTCTTGTGGTGTGAGAAACGCAGCAGCTGTGCTTTTCTTAGGGAGCCATAAGGAAGCCTTTCTGGGCCTTTCATTGACCCTTCGAACCGGGTCCTTGATCAGGAGCAGAACTGCTGTCTCAGCAAAAGTTGAGGTTGTGTTATGTTGGCATTCCATAGGCAGCAGGCTAGAAACCAGGAGATAGTGAGTTCTAGTCCTGTCTCGGGCGGGAAAGCCAGCTGGGTGACTTTGGGCCTATCCCCAGGGGACGGTAACTTCTAGTCCCGCCTTAGATTTGAAAGTCACCTCTGTGACTTTGGCCCAAGCACCAGGAGACAATGAATTCTAGTTTCCCACCTTACGCATGAAAGCTGGCTAGGTGACATTGGGCTAATCACCAGGAGACGGTGAGTTCTAGTCCCACCTTAGGCATGAAAACTAACTGGGTGACTTTTAGGCCAGTCTTTCTTTCTCAGCCCAACCCACCTCACAGGGTGGTGGTTGTGAGGAAAATAGGAGGAGGGGGAGGAAGAAGAAAAGGTGCACTAGGTACGTCCGCTGCCTCGAGTTATGTCTAAAACCACGAAATGGAAGTGCCCGTATCTTCATTTTCCTTCATTTTCCGCTCGGTTAGCCAACAGATGCTGAGCCTCCCTCACCTCTTCCAGACCCTCCTTCACATCCTCCAGGTGGTGGTCAGCTACTTCCTGATGCTCATCTTCATGACCTACAACGCTTATCTCTGCATTGCCGTGGCTGCTGGCGCTGGCGCGGGCTACTTCTTCTTCAGCTGGAAAAAAGCCGTCGTGGTTGACATTACGGAGCATTGCCATTAACGGTTCTCTTTGCTATTCCCAACTCCCCCCCCCATGCTCCCCTTTCAGCCCCCCCCCAAAGGACCAGGTTTTACTAGAAACATGTGAAGGAAAGCCGCGGGGGACACACACCCCTCCAGTTTCCACGGGGCCACCCTTGTGCCTCCTGCTTCACTCTTCCCCAAAAGCTTTGGGTCTTGGGAGGGAGGGAAGACTTATGAGCCACGGCCAGCTAAGGCGACCTTTTCCGAACAACGGGTGGATGAAACAGGGCATTCTTGATCAGGTTTCCTTTCAGACTGTGCCCTGACTTAAACGCAGGAACTGAACCTGGCCATCCCAGGTCTCTTTTTGGACTTTCGCACGGCCTCTTCTAGGAGGGGGCAGAGAACCTGCTCTTCCTTCGCGAGAAACAGACACACACAACCACCACCACTCCTCCTCCTCCTCTGAGGCCAGTATGTTGGACCAACAATCTGGCAAGTGCCAATCCTGCCCCCATCCCTCTTTCCTTAAAAAAGTCAGCTCCGCTTTGCGCTCGGGGGCCCAGGGCCCACTGCCAAATGGCGGGGTGGATTTGGTTGTAGGAAGCCATTGTCTTTCACCCAGGAAGGGTTCGGGTCTAGGGCCTCTCCTCCCGTGGCTGTTCTGGGGTAAAAAGGAATCATTTGCTGATTTACAGGACTCCTTTCTAGCTGTCGACTGTGACATGCTGGGGAAAAATAATGGGGAAAGAAGTATGATTTTTAAAAAAAAAAAAAAAACATTTTTATTTTAAATAAACCTGCAGTACAAATGTTTTTTAGGGTTTTTTTTTTTTTCTGATTTTCAGGCTGGCCTAAATATATATTTTTTTAATGTTAAACCTAATCGTCATACCCTTCAAACAAAGCTGGGGTGCACGTTTTAGGCAGAGTGATCCCTCCTCCTTTAAATGGGGATAGGATCTCCTGGATGGCAAACAACAGCAAAGGGGGAGGAATCATTTTTAAATCATGCCTGTACTTTAGGCACATCTGGATGGACTCACAAGGCCCTCCAAGTTGTCCTGTAGGCATTCACATTGTGGGATGATGCCACTCTTTCCCCTTGCAAGGAAGTGAGAGGCAAGGCTGAGGCGGCTGGGGTGTGTAGTTCAGCATTACCTGGAGGAGCAGGGTAGAATCCGGATTAATGTTTATGCTGAGAAATCAAACTTTTTTTAAAAAAATTGACTGCCTGAGGGGAGGGAAAAGTACATACAAGCTGGAGAACTGCAACCACGTGGAAATCAAAGCATGCAGCCACTCCGTCATTCACTGAAAGAGGCTGGTGTTTTGCTTTTTCAACCAAACAATATTTGCTACCTCCAGGCTGTTTGGCTCTTACTACAATCACTGCACAAAAGAAAAGGGGGCATTGAATCAGCCATTCCCCTCCCCCCTCCGGCCCCTCACCGTAAAATCAAGTTTTCAGCCTCTCTCCGCTGGTCTCAAAAGGCACAAAGACTGGATTGACGATACATTTCATCTTGGCTGCGAAGTTGAGTCAGATCCACGGACCCCCCCATTTCATGGCGCTTCAACCGTGGCCAACTCCCTCTGTAGCTTTAGCCCATCACGTCCGTTGCCTTGCTTCTATCCATCCTGTGTAAACCCAGAGAAGGGAGGGTCTCCTTGGTTAATAGGAGGATGTGAACCTCACCGTATAGAGATTGAGGCAATTGGGTATTTTCCGTGAAAAGTGTGTGTGGAGGTGCAAAATCGCCTGCCAAGCGCCCTTCCCTAGTGTTTGTGGACAGAAAATCTGTCTCGTTTACTAAGCCCAGTATTGGTTTTTCCGTAGCTGTGTTATTCTGGTCTTCCTCCTTCCTCCATTTACAGTATATCCATGAAACCAAAGCAAAAAAAAATGTGCCTTAGCTATATTGCTTCATCGGGCTGCATAGTGAACCATATAAGAAGTCTGTTTTAAATCGCTAGCTGATGGAAGTATATCCATCGGCTATCATTATGTGAATACTAATGATTATGCTGTTATTTTCTTCTATAGTACAGGGTTTACGCCTACCCTGTGTGGTTCGTTAGAATAAAGAGACTCAACCCATCATCTACAATTTGTCTTTCTTTCTCCTCCCACGCACCCTCTTCCCATTGTGGTCCAATGGCAGCAGTCGGACAGTGGGGAGGAAAATGGGCCGGTCTGGGGAGGACTCGGATGAGGGTCCTGCATCCGACACAGAGAAGGGGCCAGGGCCATCTGGGAGTGACGTGCGGACTCCAGAATTTGACATCAAGCGAGGCAGAGGAACAGGGGGATCCTGTTGCCAGTGCACGCTTGCACAGAGCTGCCAGGAGACAAGAACAGTTAAGACAAAAGGGGTGACACGGGAGTAAGGCTGGGAGATGATTGGCCCCTCCCATAAGACATAAAGAAGGAGCAAAGGGACAGGAGCCTTTGCAGGAAGCAACGTTCACACTGTTTGGATTAAGCCTTGAAGGTCTGTGTGGACTTTGGACTTTCACAGTTAATTTGGCACTTTAGTTGCCAGCAATTCAAAGTAAATAAAAGGTGGGTGCTTATCACGAGGGACTGTTTGGGACCCATTATGGGCTGGGAATAAACGTAATTCCTAGCGTTGAAATAAAAAGTTGTTTGGACTAAGTGTGTGCTTAATTATGGTCTCAGGAAGCCTTGGTCAGAACACCCCTATGACAATAGCCGTCTCGTACTTCTATCCAGGTGGTTTTACAGAAATAAACACCATGCACAATTCCCCCAACAGCGCTATCTGGAAAGGTTTGCCTGCAGAGGTTATGCTATGTTCTGACCCAAACCCTTTTCCACGAAGACAAACAATAACCAAAGGGAACAGAAACCTTTTAATGAGTCTTACGAATCCCCAGTTAAAAGGCTGCTGCAAGCTAATTAACTTTGATAAGCACAAACCTTGCAAAAAGTGTGCAAGACTGCCAAGAATCACAGATAAGAAATACTTCACAAAACACAAGAGTCTTCAAATACCAACTTAATACCAACGTAATGTCCACCAGGCTGAGTTTCAAAACGTCTTTGCTTCCCCTAAAGAACATCCGATTCACAGCTGGCTTTTATCTCCTTGAAGGAGGAGCTTTAAGACCTTGCAGCCTTACTCCATGCTGTTGTAGCTGCTCTTTCCTATGAGCAATCCTACGCACACTGGGCACAGGCTCCTCGGGAACCTCCTCATCACTGCTACCAGCCCCCACAACCTCTGAAGGCAGCAGTCCACTCCCTGGTGATCCTGGCCCCCCATCTGAGTCTTAGCTCTCCTCAGCTGTCCACACCTGCTGCCGGCTAACCACAACATGCTAGGACAGCTCTTTCCAGAATCCTAATACTGCTGTTGAAAGATTTAAGGCCCCTGGTTGCAAACGGGAGATTAAATAAAACTATCCAGGGCAGGAAGGGGGTCTGAAGGCGGCCTTCAGGTGGGAGGGGTGGGAAAGAAAGGACACAACTTCATTCTTTAGAGAATACCAAAAGTCTTTTTATCTTCCAGAAGGATAAAATCCTAGCGGCTCCATCTGTCCCCCTCGTAAATCAGCTTGTCATAAATCTTCCATAAGCTTCATGGAGGCGGCTCAACCCCACTGCGCCCCATCGCTCTAGAATTCAAAGTTCCCAAACTGCGACGAACGGTTGCTGGGTTTGGGCTGTGGTTTGTAGCCGATCCGGTCGTGAATCACCTGTTCCCAGCTCTTGTGATCCGGGTTCAGTGCCAGGGCCCCTTCGCCGTCATTGGTTCCCACCATGTCGACTTCTTCACGCTGCTTTTTGTGCATCTGCAAAAAAGAAAAAAGCCAAGAACGTATAAATCCTTCAGGAAATGCAACTGCAACTCTTTATGGAATACATTTCAATTCACTGAATAACCAAACGCTTTGGAAACGGCCCAGAAAGAAGGGGGGGGGGGTGTCAGGAAAATATACTTATGATTCCCAAGATCAAAACAGACTTGTATTCAGTCATCCTTGGCCAGCAGCTACTTGACCCTTGCTTTAAAACGTTAAAATTTAAGACCACCCGAAAGTCCAATTTCTAGATTATTTGGCAACAATTATTATTTGCCGAGAGAACTTCTTTCTATTCCACCTTTCCTACAGCACCCAGGACAAAAGAGATGCATTTCAGTTCCTGCCCAGCTTATATTCAAAAATAAAAAAACTGCAAATATATAAAGGGAGGCTAATATTTAAAATACAACATATCCTCGCGGATACAAAGAGCATATTTGGGCTGTTTTTGTACATTTAGAAGGAGAAGGGTACATCTTTTTGGTTCCTGGCTATAAAGTGATATTTTCTTCGTCATTATAAAAAGTTTTCCAATCTTCTGTCTGCAGGAATATATTCAACCAATAACATTAACCAATAACATGCTTTATTATTTTTATCACCTGGATATATATACTGCCCTTCATTTAAATAAACTAAAAACAGTGAACCTAGTCCTTGAGAATCAGGATAGATATAGACAAACAGACAGACCGATATAGATGATATATAGATGATATAGATGACAGATATAGATGAGAAATAGATGATATAGATTAGATAGATGATAAATAGATATGGATGAGATACAGATGAGATACAGATGATAGACAGATATGGAGGATAGAGATTGATGGTTTATAGATGGTATAGATGAGATATAGATGATAGATTGATAGATTGTATAGATGAGATATATAGTTAGATGAGATATAGATGTAGGCATAAATAAATGAGATATGATAGATAAAAACGTATCTGGAATGCTAACAACTGCAGATCCTTGGGGAAAGGCTGCCTCTGAGCATGTGCAAAATATTCCTAGGCAATCAGCGCGGGCATTTGTCTATATAAAGCACATCCCACCCCCGCTTCCTTGAAACCACTTTAAAAGCATTTCCCACGGGGAGAGGGTCTCTGAGCATGGCCAGAGTGCTCCCGGGCTCCTTTAAAAAAAAAAAAAAAAGGAGCACGAGCAGCCTCTGGCTGGGGACTCCCCAGAGGGTCTACCCTACCTCCAGCTCCTTGCGGGCCCCCTCGAACTCTTCGATGTCGTCCAGCTTCAGTTCCAGCCGGGTCGGCTTTCTCCGCAGCATCCTCCGGCCTGTCCAGCGTGCGCAACACTTTTTTTCGTTTCAAGTTCTCCCCCGCCCCCCAAAAAAATCCTGCCCGCCGGAAACGCTTCATAGAGAGGGCAGGCGCCGCCTAGAGCGGCCGACTCTCCTTTTTTTTTTTTTTTGCAGAGAGATTCCATTGGCTCAGGCGCTCCCCGCCGGATGGGGGGAGAGAGAAAGAGAGAGAGAAGAGGCTCCAGCAGAAGGTTGTTGACCCGGAAGTGCTTATTTATCCTTCCGGACCGGCTGTAAGGGGCGCTATGGCTACGCCGAGAGGCTCCACGGTGGGTCAAAGCGGAGGGGTGGCGGGGTGGAACACGCTGGGGATGGGTGGGGGGTCTGTTTGGCAAGGCGGCTGTCTTTCCTCACAAGAATAAAATGAAAAAAAAATAAAAATAACAACAAATCCCCCTTTTTTCCAACCGTTACCTTTCAAACTTTGGACTACAATGCCCATTGTCCACAGCCAGAGCCATTCATGGCCAGGCTGGATAAAGGGCTGCTGCTTCCAAGGTTGGGGTCATACAACTCTCCCCTCCTCTTATCCTCAGCCGCCTTCATTCACTACAAGCAGGAGGCTGCTAAGAATGTACTATTATTATTATTATTATTATTATTATTATTATTATTATTATTATTATTATTATTATTATTATTATTTAAACATGAAACTGAACATTCAAAAATGTATCACAAATATTGACTAGCACGGATGGTTGATTCAGGTTGTCACCACCGTATTATCATCATTATATTTATTATTATATTTATTATTCATGAAATATGAAACTCAGTCAACTGAACATTTAAACATGTATCACAAATATCATAACTGGCACTGGTTGATACGGGTTGCTGCCAACATCCTAGGTATCAAAGTATCTTCTTAATTATTTTATTGTTATTGTTATTATTATTTATTATCATTTTGTGCTAAGAATTGTTAATTAATAATGTATGTCTTTTATTTGTCAAATTTGCTCGCTGCCTCTCTCACCACGGGCCAGTCTAGCTGGCTGACTGTAATAAAAAGAAAGAAAACTGAAAACAAACAAAATAATACAACAGTGAAGTAAACAACTCTAACCCTAACCCTACAACACTGTAGATTGGCCAGTTTTTATTTTGGGCCCCACATCACAATTTGGGGATGGTATTTCGTGATGGCATTTAGGGGGTAACTGTCTCATCTATCATGCCCAGTGTGGATTTGGTTCAGTGTGGCCCTTATCGCATGAGGCTGGTCAAACCCGGGTAGCTTACAAAAAAAACAACAACACATGCACACACAACCACAAGAAGAATCCCATCGATATGATAATTAAAAAGGTGGGGAGCAGAGTGCAAGGTGGAGTCTGCCATCAGTATGTTGGGAGGTTGGACTACAGCTCCCATCATCCCCTTTTGGCTGAGGATTTGCCCCATGGCAACCACCCTGGATCATCAACGTCTTGGTTTTCTTTGCAGGGGACCAAAACGAAGGCGTCCGATGATGGAGATGCCCCTCCTGCTAAGAAAGCCCCCATTTTCTATGGGAGCCTGGAGGAGAAAGAGCGTGAACGGATCCTGAAGGGGGAGTCGGGGATGATGGGCAAAGAAGCCGTCAAAGCGGCCATCGAGGCTGGCAACATCAACATCTCCACCGGTAAGTTGGTGCCCAGTGACCAAGAAAGCAACAAAGTTTGGGGTTGTTTTTTTTTCCTCCTTTGGGTTTAATATAGGAAATATAAAGTGGAGTATACAGTTTCTCTGGTCTTCATCACCTGTTAGCCTGCTCTCCCCTCCATTTCCCATCAAGGACACACATGTGCCATCCCTGGAGACTTTCAAGAAGAGATTGGACTGCCATTTGTCAGAAATGGTGTAGGGTCTCTCACTTGGGTGGATAATAACGGAACTATAATATATAATAACTATAATTGAATTTCTCCTCCGGGCCAGGGGAAGTTTTTGACTTGGACGACCACATCAGTGAACGCCAAGCGGAAGTCCTGGCCGAATTTGAGCGCCGGAAACGAGCGAGGCAAATCAACGTTTCCACGGATGACTCCGAGGTCAAGGCCTGCTTACGAGCGCTTGGAGAACCCATAACGCTGTTCGGAGAAGGCCCAGCCGAAAGGAGGGAGAGGTGGGAGTCGATATGTTTCATTGAACTGACCTTCCTCATCTTTATTTGAAAAGCACTTTCACATTGACCTTTCCTTCTCGCCAGGCTGCGTAATATCCTCTCAGTCGTTGGTCCCGACGCCTTGAAGAAAACCAAGAAGGATGATGAAAAATCCAAGAAGTGCAAAGAAGAGGTGAGTTTGTTCTAGAGCTGCTCTCATGGAGCTAACCGTTTAAATAACTTTTTTGTGTTCTTTGTCTCCTCTTTGTTGAATTTCCATTGTGCCAAACACATGTGTAAAAGAACACTCACTTTGAGCAGGAGGGATCAAGAGTTTTCAATCCGTGCATAAATCAATAGCAATTAACGGAGTTCAAATTAAACAGTTGTGGAAATGAATGTCTCATGATTTTCCAGTGAGGGTGGAAACACATAGGAATCCTCTCTGGAAAAATACATCACATTGCTTCTGAAACAAAATGTTGGCTATGTGCCTTCACTTCCTTTTGCAATTTGTCTCTCTTAGTATCAGCAGACTTGGTACCACGAAGGGCCAACCACCTTGAAGACGGCGAGACTCTGGATTGCAAACTACTCTCTTCCACGGTATGATTATTAGTGCAAGGGAGAGAACAAACCCCACTTCCTCCTAGCACTGATGGTGTTACCTAGCTAGGTAGCAAAACGTCTGCAAAGAAATAACCCAGCTCAGAGAGCAACAAAGACCCCACAGTCCTCCTCCTCCTCTCTGTAAATCGCTTTCCTTCCTAGCACTGATGATGTTCCCTGGTTGCGTAATGAAATGTCTGCAAGAAAACCTACCAAGCTCAGAGAGCACCAAGGATCCCGCAGTTCAACCCTGGGCTACAGATACCCTCTTTTATGTGTAACATATTTCTCTCTGTCCTTGTGCAGGGCAGTGAAGCGACTCGACGAAGCCCGGTTTTTTAAGGAAGTCCCTGAAGCCACCCGGACATCCCAGAAACAAGAGCTTCACAAATCTTTAAGGGTGAGTAAGGGGTCTCTCTCTACCATGCTGCAGGTCAGAGATTTGCAGCTTCAAACCTCCAAAAAAAAGACGAAAGCTTTGCATGACTAGATTTGCTCTGCATACTAAACGTTGCATATTTAGTCAGCGGCTTTTTCTAGCTAGGGGAAAAAAATAAACCATCTACTACCCTCATTGAGCAAAACTCACGTCACAATTATCTTGCTTAGCAACAGAAATTTTGCTGTTTTTAATTGTGGTTATATCTTTCTGTCTTCCGAGTCCTTCAATAAATGGTTTTGAGGATGTAACAGGAAACACTCAGGAATGAATGTTTTCTTCTTCCTACTTTTCTTTTTCTATCCTCTCTTTTTCTCTCTCTCTCCTTTTAAATCCTTTTGAAAGGTTATTATTTATGATTTGGCGCATGGCATGGCATGCGTGGACCAGCAATATAAATATTTCTTTTGGAAAAAAATTGGCAGCTTAATCCTTTCGGTATGGTTTTATTTCTAGTCTCTGAATAACTTCTGCAGCCAAATTGGGGATGACCGTCCTCTTTCCTTTTGTCACTTCAGTTCCAACTCCAAATTCTTGGCCACAGCCTGTTGGTAAGAAGGATTTTGTTGTCTTTTTTTTTTTTTGGGGGGGGGGGGGGTGTCACCTCAGGCAGGAGAGGGCAAAAGAACGGTTGAAGGGGACACCCAGTTTAAAGCAAAAAGCCTGACGTTAATAGAATCGTCCTAAATCTGCAACTGATATGACCCTCTTAATTTAAGATTCATCTGGATTTTTATTAGGTTCTACGCACCTTCCTGATGTGCGGGTGGTATTGCTGTCTAGTTCTGGTTGTCCTTTAGTTTAATGGATTTATTAAGGGATGCCGTGGCCAAAATGCTGAGCTTGTCAATCGGAAAGGTGGGCAGTTCAAGCGGTTGGAATCCCTAGCGCCGGGTCATGGAGTGAGCTCCCGTTCCTTGTCCCAGCAGTTTCTGCCAACCTAGCGGTTCAAAAGCACGTAAACAATGCAAGTAGGAAAATAGGGACCCCTTTGGTGGGAAGGGAACAGCGTTCCATGCGCCTTCAAAGGCGTTTAGTCCTGCCGGCCACATGACCACGGAGATGTCTTCGGACAGCGCTGGCTCTTCTTTGGCTTTGTAACGGACGTGAGCAGCGCCCCCTAGAGCTGGAAACGACTGGCACACCTGTGCAAGGAGGGGAACCTTTACCTTTAATCCGTTGATTACTTGCCATGAATAATTGAAGAGAAAAAAATTAGGGCCTCTAACCAAAAAAAAAAAAAAAAGCATTCCAAATGCAAAGAGGCAGGCTTTGAATATGTGGCGTGCGAATCCCTGACAGCAGTGAAGGGTCCTAATCTTTTCCTTGTGGTCTCCTTTCGGCCCACAGGAGCGGCCTCTGCAAGATATGGTCCGTGCCAGACTGCAACCTCATCCTCACTTTGCGAGGTACCGGCGTCTCTTTCCCCTCCCCTCGACCCACACCCGCAAACAAGAGCTTGGTTCAGAACCAGGCAAGCAAATCCTGGGGGTGGGAGGGGTCACGATTCGAACTCACCGCTTTCTCACCTCTCCTAAAGGGCACAACACCAACGTTGGCGCCATCGTCTTCCACCCCAAAGCCACCATCTCGCTGGACAAGAAGGACGTCAATCTGGCCTCCTGCGCAGCTGATGGGTCTGTCAAACTCTGGAGCCTGGAAAGGTTTTGTGCCGATTTTTCTCATTTGCTGTGTCCAATAAACCCTCAGCATTTATTGATTTTGATTTCGATTTCTATGGCCACCCATCTTGGCCAACAACCCCAGGCAGCTCACAGTTCTGTTCTGCTGGTAAGAAAAAGGTCAATTTGCTTTTCAAAGCCTGGGCCCCAAATTTAGCGGCTTGAGGAAAGAAAGGGAAGAAGGAAATAAAACAAGGAAAAACAGAAATCAAATGCAAGTGTCAGTTCGGTTTAGTGGTTAAGGCGCCAGATTAGAAAGCCGGGGTGGTGAGTTCAAATCCTGCCTTATCCATGAAACGCAGCTGGGAGACTTTGGGCCAGTCCCCAGGAGATTGGGAGTTCTAGTCATATCTCAGGCATCAAAGCTGGCTGGGTGACTTAGGGCCAGTCCCTCTTCCTCTCAGCCCAACCCACCTCACAGGGTGGTGGTTGTGAGAAAAATAGGAGGAGAAAAGTGCTTGGGGCATGTTTACCATCTTGCCCTATTTGTAAAAAAAAAACAATAAAGGTGGGGTACACACGTATATATAAATAATAAAAAAACAGGAACCAATTATGCCAATTCCTTCAGTTGTCGAGCTCCTTAATAACATGACTCCTCCCATAAATTCAAGGCACCAGATCCCAGTAACGTTGAAGGCTAAACTCCCCATTGCAGGAACCGAGTGGGGCTGCTGCCACATTCCGCTGATGGCCTCAGTTTTGCAACCCTTCCAAGTTTGCTGAAGCAGCACTAGGGCCACCCGGCATAACGCTCGTGAGTGGCGCTGGCTGGCACTGTTGCCAAGCTACATCCGAGCGGACAGAACAGCCCTTCCTTTTCAACAGGAACTTCATTTAGTCCTGGGTCTTCAGTGCTAGGTGACATCCAGTTGGGTCACGAAACCTCTGCAAGAAAACCACCAAGCTCAGAGAGTACCAAGGACCCCACAGCCCTCCTCCTCCTCCTCCTCTTCCTCCTCCTCCTCCACACACCCTACTTCCTTCTAGCACTGACACCTTTACCTATTTGGATTATGAAATGTCTGCAAGAAAACCACCAAGCTCACAGACCATCAAGGATCCCACAGTTTTGACCCAAGATCCACTTCAGGTTTGGCCAAGCACATGTCATGTGTGCTTCCAGACAGCAACAATCAGTAAAAGTCCACATTTATGTTGAACTTTGAGCAGGCGACATTGCCTTCCCCTCCCCTGATTTCTTCTCCACCTTCTTGGTGTCGTTTTAGTTTTAATGGGGCATTCTCGGTTTCTTCCAGCGATGAACCAGTGGCTGATATAGAAGGTCACACAGTGAGAGTGGCCCGAGTCACTTGGCATCCCTCTGGCAGATTTTTGGGCACCACATGGTAAGAAGGCCTCTGCTAAATGGGAGTGGGGGGGGGAGGGTTGAAATTGTCCAGGCACTCCCCAGCTAGCTAAGGCTGCTGGGAGTTGTGGTCCCGGGCATCCAGAGAGCAACCTGTTGAGGAAATAGTTAAAATAGTTCTAGAGCCCTTAGCACTTCCCAGTGCTTTACTGGCCTCTCTAAGCAGTTTACAGAGTCAGCCTCTTGTCCCCCTAACAATCTGGGTCCTCATTTTACCCACCTCGGAAAGACGGAAGGCTGAGTCGACCTGAGCCGGTCAGGATCAAACTTCTGGCTCTGGGAAGAATTCCTTCAGAACTGTATTTTAAGCAGTGCTCCACTACAGTTCAGATCTAGATGGATGAGGGATGGAGAGAGGACAGGGGGAGAGAGTTGAGATGAGATAAGATGAGATATGACACAATTGATAGAGATGATAGATAAAAAGAGAGATGGATGGATGGATGATTGATGGACGTGGATATAGATAGATATAGATGGATAGATAGACATACATATATAGACAGACATGGAGAGAGAGACAGACAGACAGACAGACAGATAGATATGACGGATGATTGATATATGGACATGGATAAAGATAGATAGATATAGATGGATAGATAGACATGGATAGACATACATACATAGACAGACAGACATGGAGAGGGAGGGAGAGGGAGAGAGAGAAACTGATAGCACTGAGACTTCTACACCATGGAGGAAATACTTGTTGGGCCTCTACAAGACCTGCCAGGTTAACCTTCCTCATTTCTCCCGCTGAAGCTATGACCACTCCTGGCGTTTGTGGGACCTTGAAGCCCAAGAGGAGATTCTCCACCAGGAAGGGCACAGCAAAGGGGTCTACGACATCGCCTTCCATGGCGATGGCTCCTTAGCAGGCACTGGGTAAGCCCTCAACATCTGTACCAAGGCATTCCTTGGCCAAACGGGGTCCCTTGCCAGGTGGGGAAGACTTCCCTAAGGCCGACCTTCATCAGTTGGAACCCTCCCACAGGGAGTCCTTGGTGTCCGGCCTCAACGGACATCGGAATATCCATTGCTAAGCCAGGCGGTTCTTCAATGAATCACATGTAGCTTTACAACCCTTTCGCCGTGGTGGTTTTGTAAATCATTGCAGTCGTTAAGTGAGCCAAGCAGTCATTGAGCGAACCTGGCCTTTCCCCGTTGACTTGGCTTATTGGAAACTGCCTGGGAAGGTCATAAATGGGGATCACATAACCATGGGGATGCTAAAACAGTCATAAGGGCAAAAAACAGTCATAACTCACTTTTTTCAGTGCCGTAACTTCTAATAGTAGATAAATGTTTGTAAGTTGAAGGCTACCTGTATTTATTTGACATATTTTGGTGTGTTTTTTCCAGAGGCCTTGATGCCTTTGGGCGTGTCTGGGACCTACGCACCGGGCGTTGCATCATGTTCTTGGAAGGTCACCTCAAAGAGATTTACGGGGTCAGCTTTTCCCCTAACGGGTAAGAGCTACATCTTGCCATGACTCATATGTTCTTAACGTTGGTTCATTCATTCATCCTTCCACTCCCCCTCCCTCCTCGGGTAAATATAAGCCCCAGCTTCTCTCCTTGTTGTGGCCTGTCCAGCAGCCACATCAGAGGAGAAGGGGGAGGGGTGGGAGTCAGGCTTAGGATCAAGGCAACCTGAGAGTTCTGAAGGGGGAGAGGGAATGGAGCTGGCAGAGAGAGACAGAGGCGGAGCCTGGGCTGTCCATCAGCCCTCAGATGGAGAGGCAACAGCCCCCAGATCTGGAGGTGGCTGATGAGGAAGAGGAGGAACAGCTGGGTCCAGTGCCTGACACATGGATGGACAGATGGCTGAGGAGAGTGAATATTGAAATATTGAATAACTACTTTTTTAAAAAGCACCATGTATATTAATACTACGGTTATATAAGTTTGAGTAATATAACAACTATTATGATCATCATTATTTGTATCCAAATGAATCATATCTAGGGGCCACGCTGTTCATGTATTGATACTGATATCTATTGAAAAATAAAAATCTAATAAAACATTTAAAAAGAGGGCTGAGGAGAGGAGAGCAGCGGAAATCTATGGGCCGGTCCTTGGGACAGAAGAGCCACTGCTGCTATCGAAGCTCCATCTAGCTCTGGAGATAAAAAAGCAGAGGGCGGAGATGAATAGATGTCCCGGCTGGATGGACTTGTCAGCCTGTGGTGAGAGGGAAACTTTTTGCCGGGGCTCCTAATTAAAGGAATCTGTTGAGTTCAGGTCAGAAGGTTTGTCGTGTTTGGGGAGCCGGGTCAGAACACTCTTCTTCCTCCTCCCCCCATTTGTAGGTACCACATCGCTACTGGAAGTGGAGACAACACCTGCAAGGTTTGGGACCTTCGCCAGAGGAGGTGCATTTACACCATCCCCGCCCATCAGAATCTAATCACCGGAGTAAAATTTGAACGTACGTCTCTCCACCATGGCCCCCCAGGAGCCTAAAATCTGCACTCTGAAAACCCAAGAGTAGACTTTTGGGAACGGCTGAGGGCCCCCACGGATGGGGCTAAGATTTGAGGGCAATGGGGCAGCTTCCCTTGTTCTTTTAAGCCAACTTAGCCTGCTCCTCGGGGTATCACCCAGCCAGCTTTGCCCAGTCTTAAGACAAGCGAATCAGCCTCACATCAAACTTGGTTAACAGTTGGTGAGTGAAACCCTTGGAAATGTAGGTTAAGCTTCAAACTGACAAAAAAACACAACTTCCCAGCAGAGAGGGGCAGATCCCTTCTGGATACCCACTTCCGTGTCATGCTTAAAATTTCAGACTAGAGACAAGGAGATTGTGAGTTCTAGTCCCACCTTAGCCATGAAAGCAGGTGGGTGACTTTGGACCGATCACCAGGCGATGCTGAGTCCTTCCTACTTTAACCATGAAAACTGGTTGGGTGACTTTTGGTCAATAACTAGGAGACAGTGAGTTCTAGTCCCGTCTTAGCCAGATGACTTTGGGCCAATCACCAGGAGATTGTGAGTTCTAGTCCCACTTTAGCCATGAAAACCAGCAGGGTGACTTTGGACTAATAACTAGGAGATTGTGAGTTCTAGTCCTGCCTTAGCCAGGAAAGCTGACTGGATGACTTTCATCTAGTCCTTCTCTCTCACCCCAACCCACTTCACAGGGTGGTGGGTTGTGAGGAAAATAGGAGGAGGAAGGTGTGGCAAAAGTGTTCCCCACCTTGGTTTATTTATAGAAATAATAAAGGTGGGATACAAATTAGATAATAATAACAACAGCAACAATCTTCCCTCCATTAAGTTATCCCTCCCTTGCCCTTGTCCTCTCCCCTTCCTCCCCGTTCCTGTTTTTAGCTGCTTGTATCAACTCGGGGGGGGGGGGATCTGAAGGAGCAGTGCACTAAAATCCTTAATTGGAGAATGTGATGGATGACACACCCAGGGGGGAAACAGAGTCACAGGCGACTGTATGCCAGAATTCACTTCCTCCAGGCTAATGCCGGACATGTTGCTCCTAGTAAACCTTTGGCTTTCTTTTGAACCTTGGCTGGAGGCTCATGATTTAATTAGGGCAATCCCTGGAATCCTGACAGCTTGCAATAGCAGCCCAGAGATCTGTTGCTCTCCCGAGCGCCCCCATGGATCCTTTTCTCTTTGTGCTTCCCTCCTTCCAGCGAATCACGGCAACTTCCTGCTGACCGGGGCCTACGACAACACGGCCAAAGTGTGGACCCATCCGGGCTGGTCTCCCTTGAAGACCTTGGCCGGACACGAAGGCAAAGTCATGGGCTTAGACATCTCCATGGACGGTCAATTGATCGCCACCTGCTCCTACGACCGGACCTTCAAGCTCTGGATGGCAGAATAAGCAGGCATTTCCACCCACGCCTGACCCTTTTTCACGTCCCTGGGGTGACCCGGGTTTTAGGGCGGGGAGATCCCACGCCAACCCAGCCTGCAGAGTCCCTCCGTTTCCTCCTCCTGGGCCAGCTGCGTTTGAGGAAACTTGCATTTGAGAATCTGTTGTTTTTTTTATTTACTCCTTCCTTCCTTCTCTGGTGGGGCTCCGGATTGGGGAAACCAACAACAAACCCCTCCCCCCACAGTTTTCAACCCAGGGGGGATAAAGGTTGGCTACCCTATTTTTGGATGGACACGCTTCCAGGAGATCCCCTCAGATAGGTGGTCTTTGGGCCTCTCTGTTTGGGATCGGGGCCCTTTTCTCTGTTGGGCAGAGATCTTTTTTTTTTTTTAAAGAAAAATGAGTATTAAAGCAAAGTGGCTGCATCTCTTTCAAAGCCTCCACCCGTTCCCTTGTCTGCAGTTTTTGTCTTTTGAACTTAGGGCCAGGTAGTCCTCGTGTTATACAGCCCCCGTTTAATGAGCGTAAGGACTGATAACTTGCAGTCCTTTCTTTCCTTTTCTCCTCCCTCCCTTCATTCCCTTTTCCTCTCCTCCCCTCTCCTTTCTTCTCTCCTCCCTTCTCTTCACTTTTCTCCTTCTCCTCTCCTCTCTCCTCCCTTCCTGTCCTCCTTCCCCCCTTTCTCTCTCTCTCTCTCTCTCTCTCTCTTGTTATTTTAACCCCTTCTGTTATTTTTATTTAAATAATAGAGATTTTCTTCCAGCGCCTTCCTCTTGCCGTTATAAAATATACAAGCTGGATAACAAAGAACACATAAAGCCAACATCCTTTTGTCTGAATTCAGACTCTTTTGAAACTCTGGCTACCTCTCTGCCCTAGGCAATCTGACTTTTTTTTGTTTTAAGTATTATTTGCTCTGTGGCCAATGGAAACGAAGCATCCAAAAAGGTCTTCAAATGATTTGTGAATATTTTTTGGTGACTTCCTTCCATGCTTGCTGTCTCTCCTTTATGTGCTTCACACGCAGGAACTTAATGGATTTAGGCTACACGGTTTGGGGAAAAAAATGTTAGAGCTCCTAATTAAATCTTTTTTCAGCCAAATCCTTCTTTTCCCTGTCTCAATTTGCGGGGGGGGGGGGGGGGGGGAGGGACACACGACACGGACTTCTTCTAAATTCCCTTCTGGGCAACCAAAGTTGGATTCCTTCCTGCCCTGCTCCCTCCTCCATAAATTTGTAATTCAATGGTAATTCAGTTGTAATTCAATGGCAGCTCCACTGAAATCGAACGCCAAAAAGGCCAGGTTTCCAGAACTGCAAAAAAAAATTTAAAAAATGAACTAATCTTGGTCAAAACAATTTTACCTTGGGGGATGAATGCATTTGCTAGATACACAGGACCTGGTGAACTTCGTAATATTTGGGCAGTGAGAAGAGCATTTAATAAATAAACGATGCAAACTAGCCCAGCGGATGAAGGGGGGAAAAAAATTAAACATTTCTTTAATATAATGGATTTGATTCTCTTGATTTCTCTCTCTCTCTCTCCCACAAGTACAGATGTCCACGCTTTTGCATTTACAAATGCTGCACTTGAAGTACAAAGATAAATTTAACTTGACTTTCCGCTAAGTATTGTAACAGAATAATAAAGAATTGGAAGGGGCCTTGGAGGTCATCTAGTCCAACGCCCTGCTCAAGCAGGAAACCCTAGATACCATTTCAGACAAGTGAATGTCCAGTTTTTTTGTAAAAAAAACCTCCAGTGTTGAAGCACCTACAACTTTTGGAGACCAGTTGGTGATGGTGGGTTTTTTTCAGTCGTGGTAATAGCAAAACTCTGCGTTGGACAGCGTACGGTCTCCCATTCTCAAATTCTGTAATGTGTTCTCTCTGCCAAGGAGAGCTCCCTCTTTATGACCCAGGCATTGGAGGTAGGCAAATGGTCATCATAGCCATCATCTCTCCTACTTTCTTGATCCCTAATTCAAGCACTGAGCTCTTCAGCCAAAGGATTGTATCCCCCTTCCCAAAATACGTCACCGGTTTCCTCCGTTCCCAAGCCCTGCGGGAACCTCCACCACCACCCCTCTTCAATCAAAATCAACTTCCCCAAGGTCTGCTTCTCCCTCATCCCAAACCTGGGAAATAGTTTTTTGTCCAGAAGATGGAGAAGACAAGCAGCAAAGTCACGCTTAAGATAATGACCATCAAGTAGGTGAAGATCCGGAGGTGTGGGTTCCGGATGCATTCTCGGAGAAGGGAGCGCTGAGGAACGGTGGGAGTGTTGGCCACGGTGGCCGGTTGGGGGCTCTCGGAGTAAGGCTGAGTGCCTAGTTCGGGGTCCACGCCCAGGTCCAAGGTGTAGACCCTGGGTTGCCGCAGGAAGTACCTGGCCTTGCGCTGCTCCTTAAGGCACAGTTGCCGCCCTTCCAGGATGATGTGGTTGGGTTCCAAGCCCAACTTGTACAAGAGGGGGACGTTGGTGGGCAGTTCGGTTACCTGCTGGTTGGCCGGCAGCAAGGTCAGGCAGCGGCAAAGAGGGCAAGGCAGCTGATTCCGGGTGGTAGCGATCAGGCTGAGATGGGCCAGGCACTCGATGCAGAAGGAATGGCCACACCGCAGGAGTTTGGGGGTCCGGAAAACATTGTCGTAAGCGTTCCAGCAGACCGGGCATTCCGAAACCGAGCTTGGCTCCTGGTCTAAGTTTTTGGCCATGGCTACAGAAGAGGTTCTGTCAGGCATGAATGACCTGCTCCACATGTGAAGGGTTCGCTTGGGAGGCTTTATTACTCATTCCTGATTCACGGGAATTCTTTCCAGACTGGCCGTTTGCACCTCAACGGCGTCCAAGAGAAACCAGATGTCCTTTTCTCGTGGTCACGTAAAGATTCCAGACTAATTCCCTGCTTGACTCCTTCCCCTGGCTTGGCCGGTCTCTCTCTTGACAGTCTTTGTCGTTGATTAAAAATTACTGAAGCGGCTCGAAAGAGCCAGCAGAAGCGTGCCAGATCACTCTCGTAGCAGTCCTGGGAGGAGGGCAAAGGAGTGGGATTGCTAGGCAGACCAAAGGGCCCTCCTCCCTTTCTTTAAAGCGCACGAAATCCATCACTGGAACAAAAAAAAAAAAAATCAGAAGAGAGAAGTTAGAATAAGAATGAAGGTTGGGCGTGCATGAAATCTCCCGGGAATGCTTGAATTACGACAGCTATTTATACAGTGCTATTGGAGGACGTAATGCATTGCAGAATACAGCAAGCCATTGTCCCCCCCCCGGGGGACGAAGAGTCTATGATATGACCGCAGAGATAAAGGAGGAGGCGGAAATGAGCTTGTGGCGAAGGTGCACTTTAATTTTTACCCCCCAAGTTTCTAGCCCTCATGATGTAGGCATCAATAGGACGCCCTTGATTTCTCTGGTTTGCTCTGGAACTTTGGCAAAAAAATTGAGAGCGTTGTCTCTAAACAGGGCTATTATTTCCTTGTCTTGCCCAAGACAAGACTTGTTGAATGTCAAGGCTTATTTTCTCAGTGCTTGGGATGGCTCCCAAACTGAGGGAGGTCCTAAATTCTCCACCATTAAACATCAGAAATGAATAATTATTTGGAAAACTGCTTATATGTGTATGTGTGAGAGAGAGAGAGACATTGATGGCCAGCAGGTTTCCAAATCTTTTTAAAGGCTTGAGCCCAGAAGCTTTGACATGCAAAGCGAAGGCATTCCCATTGTGCGATGCTCTCGCCTCTCCCTTCTCTAGCCAGCCTCCTCTTGACTATATTTAAACCACAATCGACTGCAATAGGAAATGTTTCTGGATTCCTTCTTGCACCCTTGGTTCTCTTCCTGCTGTTCATCGACCATCAAAACTGCACCTGGGAAAAGTTTACCCAGATCCCCATGGATTCTTTTTTCAACCCCTCCATCTCTCAATTCAATCAGCAACATCTCTTTGGAAACAGCCTTTCTCAAATCATGTCTTCTTGCTCCAGATTAAAAACAGCACAGCGGCAGTGGATCCCCAAAGCACCAACCCCAGATCTTAAATCCCGGGGAAACCCAGGGACGCATCTCCTTCCTAGCTCACCGCACACAAACCCAGCCCCTTCTCCCTGAAAAAACATTCAGCCCACCTTGCCAACGGCCTCCTCCTCCTCATTCTGGCCGTCTCTTGCCATGGCTAGACGTTGGGGAGAGATGTCTCCAGGTTGCCCAAAGAAAGAGGCAGGGCCTCCATCCGTGGAGGAGAGAAAGAAGGATCTTCCGTCCCACCCCTCCCTTTTGGGACAAGATCCTTGTCTGTCAGTGGTTTCCCCAGGGCTTGGGTGGTTTTTCAGCACTGCAAGGACAGGAGGCAGCTGTTGTTTATTTCCAGCAACCAAGGAGACCAGAAGCTCAAAGACAGCAGGGCTTCTCGGAGGCTGCTATGGCGATGGACACCTTGAGCTCAGCTTGGAGCCATTGGTATTTGTCCTCTACAGAGATGAACAGAGGTTTTCTCTCTCTCTTCCCCCACCTCCCCAAACTTGGGGGGAAGGGAGAAGCAGAGGCCAGTTCCCTCTGCGGAAACCGCCTGCCTTCTCTTCAACCCGACGACATCCCAGCCCAGCCATCAACAAGGACAACTTGTTCTGTCGATCTGTAAATTCTGGGTTAGCCAGAACGTGCCTTTCAACTCAAGAGGGCAATGGAGTTTCAAATCGTTCCGGCAGCTTCTCTCTTTCGGTAGCCAAGCAAGGGAACCTGGTAGCCCAAATCTCTTCTTCTCACTTTGCAGCTGCCAGAAGTTAAGTTTCCCCTCGTGGAGGAACCGCAGGCACTGTGGGCTCTCGGGCCCCAGGTAGCAAAACCAAACTTTTTTTGCGGATTTGCCGTCTTTTTGTTTTTGCGATGTCTCTTTGTCTCTTCGGTACCCCGGTGGTTTCATGGGCAAAGGTCTGTGTAACTAAGAACCATTTTTGAAGGAAGGTTTATTGATCCGAGGAATGCAGTGTTACTCTCTGCCCACCCCACCCCAAATTTCATTCCCCTGGAAACGAGAGCAGCTGGACTAGAACTCATCACCTGTCAGCCTTGCCAAGTATTCCAAATGAGAAACACACCAAAAGTACTAGATTTAACTTTATGGTAAGGTGACATTAACAGAATCTTGCAAGTCTGAAAGTACGTCTTGTCCCCACCTCCCTTTTACAGTCCCAAGAAACTAGGGAGGGGCACTTTTGAGGTGTTTCCCACCCAGCCCCCTTTTCCTTCTCTGGGCTCACCTACCTCTTATCTGACCATTGCTTGGCCTGCTGTTCTTTCTCCTGTCTCCAAAGCTCATTCTCACATGCCATTACACCCCCCTTTCCTCCCAACCATAACACATGTCAACGAAGGTGTGTTGGTGTTGAAAACAACAAACGAGAAACTCAACGTTTTAAAATGCCAGATATGCCTTTATTGGAAGATCTGGGGACCCTCGCCAGAAAAATAAGCATACACACGGAATAAGGTCCCAGATATTTCATGTTTTAATGAGGTAGCTTTTAAGGTGCAGCAGAGCTTGTGTCCAATCATCACAGCTCACAAGTAGAATTGTTGAGACTTATTCGTGTCTGGATTGCAACAGTTGGGAAGGCTGGACCATCAGTTCTTTTTGTCCCCAAACACACCAAGGATACGATCACTATGTACATTTATACACACACCAACGAAGATACAAAAGGAGGTTTCTTCTACTACAATGATTTCCATGATGGTCATCTTTGACATAATATATCCAGATTGCCCTCTATTCAACTTTCCAGAGATGGAATCACATCTGGAGATACACTGTTCCAACTGTCTAGTTCTGAAATCATCTAGAGCAGTGTTCCTCAGCTTTGGCCATCTTGGGATGGATAGACTTCAACTCTCAGAATTCCTTGCTGATTGGGGAATTCTTGGAATGGAAGCCCACACTTCCCAAGATGGCCAAGGCTGAGAAACGCTGCTCTAAGGTAATTCTCTTCTGCAGATCCTAATGACAAAGAAACCTGTAAGATCCATTCTTCCACCTTTATTTTATGGGGGCTTACTAAAGCTTCAGAAAATAATTTGGCCCACTGCAAATCTAAATTTCTACTAGCAGATCTAGCCTGAGTTTCCCAACACTGATTTTCATCCTTGCCCCTTCACAAATCATAGCAATTTGCTCACTTCCCGGATAAATTTGATTGACATTCCACCTTCTCGGGGTGGGCCTTTCATTCTACCTGTCCCCGAGTGATTAAAAGATCCTTCTCTGTGGAAGGCATGGCACATATAAGCAGCCTTTAGCAAACCAACCCACTTTCCAAATATTGCTCAGATGTGACGAAGAGGACAAGGAAGTTCTCGTGGTCGATCATCACCTTGCTCAATCTCCTATTGGGATTCAAGCTCAAAATTCTAGAGATCAACGAAGGGGCCAATCTTTGGAGCAGGGACCTCTCCCGACTCTGCTCCACGCCATTCCCCACGAGGGCAAGTGCGTTCTTGGTGGCCTCCCCTTTTCCATCCAGGATGCTTTGCAATGACACCACCAATCCACCAGGGAGACTGTCTTGTCCCCAAAGAACCTTCATGCTACTGATCACCCAGGTCCTATTTTTAGAAGAACCCATTGGAGGAAGCCAAGGGCTGGTTGGGTCCAGAAACTCAACGCGGATGGATTTTTGCTGAGTCAGTAAGGAGAGCATCATTTTTGTGAAGCAGAGAAGGGTCTGGCTTGGATCTCCAGGGCCGATTCCAACCAGGATCCAAGGCTCCTCCAGGTGAGATTTCCCCAACGGGCTGCACACGTATTGCAGGAATGTCCCCCAGGTTGATTCTGGTTGGTTTGGGAAAAAGAGAGGAAGAGATTGGACATCTTCCTTGGGTAGATGAACGCTGTTGGGACTCAAGGCCTTGAGGTTCCTCAAAGGAAAGTGGACAGTCTTGTGACAAAGTAAGACCATGGAAACAGAGACAAAGACGAATGCCAGAAAGGCTGCCAGGAAGATGGAAGGGAGGCAGTCAGATTCCTCAGGCTGCCAGGGTGGACCTTCTGAAGATCCAGGCTCTCCACACTTCTCATCTGTCTGGTCCTCAGTGTGCTTCCTAGCTCCACAATGAAGTTCTGGAAAGTTCCCGTTGTCCGTGTAACTTTCATCCTCCCTTCGTCTTTCCCGCATCTCTCCACCTTCTAGCACAGAGGAAGGAAAACAACAACGATGACAACTATCCTAAGTTTAAAAAGAAAAGCAGGATGAGATTCTTGAAATGGTTGCATTCTGAATTGAGAGGTAGGATCTCACTGCTGCTCCCTCCCCTGCCAAACTCTTTCAGAAAACTCCTTGCAAGTCAATAACTAAACAACGGCACAGTGGTTAGAGTGCAGTATTGCAAGCTACTTCTGCAGCCAGCTGCCCACAATTTGGCAGTTCAAATCCCACCAGGCTCAAGGTTGACTCAGCCTCCGGTCTTTCCAAGGTGGGTCAAATGGGGACCCAAATTGTTGGGGCAAGAGGCTGACTCTGAACCGCTTAGAGAGGGCTATAAAACGGTATATAAGTCTCATTGCTATTGCTAGACCCTTCAAGGAATGGGCTGTTCTAGAATTGTTCCCTGATAAGCTGGCTTTCTGGTTGCAAGATGTAGTTACATGCTTTATTTGAAAAGTCAAAGTTTGAGCATGCGCATATCCAGCTGTTCTCAACTGGTGGGAATCCAAAAATAATTCGGTGATGCTTATATGTTGACAAAAACAGTTCAAGGCCTCTTGTAGCAGGGAATCCCATAACTGAGCATCAGGATTGGAGAAAAAAAAAAACCCATCTAGCTAAAAACCAAGAAATTGCTAAGTGGCAGTGGTTACTTACTGTGCGCCAAGCAATCCAACATTTTCTAAGTCAGCCTCTGTTTATAAAATTCTGCTGATCATCTGACTCCTATTAAATCAAGGAGAAAAAAAATAAGGCAAGGATATTCCAGTAGCAGTTTCTTGCAGCCAAAGAATAAATCTTTGAAGCGTAATCTGCTCTTTTTTTCCAGCTTTTCAGGAATTAAAGCTCAATTATTTCTCCCGGTTGACTCCAAGTCCTCACAGATTAAATAGGTAGGCATAGCCATGAACCAGAGTACTATGCAATGTGAAGTTTTCACTCAGGTCCATCTCTCCTTTCATCTTTCTTTTTCTTTCCCTCCCCCCCTTCTCCCCCCACTTCCTCCCCTACATAAGCCAACTACGTCTTCATATGAGAATCTTGAGGAAGAAAATCTGCCTTATCACCGACTGAGCCTTTAAAAAAAATGAAAAACCCCATCGAAACTGCCTAATTTTCCCCTAGGTTTTTATTGGGCAGCCTGTCCCTGAATCCTCCCTGTAATAAAGAGGGAGGGAAAACCCATCAGAAGCACCAAATAAAATAAACCCATCCGCCCCGGGCTGCCCACATCAATCCTCAAGGGGTGGGACTACCTCAATCTTCCTTGGTAACTGCTCTCCAGACCGAGGACCATGGAAGCGGAAAGTTAACTCCAGAATTTTTCTTCCAAGTAGCAAGCTGGTTACTGTTTGTTTTCTTGTTTGAAAGTTTGGGCTTGTCTCAACTCCTCCTGGCAAACTTTCCTATGGACCTCTCACCTGTATCTAGGTAAATGTGGTTGTGGTTGTGCAACTAATAAGACATTGTTTTTATCCTGTGCTGCAAGTACAGGAGCTACTTTTGTCTCTAGAGGTTAAGGCATCAGGCTAGAAATCTGGCACATGGAGTTCTGGTCCGCCTTAGAGGCATGAAAGCTAGCTGGGTGACTTTGAGTCATTCACCCACACTCTCAGCCAAACTCAACTCACAGGGTTGTGGCTGTGGGGAAATAATCGCAATGAAAGCCAGTTTGGTTTGGTAATTAATCTGCAAGCAAAGGGAGCCATGAATCCTAGTCCCATCTTAGCCATGAAAGCTGGCTGGATGACTTTGCACCAATCGCCAGGAGACTGTGAGTTCTAGTTCTGTCTTCGCCACGAAACCCAGCTGGTTGAAAAAGCATTGTTTTTGCCACCTTGAGTTGTTTATAAAAATAGAAAGTGGAATGTAAATTCCATTTTTTAAAAAAAAAACACTCCTGGTTTGGGCTACAATAACGATTATCATTCAGTCACTTGGTGACTTTGTGGATAGAGCCAGGTACATTGCATGGAAGTGGTTTTCCAGCACGTTTTCTCAACTAGGCTAAATTTCTTAGCTGTCTTTTTAGGTCCAGCTATCAAACCTTAGTTTTTCTTTCCACCCTCTCCCCCCCCGCCCCATCTCATTTTTTCTTCCTCCATTTCATCCTCTGTTATCTTGCTCCACAGCCGGTTTCTTCACTCTCTCCTGCTTCCTCTTCTCACGCATGATTTGCTTTCCCCCAGATTACGCATCTTTGGTCTCCTTTCCTTTCATTTTCTTTCTTTCTCCCTTCCTTCCTCTTTGTTCAGCTCCAAAGCTCCCTCAGCTGTCCTGTCGGAGGAGAAACCCGGCTATGTAGCTCCCTGACTCCCATCTTTCTCTCCACCCTCTGCGTTTCTCTCCGGGGGCAGCCCACCCCTTCAGCCACCCTGGAGGCCACCGAGCCACTGCTGGGCCCAGAGCCCTTGGAGGATTACGGGTCACTGATAAAAAAGGACCCTCGGCGTGTGGAGAAGGAATATTACAGGTACCACTTCCATTTCCCTTGAACTCCTGAGAAGGCCTGCCAAGGGAGACCAATTCTTTGGTCTCTTCAGGAAAACAATTCTTTCCTTTCTTTCTTTCTTTCTTTCCTTTTTTTTTTTTTTGACATGCTGTCTTCACTTTCACTCAAGGCGCTAGTCCTCATTGCCGGTAGACAAGAAGCTTGCACACCCATTCTTCTCGACCTGGCTGCTCTTCCTCTGTTCTTTTCCACACATCCCTTTCGCGGTTCGATAACCGATAACGTCCAACGGTTGATGCTTTTCTCCAACCCTGCATGAGGAAATCAATGGGATTTGAGTCAATTCAACCCCCAGGAGAGATCGGCCGAGGATTAGGGGAGCTGTGGGAAGACCAAGGTGTCTTGTTTTGTTTTAAAAAGCAACCAAGATATAGAAAAGCATTGGCATTTCTATACCTTGGCAGGAAAATGACATCTTCAAAAGTGGCTCTTGGTTCATTCAACTTGTCCGTATTTTCTCTCAGTTCTGTCTCTTTCTCAACTTCCCTTCTTCTCTCCCAACCTGCAATTACTGGCACGTTTTGTGGTGGTAGTTTTTTTAATGTCCTTTCACTTCGGCTTGCCTGCTGCCTGTCTTGAGCTGGCTTTTTTTTTGCAGAAGGAAAATAAATTTGCACATCCTCTGGAATCCTCCTGTACAGAAGAATATCTGCAGAGAGGCTGCCACAAAGAAAAGGAGTGTCAATCTATTCTCCAGTCCAAAGCATCTGAAGGCAGAAAAAGATGCAGCGGATGGAAACTGATCAAGGAGAGATATAAAATGATTTGAGTTTCCTGATTGGAGTGCAGAGAGGAGGAAACAAAACTGATTAGAGGACTAAAACCTACCATGTGAAGAACAGTTGCAGGAATTGGGTATGTCTAGCCCGAGGAACTTCCAACTTGGCAAGTTTAAGACTTGTGGACTTCAATTCCCAGAATTCCTAACCTGACTGGAGGAGGAATTCTGGGAGTTGGAAGCCCACCAGGCTGAAAGCTGTCAAGTTTGAAGATTCCCTGGTCTAGTGTCAATCTTGGTGCTTGCTGATGTCCGAACAAGGAAGCGTTTTGGTCTTTTTGTTTCCTTTTTAGCTTTTTGGATTGTCTCTTTTGAACCATCAATGCTTCTCTTTTGGAACCTCTAATAATACAAACAGGAAGCAAACCTAACCTTGAAGATGTTGCCTAGTTGTGTAATAAAATGTCTGCAAGATGCTCAGAGAACACCAGCTCAAAAGTTCCACTCTAAGCTACTGATATTGCCTTTTATTTGGCACTACTTGGACCAAGAGTCTTCCAACTTGGCAAGTTTTAAGCCTTCGTGGACTTCCAACTCCCAGAATTCCTGAGCTAACATGACTGGAGGAGGAGGAATTCTGGGAGTTGAAGTCCACAAGGCTTAATCTTGCCAAATTGGAAGAGCCCTGGTCTAGCCTAAGGAAGAGAAGGACTAGGGGTGACTTGATAGTATTCTTCCAGTATTTGAGGGGCTGCCATAAAGAAGAGGCAGTCAAGCTATTCTCCAAATAACCTGAAGGCAGGAGAAGAAGCAACAGATGGACACTAATCAAGGAAAGAAGCAACTTAGAGCGAAGGAGGAATTTCCTGACTGTGGGAACAATTTATCAGTGGAACAACTTCTCTCCAGAAGTTGTAAATGCTCCAATACTGGAAGTTCTTAAAAAGAGATTAGATAATCATTTGTCTGAAGTGGTGTAGGGTTTCCTGCATGGTCAGGGGGTTGGACTAGAAGGCCTCCGAGGTCCCTTCCAACTCTGCACTCTTGTCTTCAAAAGTCATTTGTTTCTCTCTTGATTCACCGTTTGCCTTCAGTCATTCTGAGGGGTCCCACTTTGCTTCTTTCTTTCTTTCTTCTCTCTCTTCCCCAAGGACCCTCGGAAACCAGCGTCTCCTCCTTGCCAGCTTCGCTGCCGTGTTGGGGAATTTCAGTTTCGGCTTCGCCTTAGTGTACACCTCGCCTGTCATACCAGCTTTGATGAAGTCTCCAGTCCCTCACTTGCAACTAACCGAGGTTACTGCTTCCTGGTTTGGGGTACGTAGGTTAAATGGAGGAATCCGGTGTCTGGATGGAAGTTACGGCCTTTTTTTTCCTTTCTAGTCCTTTAGTGGTTTTAAAGCGAACTTGAACAAATCCATGGGTTTTTTTTTCCCCTGGGAGGTTGAAGTAATCACCAAAACAACAACAACAACAACAACAACAACAATGCAAAACATGCCCACAGGCTGTTGCAAAAGGCTGTTAACATTCCCAAGCACCCCAAATACCATCGCCATCACATGGTTTGTGTTTGGCTGGCATTGCAACTCTGAAAACAAGCCGTAAATCGCTCCGATAAGGTCTGTTGCAACTTTGAATGACAAAGAAGGAATTTAGAAAGAAGGAAGGGAGGGCAGCAAGCAACAGCAATAGCACTTAAGACTGACATACCGTTTCAGGGTGCTTTCACAGCCCTCTCTAAGCGGTTGACAGAGCCAGCCTCTTGCCCCCCAACAATCTGGGTCCTTGTTTGACCCACCTCGGAAGGAGGGAAGGCTGAGTCAACCTGGAGCCGGTCAGGATCGACTTCCTGGCAGTGGGCAGAGTTTAGCTTGCAATAGCCTATTCCAACCACTGGGACACCAGGGTTATGATCAGTGGTGGTATTCAAATGGTTTTACTCCTGGTTCTGTGGGCGTGGCTTGGTGGGCGTGGCTTGGTGGGTGTGACAGGGGAAGGATATACTGCAAAAAACACCTTCCCCTCCCCTCCCCACTAACCTGCTTTCCAGCTCCATTCTCCTGGGCAGGGCAACCCAAGGAGACCCAGCCGATCAGCTGGGACTCAATGGGAGGCAGAGAAGAGAGATGGGATTGGAGGGGCCAGGCAGAGGCGGGATTGGTCGGTTTTCCAAACTACCCAATCTTTCCACTCCCGGTTCTCCAGAACCGGCTGAGTCCCACCTCTGGTTACGACCGTGCGGTCTTCCCCATTGACCTCCTGCATTCATCTCTTTCCGTCTTCTAGTCCATCTTCACCTTAGGAGTCGCCGCAGGCGGGTTGTGCACCATGTACTTCAACGACCACTTGGGGCGCAAGCTGAGCATCATGTTTTCCTCCATCCCTTCCGTGGCTGGGTACTTCCTGATGGCCAGCGCCCAGGAGGCCTGGATGCTCTTGGTCGGGAGGCTTCTGACGGGCTTCGCGGGAGGCGTCACTTCGGCGGCCATCCCGGTGAGTAGGGCCTCTCCCCACAAGGCCCTTCCGTGGAAGATCTGGAGATGGTGGAGATTCCTGACTTTCTTAGGGAGGACTCAGGAGCGCTAATCTTCTGATCCAGAGGGAGACAAGGCTCAGATGGGTTATTCAGTCGCCCTCCCAATTTTGTTTGTTTCTTGTCCAACTTGAGACATAATGCAAGGCAGCTGCTTACGTTAGGTATAAAAATGTTCAGCTCATGGATTTGTTGCTAGACAAGGTCCTAAGTGGGATTTGCTTTTGGGTTTTCTCAAAGCGAGAATGCCTTTCTTGCTACGCCAAAGGCTTGGCTTCCTTCCTTCCTTCCTCCTTTCCTTCCTTCCTTCCTTCCTTCCTCCCATCTCCTTCCTTCCTCTATCTCTCCCTCCCATCTCCTTCCTTCCTTCCTCCTTTCCTTCCTTCCTTCCTTCCTTCCTCTATCTCTCCCTCCCATTTCCTTCCTTCCTTTCTCTATCTCTCCCTCCCATCTCTTTCCTTCCTCCTTTCCTTCCTTCCTCTATCTCTCCCTCCCATCTCCTTCCTTCCTCCTTTCCTTCCTTCCTTCCTTCCTTCCTTCCTTCCTTCCTTCCTTCCTTCCTTCCTTCCTTCCTTCCTTCCTCTATCTCTCCCTCCCATCTCCTTCCTTCCTTCCTTCTTTCTCTTCCCATCCCATCCCATCCCATCCAATCCCATCCCATCCCTTCTTCATATTCTTCCTAAACCTATGGTTCTCTTTTCTCTTCTTCATCCCCTTCCTTCTTTTCTTCCTTCCTTTCCTCCCATCCCCATCCTTCTCTGATTTTCTCTTCTCCATCTCCATCTCCTTCCCATCCCTATCCTTCTCTTTTCTTCAACCGTTTGCTTCCTTCCTTCCTTCCTTCCTTCCTCCCTCCTTTCCTTCTTTCCTTCCTTCTTTCCTTCCTTCCTTCCTCCTTTCCTTCCTTCGTTCCTTCGTTCGTTCCTTCCTTCCTCCTTTCCTTCCTTCCCAGGATTTCTCCATTTCCCCCTTTTTTAAAAATCCTTTTATAAATATTGGCCTTTTCTTACCTCACCACAGAAAGGCAGTGAGTATCTTGAGAAGGATATCATCTCTGGCTCAGAGGTGCCTTGGTTCCCACAACAGAACCGCTTACTTTTCAAATCTTTTGGGCTTCTCCAGGTCTACATTTCTGAGATCTCCCATCCGGGCATCCGAGGGGCATTGGGCTCCTGTCCTCAAATCATGGCTGTTTTGGGCGCCCTCTTCCTTTATGCTTTGGGTAAGCACTAAGCCATCATTTCATGTTGAATTTCACGTTGAATTCATGGGCTGCTCTCCCCAGTGGATCTAAGAGAGGGAACGGCCGGCCTTTTTCTCTTGGTTTTGCCCGTGTCTTCGTCTCACTGCAGGCCTCCTGGTGCCCTGGCGTTGGCTGGCCGTGGCCGGAGAAATCCCCGTCCTTCTCATGATCTCCCTCCTCTTCTTCATGCCGGATTCGCCACGTTTCCTGATTTCTAAGGGGAAGGAAGACGAGGCACTGCGTGCTCTCCGCTGGCTGAGAGGCCAGGATGTGGATTATTGGTGGGAATACGAGCAGATCAAAGCCAGCGTTCAGGAGCAGGTAGGTCCACGTTAAAAAGAAAACGGCCGGGACTTGACAAATATATAGAATGGGGGGCCTTGGCTTGCTTCACCCATGATCCCAAATGCTAGCCGGGTCTTGGCTCTCCAGAAGGTTCCCAGAGGTGCCCCTGTAGGGTTTAGAACTTCCTCGTGGGGGGGGGGGGAATGGTTCCTGTTGTGTTGCAGGCGGACACACGAGGCAGACACAGATCTAAAGGCTAACACGGCTTTATTTGAAGCATAACAGGTTACCGCGGCTGCCCGGCTGGGCTGGCAGCTGGCTGGCGGCGGCAGCTGATGCCGTTTGACAGCTCCTTTTATAGCCGGCTGTCAAACGGCATCAACCAATGGGAACAGTTGGTGCTCCCGCCAGGAATGTGGACCAGATTGAAGACTGCAGTTAGTCAGGGACACCACACCCCTTTCCCCTAACTAAGAGCATGTGCGGCCCTGCCTTCTGGGGATTCATGGTACAGAAAAGGAAGTTGAATTAGCTGCTGTTTTGCGCACCTGGCCTGAGAAGGAGACCCTGATAATCTTGGTGAGTAACCATGCCTTGGTGACCTTCAGCATGTGGTGGAGTAGGGGTCCCAGAACCCCAAGGGCTGTGGGCCAGTACTGGGCAGTTGCTTGTTTGGAACTGAGCTGCAGAAATGGCAGGCACGCCTCGTTTGGGCGAGCAGGGTGCGAGTTCAGCTGTGGCTTGCATGAAGGGAGATGCATACAGCACTCGGCTATACGGAACCCGTCTCCTTTTCCTCCCCCTCCCATAAAGGCAGAAGGCGGGGGACCGCTGAGCTAGGGAGTTGACTACGAAGGTCAAGTCCTAAGGGCCAAAAGAGGAGCAGGCACGTCGTGCTCCCTCGGCCCCCTTAGGACGGGAAGGTCAATGCCTAAGGGCCAAAAGAGGAGCAGACACGTCGTGCTCCCTCGGCCCCCTTAGGACAGGACAATCCAACCTCCCACCTATCCAGGTTTTCACCCCCCTGGGAGAGTACCGCCGCTGCCAAGGAATGCAAGCCCAGGTGGGAAGGACCCTGAAGGTGGGTGCGCGGAAGGACCTTAATGGTGGGTGCACACCTCCATATTCAGCACCTGACACCCACCAACCCCTACATACAGGACCCCTTCCCCCAGAGTCACTTGGAAGGTACATACAGGACCCCTTCCCCCAGAGTCACTTGGAAAAGGGGGGGCAGAGAGACCCCTTCCCCCAGAGTCACTTGTCTGGAACGGTAGACCGGGTATGGCGGGGAAACCCTCGGCGCGGCTGAGTAGACCGGATAGAGCAGGGAAACCCTCGGCCCGGCTGAGTAGACCGGGTAGAGCAGGGAACCTTTGGCGTGGCTGAGTAGACCGGGTAGAGCAGGGAAACCCTCGGCCCGGCTGAGTAGACCGGGTAGAGCAGGGAACCTTTGGTGTGGCTGAGTAGACCGGGTAGAGCAGGGAACCTGGCATGGCTGAATAGACCGGGTAGAGCAGGGAACCGTTGGCATGGCTGAGTAGACCGGGTAGAGCAGGGAACCGTTAGCATGGCTGAGTAGACCGGGTAGAGCAGGGAACCTTTGGCGTGGCTGAGTAGACCGGGTAGAGCAGGGAACCTTTGGCGTGGCTGAGTAGACCGGGTAGAGCAGGGAACCTTTGGCGTGGCTGAGTAGACCGGGTAGAGCAGGGAACCTTTGGCATGGCTGAGTAGACCGGGTAGAGCAGGGGGCCTTTGGCGTGGCTGAGTAGACCGGGTAGAGCAGGGAGCCTTTGGCGTGGCTGAGTAGACCGGGTAGAGCAGGGAACCTTTGGTGTGGCTGAGTAGACCGGGCAGAGCAGAGAGCCTTTGGCGTGGCTGAGTAGACCGGGTAGAGCAGGGAACCTTTGGCGTGGCTGAGTAGACCGGGTAGAGCAGGGAACCTTTGGCGTGGCTGAGTAGACCGAGTAGAGCAGGGAACCTTTGGCGTGGCTGAGTAGACCGGGTAGAGCAGGGAACCTTTGGCGTGGCTGAGTAGACCGGGTAGAGCAGGGAACCTTTGGCGTGGCTGAGTAGACCTGGTGCGGACAGGTCGGCTCACTGGTAGACCGGCTGCAGTAGACTGGCTGCGAGTAGACCGGCTGCGGTAGACCGGCTGCAAGTAGGGAGGCTTTAGACTTTTTGCACTCTCGGAAACGCCAGCGGGGGATGCCTTTCTCCTCAATCAGGGAGGCTTCGAACTTCGCACCCTCAAAAGGGCGCCCTTAGTAGCACCAGCGGGAGGTGCCTTTCTCCTCAGTCAGGGAGGCTTTTTTAACTTGGCGCACACAGAGATTGTCTGCGGCTCCTGACATTCAGCTCTTAGCGGCTTTGGCTCTTTTAATCAGTGACTTGCTCAGGTTGTTTAGTCCGGTTGCCTCTCGTTGTGAATCCCACCCTCATCGCCAGTGTTGTGTTGCAGGCGGACACACGAGGCAGACATGGATCTAAAGGCTAACACTGCTTTATTTGAAGCATAACAGGTTACTCCGGCTGCCCGGCTGGGCTGGCAGCTCGCTGGCGGCGGCAGCTGATGCCGTTTGACAGCTCCTTTTATAGCCGGCTGTCAAACGGCATCAACCAATGGGAACAGTTGGTGCTCCCGCCAGGAATGAGGACCAGATTGAAGACTGCAGTTAGTCAGGGACACCACAGTTCCATCCGGCCATTTTGTCTTCACGGGCGTCCTTGGTGTTTTCTGAACTTGGTTATCCGCTTGTGGACGTTTCATGACCCAGTTAGGTAACATCCTCAGTGCTGGTGAGTGTGACTTGTTCCCCTTTTGGACAGAGTAGCTCTGAGCTGGGTGGTTTTCTGGCAGACGTTTCATGACCCAGCTGGGTAAACCCATCAGTGCTAGTTTTTTTTTCCTGTGCAACTGAATATAAGGGGGTAAGGACATGATTCTGGATATTTCAGTCTTTCAGTCTTAGGTCAGGTGTATTGTGTAGTTGTGCTGCAATTGATTCTCTACTAGCACTGATGATGTTATCTAGTTGGGTCATGAAACGTCTGCAAGAAAACCACCAAGCTCAGAGAGTATCAAGGGCCCCACAGTCGTTTTCCTCCTCCTTCTCCTTCTCCTCCTCCTTTTTTTTTACAACTCCCCTCCCTTCTAGCACTGATGATGTTATCTAGTTGGGTCCTGAAACGTCTCCGAGAAAACCACCAAGCTCAGAGAGCACCAAGGACCTCACAATTCAACCCCGAGCTCCAAGCTTTCTCCTCCCTTTGACTTTCTCTGTGTTTTCTCCAGAGTCAACCGATTACTTGGACGGAAATCCGCAAGCCTCACATCATCAAGCCTATCGCAATTACTTTGCTGATGAGGTTCCTCCAGCAGCTGTCAGGAGTCACCCCAATCCTGGTCTATCTGCAGCTGATCTTCGACAGCACGGAGGTGATCCTGGTAAGTCGGCCTGTAGAGCAGAGGACGGCAACCTTAGTAACTTTTAAGACTTGTGGACTTCAACTCCCAGAATTCCCCAGCCAGCATGGGAGTTAAAAAATCTACAGGGGTTGAAGTTGCCAAGGTTGGAAACCCAACCCTCCTGCTGTACAGTGTCGAGGACACTTTTTCAATCTAAAACACACAAGGTGTCACCGTTTCTCATTCCATAGTTGAGATTGACCCCAAAACAGCAAAAAAAACCCCACCAATTTTCACCCAATATTTTCACACCGCCTATTCAAAATCTGTCTCTTCTTAACTTCAATCTCTCTGCCATCCTTTCTTATTTTTTCCTCTATGTTCAGATTGTCATTTTTCTGCACACTTTAAATTTCACCGAGACAAATTCCTTGTGTGTCCAATCACACTTGGCCAATAAAGAATTCTATTCTATTCTATTCTATTCTATTCTATTCTATTCTATTCTATTCTATTCTATATTCTCTTGTCTATTCTATTCTATTCCTTATTCTTTTCTATTCCTTATTCTATTCTTTTCTGTTCCTTATTCTATTCTATTCCTTATTCTATTCTACTCTGCTCTACTCTACTCTACTCTACTCTACTCTACTCTACTCTACTCCACTCCACTCCACTCCACTCCACTCCACTCCGTCCCGTCCCGTCCCGTCCCGTCCCGTCCCGTCCCGTCCCGTCCCGTCCTATATTTTCTCTTCTATTCTAAAAAGGGCAGGTTTTAGAGGTCTTTGTATACATGAGTCAAATAGGAAAGAAATACCAGGCTCATCAAGAATAGAATCACAGAGCGGATGAACGAAAAGAATCACCCCGTTTGATCGACAGCTCCCAGCCATTCTTTTGACCTTTGTTCGCAGGCCCCTGAGTACGACGCTGTCCTCGTGGGAGGCGTCCGCTTGGCCTCGGTGCTGGTGGCGGCTTTCTCGATGGATAAAGCTGGGCGGAAGATCCTCCTCTATGTCTCCGGTATGGGTTTTGTGGTCCTCCCTTCGATACACACACAGGCACCCTTCTCTTCTTAGCAGAGGGGGAAAGCTCCTCAACGGTCACCGCAACATCCAGAATTTCCACGGCTGAGCGAGACTCGCGCTTTAAACCCCCCAGTTTTGATCCTGTGACCGTGGGGGGAAAACGCTACAGCCGTTGTAAACGCGAGGACTGTCTGTAAGCCCCTGTTCCCCATGCCATTTCCAGCTTCAAATGGTCGCTAAACGAAAGGCTCTAAGCCGAGGACTCCCCCGTAGGGGCAAGGGTGGATAATTCAGGGAGAACCTGGTTGCAGGAAGAGGTCCCTGCCTTGGTTTTGAGCTGGGGGGGTTTCCTCCTCTTTCTTTCTCACCTAGCTTGCCTCATGTTCGCCTCCAATCTGACCCTGGGCTGCTACATCCACTTCATCCCTCAGCTCCTCCACAATTCTTCCATGCCGGTGGGGAACGGGACCCACCTCGGCCTTGGCGACAGCTCCATGGTGGGCCTCACGGTGATTCCTTTGGTGGGCACCATGTGCTTCATCATAGGTAGGTCAGGAAGGGTCGCGGGAAGGGCAACGTTTGGGCTCCAGGTCAACTTTCTCTGGAGCTTCTCTGGAGGGCTAGAGTAGAGTAGAGTAGGGTAGGGTAGAGTAGAATAGGGTAGGGTAGGGTAGAGTAGGGTAGAGTAGGGTAGGGTAGGGTAGGGTAGGGTAGAGTAGGGTAGGGTAGAGTAGGGTAGGGTAGGGTAGGATCGGGTAGGGTAGAGTAGAGTAGGGTAGGGTAGAGTAGGGTAGGGTAGGGTAGGGTAGAGTACAGTAGAGTACAGTAGAGTAAAGTAGAATGGAACAGAACAGAAGAAAAGGAAAGGAAAGGAAAGGAAAAGAAAAGAAAAGAAAAGAAAAGAGAATAGAATAGAATAGAATAGAAAATAGTATCGAAAATAGAATAAAAAATAGAATAGAACAGAATAGAATAGAACAGAATAGAAAGAAACTAGAATAGAATAGAATCTAGAATCTGGAATTTAATAATAGAATGAGTTAGAAGGGACCTTGGAGGTCTTCTAGTCCAACCCCCTGCCTAGGCAGGAAGCCCTATACCACTTCAGACAAATGGTTATCCAATCTCTTCTTTAAAAACATCCAGTGTTGGAGTATTTACAACTTCTGAAGGCAAGGAGTTCCATGGATGAATTTTTGCTACGTGGATCTGATAGGAGATGGGATCCAAAACTTCACAGTCTCTGAACAAATCGTTTTAAGTCAAGGACTGGCTTAATTTCCTCTCTGCTTCTGACTTTGTTTCACGGATTCTTCTGTTCTTCTCCTTCTCCTTCCAGGTTATGCCATGGGTTGGGGTCCCATCACATGGTTGTTGATGGCAGAGGTCCTTCCCTTGAAGGCACGAGGAGTGGTCTCTGGCCTTTGTGTACTGGTGAGCTGGTTAACTGCCTTCGCCTTGACCAAAGTGTTTCTGCTGGTTAAGGTAAGAACATGGCCAAGGTGGAACTGTAGGTTTAATCATCCATTCCTTTCATCCAGGGGTCAACTAGAGCCAACCTTTCAAATTGAACTGGAGCTGAATCATATTTGGAAAAGAGACCCCAGTGAGATGCCCAGATAGTAGGCTAATGTGGGAAATCAAAACAGCCAATAGAAGAGAATATTCGTAGCCCAGAACTGAACTGTGGAATCCTTGGTGCTCTCTGAGTGTGTTGTTTTCAGCCAGGTAATATCATCAGTCTTGGTTCATTCTCTGTTTATATACAGTTTGTATACAGATAAGCAAGGATTTAAACAACCAAGCAGAAAACCATGCTGTTAAGGAGGGAGCTACTAAGGAGCAAATCACACCTGGTCAACCCTGGTAGGGCAAGCTGCTGTATATTAAAGAGGAAGCAAACTCCACATTCACTAGCATCGATGGTGAAACATCTGCCAGCTCAGAGCTACTGTATATAAACAGGGAGAAAAACACACTCACTGGCCCTGATGACGTTACCTAGTTGGGTCATGAAATGTCTGCAAGAAACTCAGCTCAGATCTACTGTGTATAAACAGGGAGAAAATCACACTCCTTGTAACCCTGATGATGTTACCTAGTTGGGTCATGAAACGTCTACAAGAAAACAACCCCACTCAGAGAGTACCAGGGACTCCACACCACAACTAAGCCATAATGGAGTTGGACTCTTTTTGCTTTGCTTTGTGTTATTTTACAGTCAATGCTTTTCTCCTTTTCCCATCTGATCATCTCACCAACTCATTTGTCCTCCTTCCCAGGAAAGATACGGCCTGGAGGTCCCCTTTTTCTTCTTCAGCGTCATCTGTGTCATCAATCTCTTCTTCACCTACCTCATACCCGAAACCAAAGGGAAATCCTTGGAACGGATCGAGTCGTATTTCCGTACGGGGAGGAGATCATTCCTGGAATCCTTCCGGCACCAGAGGTGAGCTCCCCTACTATCACCACCACCTTCAGCCCAACAGTCTGGATGCTGAAAGCAGCCCCTTCCGACGGATGGACACACAGCCTGTCGCTCTCCAAGCTGGATCACGTCTCCTCCCTCTCTCTCTCTCAAACCGACGTCAGCTGAAATGTCGTAATCCGAGCGACTGCGAGGCGTTTTGGATCTGGATCTCCTCGTTGCTGGTATCTTCCGATAGGCGTTCCCCAGCCTGGCTTTAATCCCCTTCCCAGCTGCAACGTGGGTGAAAAAAATCTGACTTAACCAGGAGAGCTTGTTGTTAAGAATGGCTGATAATCGTGATTTAATAATAGTGCTGCGTAAAACATGAAGCATGTGCCTGAGAAGAGCAGGTTAGTCTTTTTAAACACACACACACACACGCATACAAACACAGATGTCATATTTTTTAGGCTCGGCCCAAGAGAAGAAACTGTTCCCAGGGGAGAATTTATTTAGGGCAGTTTGAAGGCATGTATATATACACACACACTGTATATATTCAAAAGGTTTGTAGGTGGCTTTATTGACAGATACGTTCTATACAGCTCAAACTTCTTTGTGTTTCTTTCGATGTTTTTAACCTCCGTCGGCTAAAGAACTCAAAATAAATTGGGGGGAGCAGAGTTTTCATTGCTAAGTGAACTGAGTTGCTGTTGTGGTTAGCCAACAGCAGGTGTGGACGGCTGAGAAGAGCGAGGACTTTGATGAGGGGCCAGGACCATCAGGGAATGGACTGCTGCCTTCAGAGATTGTGGGGGCTGGCAGCAGTGATGAGGAGGTTCCCGAGGAGCCTGTGCCCAGTGGGCGTGTGTGTAGGATTGCTCGCAGGAAAGAGCAACTACAACAGCAGGGGTGACTCGGGAGTAAGGCTGCAAGGTAATGGCCCCTCCCTCAAGAGAATAAAAGCCAGGTTTGAAGAAGCGTTCTTTGCAGGAAGCAAAGACGTTTTGAAACTCAGCCTCGTGGACATTATAGTTAGCATTTGAAAACTCTTGTAAACTATTTCTTATCGTGGGTTTTTGGCAGCCTTGAAGAACTACTTGGCAAGGCTCTTTCTTTGCCTTGTGTTTGCTCTCTTGGAACCAGGCTGGGTCAGAACAGTCACGCCTGGTTTTACAACCCCCCCCCTTTTTTTTAGATTGTGGTTCTTAAGCAAATCACTGCGCTCATTAAGTGAATCATGCAGTCGTTCAACGAATCTGGCTTCCTCCCTGCTGACTTTGCTTATCAGAAGGAAGGCTGGGGAGGTTGAAAAATCGTCACACACACACACAATTGTTGCAATTGTTGTAAATAACACACCCTCTGCTTGAATTTTGATCCCATCACGGTGTTGGGATGCTTGCAACAGTTGTAAGTGTGAGGACCAGTCACCAGTTGCTTCTTTGGGTGCTGCTATAACTTTACGGACGGCCATAAGTCGAGGAACAGTTGAATGAGCTTTGTCCAATTCAAGAGCAATAGAAGAAGTGTTAGAAGCGTCTTGGATTAAAAATTCCAGAGAATTTCCATATTTTTTTAAGCTGTTCTTCAGATCCTTCCCCTCCAAAAAAATTCCCCTTCAACAAAGAGGACGAGAAACTTAGAAGTTTTTTTTTTTTAATACAGTGGAAGGAATAGAATTGAAGTTAACACTCATCAGAGGAAATCTCTTGAAAAAGTGACAAAAGATGGGGTTTTTTTACATGGATTTACTCCTTTCTTTCTGAAAGGGCTTTAATTGCTCAGCTTTCAGTAAAAACACATTTTAACACTTCTTTGCACGCACACAATTGCTATTTTTTAAAAAAAAAAAAAAGCATTAAAACCACACACCTTTTATTACCAGAGGTAGAACGGGTTGTTTTTTTTTTTTTATTCACTTTAATTCACACAAAAAGAAATTCCATCAGAGTCAGCTTTATAAAATGGCAGTTCAAGAGATCATTGTCTAAGAAAAATGCACTCAGTCTCTCTTGCATCTATTTCGTGGTTTTTTTTTTTCTAGTGGTCAACTTTTTTATCTTTAAGCTGGCGGAAGGAAAAGAAAAACAAATATAAAACCACTTTGAGCTGCTGATAGAATTGATCAATATCGGGTTAGAGAAGCTGCCTGTTTGAAGGAGATAAAAGTTGCCCGCAACTCCAGATCTCGCCATTGGACTACTAAGCCATAGTTTGTTAAACTCTGGTTAGCAGAATAAACACTGTTCAGCTGAGGTTCCAACCACTGTGCCCAGCTTAAAACAAAATCAAACCAACATTATTATTACCCTTCAAGATCAAATTCGCTTTTGAGCCTTTTGAGCAAATGTAAAACTCTGCTCTTCCTTCAGTGTAACTTGTGCTTCACTTACAGCTAGTCCTTGACTTATAACTTTTCATTTAGCAACCATTCGAAGTTACCACGCCACTGGAAAAAAGTCACTTAAGATCTGTTTTTTTTCCCACCCAGCGTCCCCCGTGGTCATGTAATCAAAAATCCAGATGCTTAGCAGCTTGTTTCCATTTATGAAATGGGGTGGAGAAGCCAGATTTGCTGAACAACTGGGCCACAAATTGAACAACTCCCGTGATTCACTTCATGGTTTATTATAAAACAGGGCAGAACTCAGTTAACGACGCTCTCACTTCTCAGCGACTGAAATGTTGGGCTCTCAACCGTGGTTATAAGTCAAGGGCTGCCTGCAAGTTCTACACCTTTTCATCCGCGTCCTAATGGCAAGACGAAAGCCTCATCTAGTTTGTATTTTTCTTTGCCCAAACTTCACGCTATCACATCAACTTTAAAACAAAGTGAGAATTTTACATTTCCCAAATCCCTAAAAATGCTTGGTTTTTTTTTTTTTTTTTACAGTTCCCCAATCCTCGGTGCTCACAATGGAGCTGCTAGCCCCATTTCCGCCCCCGCCCCCTCAAAAAAACAAGCCACCTTCCAAAATCCAATTCCCCAAACATGTTTTGAAGTGTGTAAAAGGAGAAATCCAAGCCTTGCCTTTAGCTCTTTAAAGCAGCCTCCTCTTTTCTCATCGAATCTGCCTTATTTTTATTTTTTCAGTCAAAACAAACTAATGCTGTCTATCTACTCAGAAGAAAATTCGGATCCACAGAGCTTTACTCTATAAGATGGGCTGAGATGGCAGTTTCAATTAATAACTTTACAGCATTCCTTTCCCTTCTATTCCTTTATAAATAAATCCATTTTTTTTTTTGCCTTCTGGTAAAGAAAGAATAATTGATTAAGAAGCAGAATCTCAATGCAATAACAGATCATAAGAGTCTATAAAGAATATCACAAGAAGGTCAAATAAAGTTTAAAATGTACGTATGAATAAAACTTTCTCAATAATAAGTTAAACATAAACCAACAGTATAAATAGTGGGGGGACAGAAAACTAACACCAGTAATCCTCAGCTTGCAGCAGTTCATTTAGTGACCGTTCAAAATTACAACGGCACTGGAAAAAAGTGACTTACAACCGTTTTTCACGCTTATGACTGTTGCAGCATCACGTGATCAAAATTCAGAGGCTTGGCAACTGGCATGTACTTATGACAGTTGCAGTGTCCTGTTGATCCCCTTGTGCAACCTTTGGACAAGCAAAATCAACGGGGAAGCCAAATTCACTTTAACGTCCATGTTCCTAACAACTTTTGCAGGTATTCACTTAATTATGGTGTCAAGAAAGCAAAGAGCTCACGTGAGCAACAGAAGTTTCGGAGTCAGTTGTGGCCGTAAGTCAAGGACTACCTATATTGGAAACAATGCCAAGCACAGATCCCACTGAGGTCCTTTTTTTCCACTGCACCTCAAATTTATTCCAACCAAAGTTGCAATGGAGGGCAGGCCTAATATATCATGATAAGGCAAAGATGCTACGATGTGCTTAAATGAAGAAATAGACCAAGACTGTAAATTCCCATTTTTTCCTCCTCCTGTTTGGAAAACCCACAGCAAAAAACATACCTAGCCAAAAGAAAAAAAGAACCAAAGTTTTGTGCTTTTCAAAGAATTAAAAAGGTTTTACAACCATTTACTCTTTTTTCTAAGAAGATGACAAACTTGGTCTATCTTTGGTGCCCCCTTAAAAATTAAGAAAATTGGTGTTGCTGGGAATTTTTCCTTCATTTTGACAATGCAGTGAATTGGCCCAGCCTTAAACAACTGCTACAAAAAAAAAAAAAAAAACCTCTGCATTTGAAGCTGCTAGAAGGAAATAGCCTTCGATATGAAATTCCGAATTTTGGGAATGGTTGCTGAAAATCCTCGAATAAGGAAGACCCCTAAAAGGGAAATAAGACCGCAGGGAAAACAATCTTATTTCTCTGCATAACAAAACGCATCATCTCACAATCAACACACACACTTCACTAATTTCTAACCATGTGAAATCACAGCTCTCTTAAAAAATCAAGAGAAAGGATTGCCCCAAATCACCTTTTGCTTTGCCAAAGTTTGAAGAACAGGTGAAAAATGACACCAAAGTCGCCTGACATTTTGGGGTGCAAAGGCTACATTCATCAGAGGGGGAAAAAACCAAAACAATCGAAGCTAAAAATTCATTTTCTTCCTGTTCTGGTTTCAAAAATTGCTTCCTTTCCCTGATTCTGAGACTCTCCGATGATAATCAAAGTTGAATTAATTGCTGCAAATAAGAACGGCGTGGATTTTTATCTCCAGAGTATTATTATTATTATTATTTGCTCTTGTCTTTTATTTTGGACATTCGATATTGCAATTCTCACTCCTCCAAAAAAATCTGATCCACATTTTGGGATTTATGATTATTTTTGTTTGCAAATCAGGTTGGACACCACGGCAAGCTTCTAGAAAACCACTGCTGGCAGTCTGGCTTAATCATTATTTTGTCCTTCCTCTGCACGTACACACCTCTATTGTGTTGCGTCATCATGATGGTTGTGAAGTGGAAAAGAAGCAGGGTTTTAAAAAAGCAATGGCAACGTTAAGAAGAGGAAAGTATTTCTTCTGCCCCGCTCTTCAAAATCTGAGACACAAACCAGAACGCTGCCGCCTCTTCTTTGGAAAACAGTCAAAAGAGAATTTCCCTTTGCTTGGGAGGATTTTTTTCCATGTGCTTTGATTCCACTTTGACCTGAGATATTAAGCAGGGTGGTAGTGGTGGCAAACCCTGTTTTAAATCCTTTTTAAAAAAACTGCAGCATCTTAAAATTCACAGCGGCGCTGAAATTCAAAATGGAATTAACTTCGGAAGCGCTTCAAGGGACACGGAGCGGAAGTCTGCTTCCAAAAGTGTGATGGGAAAAAAAAGATCACACCAGTTGCGCCGGCGCATTTTCTGTCATTCCATCACCACCAGCTGGCTTTTGTTGGATCTGCTGCATCCTGGCGTAGGCAATGGCGTCTCCCCTGGGGAAACACAACCGAGGGGTTGAGAGACCGCACCGCACAACAGCCGGTACAGGCAGAACAGAACCAGATCCTAACAGGGACAGGGGGAATCCTGTAGATCTCAAGAAAGCTGCACTTTTTCGTTTCATGCTTTCTTGACTATCTAGTCTAACCTGCAGATGGAAGGGAATATGTTTATATGGATCAGGATGGATTCATATTTGCAGCTCAGTCTTGAGCTGTGGGGTCCTTTCCTTTCTGAGATGCCAGCTTCTCCTGATCGCTCCTCAAAAGCCCAAACCCTTTTCCCCTGCCCGAAAGACTGGCATCCAAGCAAAGAGCTCACGGATCTCTTCCCGTCTTGGCAACGCCAATGAAGCAACGTCAGTTTTCCTGTCCCGAAAATGTCTCTTACTTTTTACCCAGCGCAGACAGTCCATAAAGCACGCCCGTAGTGAAGGCAATGGCATTGCCAAACAAGGTAGTCAGAGTCAGGCTTAGAACAACCGGGAACACAGCCATCCTGGGAAAGGAGAAGAGAACAAACCGAGGATAAAAGCCAACCATGATTTAGCCAGGAAAGATGTTTCAACAGAGACAGGAAAGGGCCAAAGAAAACTGGGTTTTGCATCTTGGGGGAACCTTTTAGCTGCTGCCCACCAGGTATTCTGAAGCCCAAACCAGCCCAACAGGTAGTCTTCGATTTATGACTCAGTGACCCTATGCTACGCCCTTTCTGAAAAAAAAGCAGAGTTATGACTGGGTTGCCAATGTGCTTAAGCGCATCCCTGCCGTTCCTACATGAATCGTGCCATTGTGCAGCAAATTCCGAAACTTCAAAAGTTTGCTAAGCGAATGGTGGTAACTCAAGGACAAGCTGCAATTATCTTGCTTGGCAAAGGCAGGCACTCAAGAAAACGATTCTTCTCGGGCTTTCCTAAAGGTAACAGGGATCGGTTCAAGGTTTCTCAGGGTAAAAGAGGCAGGTGATGTTGCCAGGCTGAAATGCAAGACTAGTCATAGCAACATAAGAGTCATCAGGTACAAAGGGACCTTGGAGGTCTTCTAATCCAACCCTTTACTCAAACAAGACCCTGCACCATTCTCAACAAATTCCTGTCCAATGTCTTCTTGAAAACCTCCAGTGATGGAAAACCCACAACTTCTAGTGGCAAGCGGTTGCATTGGTGAATTGTTCTCACTGTCAGAAAATTCCACCTTAGTTCTAGGTTGCTTCTCTCCTTGATTGCTTCTTGTCCTGCCCTCAGGGGCTTTGGGAAATAGCTTGACCCCTTCCTCTTCTTTGGGGCAGCCCCTCAAATATTGGGAGACTGCTGTGATGTCACACACCCCCCCCCCCAAGTCTTTCATTAGGCTAGAGATACCTCATTCCCACAACCATTCATCGTACAGTTTAGCCTCCAGAGACCTTAAAAAGTGAGGCTGTTTTCTAAGACCAAGGATAACACAAGGATAACACTCACCCACAATAGAAAACTGCCTTCTGCCAGGGACGAAGCTGGTCTGCTTTGGCCGAGACAATATTTGCAAATTCGATGAACTGGCAACAGAAGGGAGCTTCGCATAGTAGGAGAACGAAGGCATTCAACCTTGGGAAGAAAAAAAAAAACTGAATTCAGTTAAGGAAATTCTCATTTATCCTTCTGGGAGGGGAAAGCCCCTCCCTTTCTAAGCAGCTTTCTTTAAAAAAAAAATTAATAATTTTTCAATTGATTAATAATTTTCATTTCAAAAAAAAAAGTTTTTTCCCCCCTCCCTATAAAATACAAATGAAAATAAAGACTATGGGGAAAATCGGTCAAGGGAAAAAAGGGGAAAGAACAAAAATTTAAAAAGCCCAAGGACTGAATATTCTTGCTGCAGTCAGCATATGGAATAACCAAGTTCTGAATTTTCCCCTCAATTCTTTTATCTACAGTGTTTTCGCCAAAATAAGACTGAACCAGAAATAAGCCCCAGTTAAGAGTATCAGCTAGACCAGGGGTGTCCAACCTTGGCAACTTTAAGACTTGTGGACTTCAACTCCCAGAATTCTGAAGCCAGCTTTTGCTGGCTTCAGAATTCTGGGAGTTGAAATCCACAAGTCTTAAAGTTGCCAAGATTGGACACTCCTGAGCTAGACGGATGCATTTAGACCCCGTATTTCCCCGAATAGAAGACCTAACCAAAAAATAAGCACTAATGTGTCCTTTGGAGCAAAAATGAACATGAGACTCGGTCTTATTTCCGTGGAAATGCATAACAGCCATAACCTTCCACGCCATTGCTTTGAGGCTGTTGACAGAAATGTATTCAGCCAGCCACGGTTGCAAACAAATAATGCAGAAAATGGACTTCATACTTACATCATCCAAACTCCGGCAGCGATGTTCAACGGGTAAATGGTCAGGCACATCCAGAGACCAGAAAAAGCACATGCTGGATGAAAAGAAAGGAGAAGAAAGGAAGAAAGTTTTGAGGACGAGAAAAATCTCATTCCCGTTGCTGAGCCAGACAGTTGTGAGTTTTGGCTCATTTTTTCCCCCCCACTTTTCTTGCCATAAAAGTGAATCGCTGCAGTTAAGTTAATTAACATGGTTGTTAAGTTAATCTGTTGATTTTTTTTTTTTTTTGGCAGACATTTCATTACCCAACTAAGTAACATCATCAGTGTATTGATGGTTATCCTTGGTCATTTCCAAGCAAAGCACTAAATTCAGAAACCACCGAGGACCTCACAGTTTTCCTCCTCCTTCTCTTCCCTCTCTGAAAACCCTACTTGCACTGATGATGTTACCTAGATGGGTAATGAAACGTCTGCCAGAAAACAAGCAAGCCCAGAGTGACTGTGTATAAACACACAGAAAACCCTTCTCCCTTCTAGAACTGATGATGTTCCCTACTTGGGTGTCGAAATGTCTGCAAGGAAACCACCCAGCTCAGAAAGCACCATGGCTCCCATAATGTTAAGGAAATACTCAGTTTGTCCAAATGGATGTTGTTGTTTTTTTCCCACCCAAATTTCCAAGCCTGCTGGTGTCTTCTTGAAGTACTTATCCCATCTGACTGGCTTAACCCCCTCAAATCAGCTCCACTGGAGGCTGCCACTTGCTAAAAATGCCCCAATTTTGTTGTCCCTAAAGGGCAGAATAACCAGGCAGAGCTGCTACCCAGCTGGTGATTACATTACATTATCCTTGCAACACGATCTTCTCCACTGACCAGACATCTGTTCCATCGAGTGTAAGATCAGCCAAGTAACCTAATTCCAATATTTTTCAAGGCATCGTCTGAGCCTTGCATGGAAGACAGGCTAAGCCAGTGGCTGAGTTGACAACAAACATGTCCCCCTTTTTTTAAAAAAAATAAATTAAAAATTAAAGCCTGTATGGGGTATAAAAATGAAATTTGGAGATATAGATAGATAGATAGATAGATATAGATATAGATATAGATATAGATATATAGATATAGATATAGATATAGATATAGATATAGATATAGATATAGATATAGATATAGATATAGATATAGATATAGATATATAACTTTTTAACACAAGCCAAATGGAAGAGGGATGGAATTCTGGTCCCAGAAATTCCCACAGCTGGTTGGGGGAATTCTGGGAGTCCATGGAGCTCCCAAGTTGAGAAACACCACTTTAGAAGAGAGATAAAAAAATCGGATTGTTTGCCTAAACAGCAACCTTGCAAGGCTTGTCTGGAGCTCCACTTTGCAAACACGGACTCTGACCCTGACTAAAGATGACCTAACCGTCAATTTTGCACAACGGGACAATTTCCAGGGCAAGGGGAACAAAGTCCAGCTATGTAAGTTGTGGGTCTAAATTGTGTTTCCAATTGCATTCCCCAGGGAATACCAACAATGACAAAAAGCAACTGGCTGCGCTGACATTTATAGGCTAAATCGTCATCTTTTTAACCGATAATCCCTGGCGGTGTGTGGATACTCGGGCAACGGAGTGTTTACTGGCTGGATGGCTTTCCTGCATTATGACCAATGCAGAGTCATATTCAGCATTTATAGGCGAAATGCGGCAAAGAAAACAGGAAGGGCTCAGAGTGTAACTTTTTAAAACTTGGCAGGGGCTGTGGTCATAAGCCACATTTCTCACTGCTGTTGCAACTTTGAACGGTCATGAAATGAACAGTCGTAACTCGGGGACCTCCTGTACTAGGGAGAAAGAGGGAAGGGCGATGCAGAAGACATCTTTGGAGTTAAAGAGACTTCAGTGCCCACAAGTCAAGTTTAAAAATCCGATATCCAGAGAGGCTTTGATAGGAATTAGGACCCGTGGCCCTTCAGGGTAAAACACAGCCAGCAATATTGGCATTTCCATGAATAGGTAATCAATATTTGGGGGGTGTGTGAGAGAGAGAACAATTAACCCATGGAACAACTTAGTTGTGGGTGCTCCAACCCTGGAGGTTTTCAAGGTTGGACAACTCTTGTCTGGAATAGAATAGAATAGAATAGAATAGAATAGAATAGAATAGAATAGAATAGAATAGAATAGAATAGAATAGAATAGAATTCTTTATTGTCATTGCATTCTACGAATACAATGAAATTTGAAAGCTACTCCAGCACAGTGCCCCAAACACCACATCACAATCACACTACAGAGTGTTTAAAAAATTAAAATTATTATTATTATAATCATAGGACTAAATCACAAATGCACTGTTTGATTCAAGACAATTACTGCCTTGGAAAAGAAAGTGTTTCTCAATCTATTAGTCCTCATTTTAAGACACCTATAATGCCTCCCTGATGGTAACAGTTCAAAATAGGAATGTCCCGGATGAGAATGGTCTGTGGAAACTCTTTTGTTTTATTCTGCATTTCGTTGTGCAAAAAAACAACCCCAGATCGTGGCCACACCGGCGCACGCAAACGAAATACACAAGCCCTTCACACCACTTTGCACTGAAGCACAGCCAGCCATATACAGTGTATAAGAGGCAAATTTCCATCGATCGGGTGGTCAGAAATCAATACTGAGGGACAGAGAGGGGAAGGGGTTGTGTGCGTTGCATTTGGTTGTGCAAAGCAGACCATCATACGCACACTCTCCGCATAAACGCACAAGCCGTCCTCCGCAAAAACTTTGGGAAAGGCCCAACCACAGCCATGGAGGTGATTTCCACCAAGTGGTAAATCAATATTTAGGGGGTGGGAAGGGAAGGAAGGCGTGCACTTGGTTTTGCAGAAACAGATCACACACATATATACACACACACACACACCGAGTCCACACAACTTTTGAGCATAGCCCAGCCAGCAAGAAAGGCATTTCCATCAAGAGGGAGAATCAACCTTTAGGAAGGAGTGCAATGCATTCAGTTGTGCAAAGCAGGTCATTTTACACACAAACACGCAAACACACACAAGCAAAGTCCCAGCACGAGCGATTATTTTTTTTTTGGGGGGGGGGGAGGTGTCCCAGGAGGGAATACTCACAGATGGCCCCCAAGATGCCGGCCAGCCTACACAGCCATTTGTACCACCAGGTCATGCCATCTTCCTGGCTGGCAGCCGGTGCCCCATCGTCTTCGGGCAGCTCCACCTGGGGATTCATTCTGCCTGCCCCTCCCTCCCCTTGCGAGACAGACTGGCCACGCTTCTAGTCCTCAGCGTGTGTATCCCCACCCGGTGCCCAGCCAGGGCGGCTGCCCACCGGCTGGGGTGGACAATGGAGAGACAAGGCAACAGCCCTGCCCCCTCCCCGTCGCCGATGCCTTTCTCCACACATCCCCTCCCCGTGGCAGTGCATGCTGGGTCCCTCCTCCCCAGAAGGAGGGCAGGCTGGGCTCATCCCCAGATGTGAAGAGTGACCTGGCCAGAGGGGGCGATGGTGCCTGCCTCAATTCACCCCCTTCCCCCTTGAAATGGACCAACAGATGCCCAGGCTGGGATAATCCCCGCCCTCGATGGTTTGTTTTGTGACTTTCTACACCTCAAGCAGTCCATCTCTTTAATTTGAAGTTGGTTGGCCGAGGTGCCCGATGGCAGAGACCCCTAATAGATATAGATATCTTCTTCTCTATCTATATAAAAGCGAAATGTCACTCATGCATCATCACGAAATCTCCAGAACTGCAAAGCCTACAGAGCATTTAGAGTATTTCCTATATTATTATTATTATTATTATTATTATTATTATTATTATTATTATTATTATTATTATTAATATTATTATTAATATTATTATCAATATTATTATTATCAATATTATTATTATCAATATTATCAATATTATTATTATTATTATTATTATTATTATTATTATTATTATTATTATTATTATTATTATTATTCACAGGCTCTGATGCTAAGGAGTTCTACTCCCACTCCCCACCAAATGCAAAACACAAGCAGAGGAGAAAAGGGTTTAATTTCAGAGGAACTTCTGGGCCTCTGGTGCTCTATGAGCTAGGTTGTATTCTTGCAGACGTTTCATGACCAACTAGGTAACACCATCAGTGCTAGGGCTGAAAGCAACCCAACCCAGAGAGCACCAAGGACCCCGCCATTCAACCCGGAACTAAAATGATTCTCTTCTACGGCCACCTAGTAGTTGCAATCACACTATTTACTCCCTTTTCCGAGTGGCCCTGATCCTTCAAATCCTAAACAAACAGGAATTCCTGAGAAGAGACTAACCAGGTTATGCCTTTCCCACAAGCCAAGTTTAAACCACGACGAAGTGAGAACTATGTTAGTCAACGGTTGCTCAATGAAATTCAGAGGCAGGGTTTGGGGGTCCCGTCCCCCCTGCAACTAACATGTTTTATTAAAAGGCAGAAGTTTTGACCAACCCAATGCAGTTTTGTGTAGCTTAACAGAAGCACCAACAAAGAAGACAATCAATGATTGTTTGCAAAAACAGAGGCATAAGAGATGTCTGGGAAGGCATATGCTTCCATGTTTTTTGAGGAGAGAGAGCTCAGCAGCGGCTCCTTTCCTGCCTCCTGTCCGATTGGAGCAGAGGTGGGGTTTGACTAGAGGGCCTCCCGGGGTCCCTTCCAACAATCCTGCAATCCCCTCCCTTGGCGGCACTTTCCACATCGGCAAATCTCATAAGAGGGCTACTTGGTGGCCCAGTACTCTGCTCGGAAGCTGGCGTTGGCCAGGGCTTGGTTGAACTCGATCTCAGCTCGGCTGCCGATGGATTCCCAGTAGAAAAGACGGTTCCCATGGAAGACGGTAGTCCTCAAGGACTGGACATCTCGAATCTGGAACAGGAAATGGGGCTCGCTCAGCCTGCCTGCGTCGATGGCTTTTTGTAAGTCCACCATCCTTCCATCCATCCATCCTCACCCTCTCTCTCTCTTTGTCCATCCATCCATCCCCACGCTATCTTTTTCCATCCATCCATCCATCTATCCATCCTCACCCCCCCCCTCTCTCTCTCCATCCATCCATCCATCCAACCTCAACCTATCTCTCTCTTTACCCATCCATCCACACCCTCTTTTTCCATCTATCCATCCATCCATCCATCCACACCTTATCTCTCTCTCTCTCTCTCTCTCTCTCCATCCATCCATCATCTTTCTACCATCTATCTATGTGCATGTTCTGAAGAAAAGATCGGGCAGCCATTTGTCCGAGATGATACAAGTCTCCTGCCTTGAGTGGGGGGTGGGTGGTTTGGACTAGATGACCCCTCAAGGTCCCTTCCAAGGCCCCTGTTAATTCTACGTTCCAACGGGAGGGTTCCGTAACACACCCCCCCCCAAATTCACGCTTACCGAAATGTAGCTGGAGTGTGTTTCGTTGGCCGTTGCCTGGAATGCCACGTACACCGCATGTACGGCGATGCGCAGGTAGGGCGCCACGTCGATAAATATCCTGCAAGCCATCTGCCGTTCCCCATCCAGCGACAGTCCTGGGTTCAGGATGAGCCCCCGGGGACCAAACAGCTGCCTATCGCAGGCTGCCGAGTGGGAAAGAACACAGAAGAACTAAGAGTTCTGAAGGGGCCTCAAAGGTCTTCTAGTCCAACCCACAGCTCAAGCAGGAGATCCTATACATCAGCCCAGGCCAATGGCTGTCGTCCGGTCTCTTCTTGAAAACCTCCATTGATGGACCTCGCCCACAACTTCGGGGGGGAAACCCTTCCAGGGACTGCACACACACCTCGATGGTGCCTCCTCTCGGCCAATCGGCTGGTGTAGCGTAGCACAACGCCACTGCCCGGCAACAGTCGGCGTTGCCTCACAATCAGGGTGTTGGTGTGGGTGTTCACCATCAGCAGCTTCAGTTTCTTGCAAGCCATCCGCCACATCGTCCGTGTTGAAAAGAGCAATATTTCCCCTGGAAAGAGAGAGAGAGAGAGAGAGAGAAGAGGATGGAGAATGGATCTTTGGTTATAAATCTTTGGGTTGATGATCAGCACCAAACCTGTGAGACACTCACCTGCGCTGCAGTTCAAGGAACTGTGCAACACCTGGACTGCAATCGTCTCCCCTAAAGGCCGGCCTATGGCCACCGTGCAAATCCTGGCTTGCACACCCGTCATGTTGATTAATCCGCTGGGATTCAGCCACTGCCTTCCACAGATACCTGGATGAAAAAAAAGAGCCAGAGGAGGAGGAGGAGGAGGAGACGTTAGAGACGGGGACAGCCAGGTGAGTCAAACACCTTGGAAATTGGGTAGCAGAGAATATTGGTAGCTCGGGGTTGAACGGTGGGATCCTTGTTAGTCTCTGAGCTTGGTTGTTTTCTTGTGTTGAGTAGGTTAGTATTATGGGTGCTAGAAGGAATTGTGGCAAGGAGGAGGAGTAATGTAGGATTTGATGGTCTGAGTTTGGTGGTTTTATTGCAGATGTTTCATTACCAAACTCGGTAACATCATCAGGGCCAGAAGGAGTGGGAATAGAGGAGGAGGAGGAGGAGGATGTATGGTTTGGTGGTCTGAGTTCAGTGGTTTTCTTGCAGACGTTTTTTCACCAAACTTGATAACATCATCAGTGCTAGAAGGGAGGAATAGAAGGAGGAGGAGGAGGAGAAGGAATATGGGGTTTGGTGGTTTGAGCTTGGTTTTCTTTCAGACGTTTCATTACCAAGCTTGGTAACATCATCAGGGCTACTCGGGAGTGGGGTTTGCTCTCATCTTATATTCTAGTCTTTTATGCAGAGGTCTTGATCTGATCTCCATCGACTCCTCGGCAGCCAAATTCCTGCACCCAGTTTTGGATTTAGGAGAACCTGGAAGCCTGAACAGAATAAGGGGAACATAAATTCTCTTCCTTGGCTAGCTAGGCTTGTCTCTTGGCCACTTCACCGTTGAGTTGATATATCGATCCCTTGGCAATAAGAAGGAAGTGGTTCTCCACGGATTTCCTGAAGTTCTCCTACCACCGAACTACCATCCCTCACTGGGATTCCCTTCGCTTTTGTTCTACATCAGGGGTCTTCGGACTTGACAGCTTTAAGACTTGCGGACTTCCAAATCCCAGAATTCCTCCTGCTCCAGTCATGTTAGCTTGGGAAGTCTGGGAGTTGGAGGTCCACAAGCCTTAAACTTGCTAAATTTGAAGATCCTTGGTTTAGTTTGATAGATAGATAGATAGATAGATAGATAGATAGATAGATAGATATGGAGATAGAAGATAAGATACTGTAGATCAGGGATCTTCAACAGCTTTAAGACTAGTGGAGTTGGAAGTCCACAAGTCTTAAACTTGCCAAGTTGGAAGACCCTCACTCTACGTGTTGTAGACCTTCTTGGTTGACACCAGCTGAGGAGCTCAGCTAGGCCGCATTTTGCTGGATTTTCCCACCAAACCCAGTCCTGTTTCCCCAGGACGCAAATCCTGCCTCGGATTAAAGCCCTCGTAGTAATTAGCCCTGCTACGTAACTGGGTTCCTCCACAATATCTCCCTTGGTTTCTTTCTTCTGAGGATCTTCTCCTTTGGACCATGGACGATTGAAGGCCTGGTCCTGCCATCCTTTGAGAGGAAGAGTGAGCTCAGGAGGAGGACTCAGGAGCCCTGCCGTTGAAGGCTGGGTTGCTGTTGGGACACCTGGTTGCAGATCTGACTTCATCGTGGCCTGTTCGAGGCAGGAGGTGGTGGAACATGTTCTCACCATCATGGGTTTAGGAACATGCGTGCACAAGAGAGGGCTGACCCGGGTCTTGGTTTGGGGGTTGAGGCAGAAATCCTGCCGTCTCTGGATGCCGGTTCCACAGGAGACAGAGCACTAGAAGGAGAGAAGCAGAGATTACAAACACCTCCTCAATTTTACAACCGATCGCTTACCGGTTATAAATAAAGGACTACTTCTATGCTATTTTCTTGGCCCTGGTACAGAAGTGGTCTATTTTCTCAATGGCTCTCCCTGCAAGCCCTAAGTGGATTGTTTATCTAGCTTGCAAGACCTTTACCAGGTGTGAAATGCTCTTGGCTGAGCGCCCAGAAGTTCAATTAAGCCTATTAAGAGCCTTTCCTGGCTGCTTGTCTCTCTGAGGTTATTGGGGGCTCTCCTGAGCCCCCAGCAGCCCACCACTGCCATGGAACCCCATCCCCTCTGCTCACGTGATCCTCCGCTCTCCCCGATACAGGGGCTTGTAACTGGCATGCATTTACACAGTTGCATGAATTCCATTCATGAAATAAAGGGCCATTTATTTCTGGCTTCCACCCAAAAGACGCCCCATAAAAATGGACTCCCTTTACGACGGGCGTGTTTGCTTTACAATGACCATGGCCAAAAAAAAAAAAAAATTGGGCCCAGGGTGAGCCCGTTTTCATACGGTCACAACTTAACTCCCAAAATCGCAGGCTCAGTTACGATAGTAAGCTGAGGATGGTCTCTATCTCAGCTTCCCGCGGACGCCCGAAGGTCACCCACTGTGGCAAACAGGGATACCTACCTTCGTCCACTGGGTGAACCCCCATTCGTAAGGGCAGACACGGAGAATGCAGGGCATGACCAAGAGCGGCTTCTCCGCTTCAGAGCACTGGCCCTCGGCCACCTCCACCTCCCGGCCTCCCGAAAGCCTCACGCAGGACACAGATTGGGTAGAGACGCCAAGACCACAGGAAGAGGAGCAAGGCCCTCGCTCAGCCACCTTCCAGCTGTTTTTGTTATAGGGAGAGAAAAGGCAACATTGAAGGGACAGGCAAGACCGTGGCGATCGTCTATCATCTATTATTTAGAGTTTCTTTGGTCATTTTTCACTAAACAGCTCTACTTCCCCTACCCACCCACTGTTTTTTAGCCAATTATACTGTATATTCCATATTATTTAAAAAAAAAATCTTCTTTATTTTTTAATAGCATGGTTCATCTAATCATTCCTGCGCATTGGTGAATTTTTGTTGATTACTGCCAAGTCTGTGGGTACCGTTGTCGAAATCTGCTGGCCAATCGTTGGCCATTCCCATTCCTACCACTCAGAGGGCAAGAGGGGGAAAATGGCTTCCTAGCCTCCCCCCCCCCAATTTAGAAGGAGAAAGCCAATAACCTGGGTGGGCAAGGCTCCAGGTGGCAGGGTTCCTGTTCTTGGGGACGCAACGAGTCTTCGCAGGCTGCGTCGGGCAGGATCTCCTCCTCTTCCTCCTCAGCCCCTCGCGCACAGTATAAGATTTTGCGCATGACACCTTCGCCGCAGGTAACGCTGCACGCCCCTTGCTTGTAAAACCACCTGAGTGGGAAGGGGAGAGGCAGAATCCAGGTGAGAAGAAGCAGCCCTGTGCCACTGGTTTTTTTGGGGAGGGAAACCGGTCTTCCAGGACTCGAAGTCCAGTCCAGTGCAGGAAGTCCTCAAACTTATGACAACCAAAGACCAGAGTGATGCTCCGTCGCTAAACAAGGAGGCAATTGTTACCCCAAATGCACCTGGCTTTTTTCTTTTTCCTTTTCGGCCACGGCTGTTCTTAAGCCGTCGTTAAGCAAATCCAGCTTCCCTGTGGACTTTGCTTGTTTTGGGAGCTAGCCAGGGAGCTCGTCAATGGCGGTCAGGGGATCCGCAGCCATCACCATTGCACACCCCGGTTGCCAAAATTATAATTATTATTATTATTTCACTTCATACCCTCAAACAAGAACGGGGGTCAAATCCCTTCGGCCGTGTGGTTGATTGTAACTGTCAGGAGTTATGACCTCAATCGGTGGGTTCCATTCCACGGTCGTAACTCGAGGACTGCCCGTATAAGGGGGAAGGTCTGCAGACACACACACACACATCCTTACCTTGGTGGGCATGGCTCAGGGTTGCAAATTTCCAGGCGGCTCGCTGGTTTCTGCGTCAGGTTACAGAGCCTCTCCTCTGTTTCCTCTTTAGTGTCAAAAGCCAAGCAGACGTAACTCAGCAACATCCGCCCTGTGGGAAGAAGCAGTAGGTGTGTGGGTGTGAATGTCCTTCGCTTGTCCTGAGCAGGATTGTTTCTTCAGATGCTGTCTTACACCCAGCGGACATGACTTTCTCTTGGCTGGGGGATTCTGGGAGTTGGAAGTCTATCCATCTTACAGTTGCCAAGATTGAGAACTACGGCCTTGGGCCTTCCTTCCTTCTCTCCCTCTCCTCTCCTCCCCTTCTTCAACCCTCCCTTTTCTCTTCTTTTGCCCTTCCTTCCTTCCTTTTCCTCCTTTCCTTTTCTTCCTTCTTCAACCCTCCCTCCTTCCCTCTTTTTTCTCCTTCCTTCCTTCCGTCCTCCCTCCTTCCATCCCTCCCTTCCCTTCCCCCTTCCCCTTCCTTTCATTTCCTTTCCTCCTTCAACCCTCCCTCCTTCCTTTTTTCCTTTCCTTCCTTTTCCTCCTTTCCCTCTTCAACCCTCCCTCCTTCCCTCTTTTCTTCCTTCCTTCTTCCTTCCTTCTTCCTTCCCTCCCTTTCCTTTCCTTCTTCAACCCTCTCTCCTTCCTTTTTTCCCCTTCCTTCCTTCCTTCCTTCCTCCCTCCCTCTCCTTTTTTCCTCCCTCCCTTCCTCCCTGGATCAGACACTGAAACCGGATTAATGATCAAGGAATCCAGGTTAAATATCTCCACCTCCTCCGCAGGAGACAGGACACTTCCCAGCCAAGGGGCTCCAGACATACACAGACTGGTTTCCACTCCGGTTTCGCTCTTCCGGAACCCTGGACTTCGATTCCTGCTTCAGGAGACACCAAAACCACCACAAGGACATGGGTGGAAAGGAAAGTCAAAAGGCCCAAAAGGAAACCAACAGGGAGATTACAACCGGTCACTTACCTGTATGCTGTTTTCTTGTCTCCATACAGAGGTGATCTACTAATGCCTTTTCCAAAATAGTTTTCCATTTCAATTTCTCAGCCCTTTCCTTTCCTTCCTCAACCCTCTCTCCTTCCTTTTCTCCCCTGTTTCCCCCTCCCTCCTGGGTGTGTCATAAATCAGATTCTCCAATTGAGCAGGTTCATGGGCTGGGTGTCATCATTCACGTTCTCCAATTAAATATATTTTTGGGCAAAAGCTCTGGTAGTTTAGTTACAATCTTTTAAAGATAAAGAGTTGGAATGTACTTTCAGCTTTCAAACTGCTGCCCTGCTCAACCAGATTTCCTCCCTCCCCAACCTCTTTTTCTTCTTATGTCAACTACTAAAACAGGCATAGGGGTGTTTTATGAGTTGACACAACCCTTGTCTTCGCCCAGTGGCTAAACCAGGCCATCGCAGCTACTAAAATGAACGGCTGCAAAGCGAGGACTACGTCAAGGCCAGAGATACGTACCGTGTTCCATCCCAATGGGCAGACGTCCACAGTGCAAGGCACGAAGGCCGGAGGTTTCTGGCCGGCTGGGCACAACCTCTCATCCACGGTGGATTCCAGCCCATCAACGGCCTGGACACAGGTCACCTGCCACGTGGCCACCCCCAAGCCACAAACGGCAGAGCACCCGGCCAGCTGTGATTTCTTCCAGCTGGATGGGAAGAAAGGAAGAAGAATCCAGGATTGGCCATCTTTTCCCTATCTTAAGAGATCTTTAGAAAAAGACTCTGGACACGCAGGCACAAGAATGAGTGTGATGAAGGTGAGGTTTGGATTTCGATGAGAAAGACCTGGGTTTAAGTCCCTGTTCGACCATGCCTAACTCTGAAGCATCCTACCGTCTTACAGGCATTATTCCTTACTTATATCTAACCATGGCTCCATGAGAAGAGAAGAATAAGGAGTAGAGTAGAATAGAATAGAATAGAATAGAATAGAATAGAATAGAATAGAATAGAATAGAATAGAATAGAAGTAGTCTTTGATGGGTAGGACATTGTAATGGATAATTTTATTTATTTATTTATTTTAAATTTTAAAACCAACTTTATTTACAAAGGATTAAAAAGATATAAACATACAAATATACAGAAATAAAACATAGTAAACGTACAAATAGAGCAGTAAACATATTTCTTTCTATTACATTTGATATCAGGTTTGATAGTTCATAAGAAACAATAATAAATAATACCAGGAATACTTGCCAATTATTATTACGTAATGGATAATTTTATGTACCACGCTTAGGTCGGGCTGAAGGCAGCGTAGTTCTAGGTTGTCTAAGCCTAAAATTTCAAGTCTGATGGCATAAGATGACAACAGACCGGATGGATACTGCTCTGAAGGGCCTGGCTTGAACGAAAATGGTCCAGAGAAGCTTTTACTCACTGCGGTTGGCAGAGTTTCATTGTGCATGTTTCTTGCCTAGAAGGGGGCTTTGGCATGTTGAGGCAATAGAAGTCCTCCACCTTCTCGCCTTTTGCCTGATCAAAGCAGGAGTAACGGACTTGCAGCGTGCCTGCAGAGTAAAAGTTGGGGTCATCATCTCCGTAAACACGAGGGAGTTTCCCCACGGAAGGAGAGATGGAATTGGAAGGCAACAGAAAAGGAAAATCACCCCGCCTGACGGGAGATAATACGATGTGCGACTACAATTGAGACCTGGAATTTATGTTGCTACGTAAGATGGTGGTTCGGTGAGATTTGTTCCCATTTTACGGCCTTCCTCACTACCGTTATTAAGTGAATCACTGCCAGTCACACAGTCGTTCAAGTGAATCCAGCTTCTCCTTTGACGTTGATTTGTCAGAAGGTTGCAAAAGGGGATAGATTGCATGACCCCGGGACACTCAACTGTCTTAAGTACATGCCATTGCCAAGCGTCCAAACTTTGACCACCTGGCCCATAGGGACGCTGGAACGGTTGTAAGGGTGAAAAACGGTCATAAGTCACTTTTTTCCTAGTTTCAGTCTTTTGAACAACATGGACTCATGAAAGCAGCCTCTCCTTGGAAGGCGCCTCTTAAAGCCGCCGTGTCACCTTGTGGCCTTCCAGCTTTACAATAATTAATAGCAGAGATGGGGGAAAAAATCCACTTCCTTAAAAGAGCAAAGAAATTGGGGTTTTTCCCCCCCCAAATGTTTAAAAGTGATGCACCTTGGCCCCAATTTACTCAACCTTGTGTTTTTACTAAGAATTTACTCAACCTTGTGTATTCTCTGAGATGTTTCCTCGCTCCCCAAATACCCCGGGGGCTAAAGATAAAGAGATAGAAAAGGAAATAAAAAGACAGTTAAGAAACTCACCTGTCCCACAGGTGACTGAGCATTGGCTGAGCTGGGCCGTCCAGGTGTGGCTCTCCTTTTCACTCGGCCTAAAGTAGCTGAAGGTGATATCAGGGCTGGTGGCACTTCCATATTCTTTCCCGTATTTCCTGTACACCTGGATGAAAAAGGAACATGAAACATACCGGCAGGGCTGAACTTACAACCGTTCGTTTAGGCACTGAAAAAAAGTAAAACTTTTTTTCACGCTAACGACCCTTACAGCCTTCCCTCATGGTCACACGGTCAAAATCCAGGTGTTTGTGGACTCATATTTAGCCATTCGCTTAACAGCAGTGGAAAGAAAGGTGAAATGGTACAAAACTCACTTAACTGTCTCGCTCAGCAACGGAAATTTTAGACTCCCACTGAGCCCATAAGTCAAGGACGGCATGCGATTAAATAACCTGCTCCATCATCCCACAGAGGTTTGCCAAGGTAGTTTGCTTTGTTTCCCAAGCTTATTTTGCCGTCCATTTAGAGCCCCTGCTCCTTAGCTGTTGTGATTTCACCACCTTACCTGTATCTCTGTCTCTTCCTGGACTCGTCCAGTCAGGTGAATCTCCTCCAAACTGGGGAGATTATCTCCTGTAAGGAAGAGCTTGTACTCCAACCGATTGTCTTCCAAGATCGCAGGGTAGGTGACGTTTAAAGAAACGAGGCCTTTCCCAGCGACGGTGTATTGTCCTTGAATTTTCACAGCTAGGATAAAACGGAATAACAGAGTGGGAAGGGACCTTGGAGGTCTTCTAGTCCAATCCCCTAAGAAATACTATAATATTTCAGACAAGTGACTGCCAAGTCTCTCCTTAAAAGCGTCTAGTGATGGAGCACCCACAATTTCTGAAGGCAAGGAATTCCACTGGTTAATTGTCCTCACTGTTAATTGTTGTTGGGTGATGTTCCTTAATGTTCTTCTGATGTTAATTGATGTTCTTCTATGGCCCTCGCTCTTACCCTGCACAACCAATGCTGGGCTCCATTGACTCACCCAAGTGGGTGAAGAGGGGTTTCCGGTTGACCACGTGGACTGAGGTTGTGTTAGGAAACAGCGTCAGGAAGGTTGTGTACTCTGAAAGAGAATGCAAGCCACGGGGAGATAGAAGAAGGTTGTGAAGACCTCAACTTGAGTAACTTAGAGGTAGGGAAAGCTAATGACTGCCAGCCTGCCCTGGCCCCATCTCCACCTCCGATGCAGAGCCCTCCTCCAGGCCTTCCTCAGCCTCCAGACCCAGCCCAGGTTCCTCCCCAACCTCCTCACTACTCTCCGACTCTGCTGTCAGCTCCATCAGCTGCCGGCGAGCCACAACACTGGGGTGGTTCACTTAACAACCACCCCAAAAAGGTGGTATAATCGGTAAGCAATTAAACTAACAACTGCCTCACTTAGCAACACAAGTTCCGGTCCCAATTATGGTCCTAAGAAGGAATATCTGTGTGTAGGACTGGACAAAAAAAAAAAAAAAGGCAACAGAGAGGAAAGAACAGAACTATACCTCTGGCTTTTCCCTCAGTAAAAGAGCCCTTCACGTTTATGCATGATGTGCCGTCTCCTCCGCATAGTTGGCATGTGTCCATCTTCTTTCCGGAGTCCATCCGGCCATCACATCCAAACGCCTGAAGAAAAGGAGGGAGAAAAAAAAATGAGCGGAGGTTGCTTGCTGGATGGCCAGCCTGGCCTGTGGAGTATGGCATCTCCCGGAATTCTTTGGGCCATGCAGGCTGAGAATTGTGGGAGATTGTTTTTCATTCATACACAAGAAGAGAATTTGGAAGCCTTTCACCCTTACCCTACAGCGGCCCATCACGCACAAAGCAAGGGCGTCCTTGTCTGCCAGAGCGCTTTTCCTGCATCTAGTCCCATCAATGAATCGGTCCCCACGGCTCACCATGAAGTTCTTCCCAGCTGCCTGGCACATATATTGGCACAGAGCATCTCCTGCAGATAGAAGAGAATGGGGGAACTCGGATAATGGAGGAGGAGGAGGAGGGGGAGAGAAAAGAGGAGGAGAAAGAAGAAGAGGAGGAGGAGGAGGAGGAGAGGAAGAAGAGAAGGAGAGGAAGAGGAGGAGTAGGAGAAAGAAGAAGAGGAGCAGAAGGAGAGGAAAGAGGAGGAGAGGAAGAAGAGGAGGAGAAAGAAGAAGAGGAAGAAGAAGAAGAGGAGCAGAAGGAGAGGGAGGAGGAGGAGAGGAAGAAGAAGAGGAGGAGGAGAGGAAGAAGAGGAGGAGGAGGAGAGGAAGAAGAGGAGGAGAGGAAGAGGAGAAAGAAGAGGAGGAGGAGAAAGAAGAAGGGGAAGAAAGGAGGAAAAAGAAGAAGAGGAAGAAGAGGAGGAGGGGAAAGAAGAAGAGGAGAAGGAGCAGAAGGAGAGGAAGGAGGAGGAGGAGAGGAAGAAGAGAAGGAGAGGAAGAAGAAGAGGAGGAGAAAGAAGAAGAGGAAGAAGAGGAGAAGAAGAAGAGGAGGAGGAGAAAGAAGAAGGGGAAGAAGAGGAGGAGAAAGAAGAAGAGGAAGAAGAGGAGGAGGGGAAAGAAGAAGAGGAGGAGGAGCAGAAGGAGAGGAAGGAGGAGGAGAAGAGGAAGAAGAGAAGGAGAGGAAGAAGAGGAGGAGGGGAAAGAAGAAGAGGAGGAGGAGCAGAAGGAGAGGAAGGAGGAGGAGGAGAGGAAGAAGAGAAGGAGAGGAAGAAGAAGAGGAGGAGAAAGAAGAAGAGGAAGAAGAGGAGAAGAAGAAGAGGAGGAGGAGAAAGAAGAAGGGGAAGAAGAGGAGGAGAAAGAAGAAGAGGAAGAAGAGAAGGAGGGGAAGAAAGAAGAGGAGGAGGAGCAGAAGGAGAGGAAGGAGGAGGAGAAGAGGAAGAAGAGAAGGAGAGGAAGAAGAAGAGGAGGAGAAAGAAGAAGAGGAAGAAGAGGAGAAGAAGAAGAGGAGGAGGAGAAAGAAGAAGAGGAAGAAGAGAAGGAGGGGAAGAAAGAAGAGGAGGAGGAGCAGAAGGAGAGGAAGGAGGAGGAGAAGAGGAAGAAGAGAAGGAGAGGAAGAAGAAGAGGAGGAGAAAGAAGAAGAGGAAGAAGAGAAGAAGAAGAGGAGGAGGAGAAAGAAGAAGGGGAAGAAGAGGAGGAGAAAGAAGAAGAGGAAGAAGAGGAGGAGGGGAAAGAAGAAGAGGAGGAGGAGCAGAAGGAGAGGAAGGAGGAGGAGAAGAGGAAGAAGAGAAGGAGAGGAAGAAGAAGAGGAGAAAGAAGAAGAGGAAGAAGAGGAGAAGAAGAAGAGGAGGAGAAAGAAGAAGGGGAAGAGGAGGAGGAGAAAGAAGAAGAGGAAGAAGAGGAGGAGGGGAAAGAAGAAGAGGAGGAGGAGCAGAAGGAGAGGGAGGAGGAGGAGAAGAGGAAGAAGAGAAGGAGAGGAAGAAGAAGAGGAGGAGAAAGAAGAAGAGGAAGAAGAGGAGAAGAAGAAGAGCAGGAGGAGAAAGAAGAAGGGGAAGAAGAGGAGGAGAAAGAAGAAGAGGAAGAAGAGAAGGAGGGGAAGAAAGAAGAGGAGGAGGAGCAGAAGGAGAGGAAGGAGGAGGAGAAGAGGAAGAAGAGAAGGAGAGGAAGAAGAAGAGGAGGAGAAAGAAGAAGAGGAAGAAGAGGAGAAGAAGAAGAGGAGGAGGAGGAGGAAGAAGAGGAAGAAGAGAAGGAGGGGAAGAAAGAAGAGGAGGAGGAGCAGAAGGAGAGGAAGGAGGAGGAGAAGAGGAAGAAGAGAAGGAGAGGAAGAAGAAGAGGAGGAGAAAGAAGAAGAGTAAGAAGAGGAGAAGAAGAAGAGGAGGAGGAGAAAGAAGAAGGGGAAGAAGAGGAGGAGAAAGAAGAAGAGGAAGAAGAGGAGGAGGGGAAAGAAGAAGAGGAGGAGTAGCAGAAGGAGAGGAAGGAGGAGGAGAAGAGGAAGAAGAGAAGGAGAGGAAGAAGAAGAGGAGGAGAAAGAAGAAGAGGAAGAAGAGGAGGAGGAGAAAGAAGAAGGGGAAGAAGAGGAGGAGAAAGAAGAAGAGGAAGAAGAGGAGGAGGGGAAAGAAGAAGAGGAGGAGGAGCAGAAGGAGAGGAAGGAGGAGGAGAAGAGGAAGAAGAGAAGGAGAGGAAGAAGAAGGAGAGGAAGAAAGAAGAGGAGGAGGATGTTTTTTGTGCAACCTGAAGCTTAGAAATAAATTTGCTGCTCCACCAGACCCAAAGTTCTAAGTCACTCTGGGCCATTAGACCTTCAACAGACTTGTGTCCTCCATGAGTTTATCCAATCCCCTCTCACAACCATCCCAACTTAGTAACCATCCCCATCTCTTTCCAGTCCAGCGGTCCTTGCTCTCCGAAAGAGGGAGAAAACCTCCCTCCCTTTCCTTTCTCCAGGCTAGGTGTGATTTTGAACCCTGGTCCCTCCCCGGTTTACCACCCAAAGCAATTTACCTTTGGCATAGCCAGCTGCTGAAACCCACTTGTAGAAGGAAGGCAACTGCTGGTGAAGGTAGAGCGGCTTCATGTTGGTGGCTGAACATTGCTCATCCATGAAGTCCATCTGCGTCTTCCGGCAGGGCTTCAGGAGAAGAGAAGCCAGGAGCTCAGGGCCGTATGCTCCCCGTTTCCTCTCCCGAAGAGACAGAGTTGGACTTTGCTTTTGAGGGGTTAGTCCTCCTCAAGAACTTCTGGCAAGGCCTGCAGGTTTTCCAAGCGGAAGCATCTAATGGTGGGTTGCCACCGCTGCAAATTTGCACTTGCCAAGATAGCGTGAATGAACACGCAAGGAAAGGGAGGGAGATGATGAGCAAATGAGAAGATGGGCTGAATCTTTGCTACCATTTTTTCCACGATGTGTCATCCCTGGTCATTTCCCATGCACCTTCTAGTAGGTTTTGGAGCCTTCCTCGAGAGAGAAGAAGGGCGAAAGGCCAACGGGACAGGTGGCTTCCCAACACACTCTACCTCCTTCAAAGCTAAGGTTGCAAACGCATTCTTACATGCAAGGGAAATCCTGCGAGACAATCAGGGCATCGACAGGCATCCCACCCCCCGCACCTGTTCCTTCTTCAGAACCGGATTTCTTTTGAATCCGACGTCCACCTACCTGCACATGACACATCTCGGCTTGCAAGGTTTCTCCCTGACATGGTTGCCCTCCAAAAGCAGGTCTGAAAAGAAAAGGAATTTCTCAAGCGAGATGTGCCTGACCTCTGGAACTGTTGTTTCTCCTCAAGATTCGGAGGGCTCTAATAATTTTTCCTCTGCAACCATTTTTTTTTTTTTGTGGTTTAAAATGGCTGTTCTTATGTCAGGATTCCGGCAGTCGCCCTAATTAAATCACCAGCCTCAAGGCAAGCTTCCAAATCTTCAAAGGATTTGTTAGGAGCGAACATGTCGGTATGGCCTGTCCAAAGCCGATTCTGAGACACATAATTCACTGTCACCCTTGAGCCTGGTTTCCCCCCTTCTGGGTGTGTCATAATTCATATTCTCCAACGAAACACGTTCATAACCCAGAGTCATCAATCACGTTCTCCAATTAGAGAGGAATTCCAGTAGCTTAGTTACCATCTTTGCAAGATATGAATGGAATGCACTTTCAGTTCCAAACCGCTGCATTGCTCTTTCAAATCTCTTCTCCCCGAGTTTCTCTATTCATGGCAACTCTCAAACAGGCAAAGAAATGTTTTATGAGTTGACATCTTATTTTGCCTGACTTCCTGCCACTAGCCCTCAGGTTCACAAACGTTCAATTCATGGCCATTCGAATTTAACAACGGTACGGACGAAAGCCGTTTGTGACCGGTTCTTTACAGGTACGACCGCTGCAGCATCTTCGTGGCCAAACAATCAAAATACAGGCGCTTTGGCAACTGGCATGTCTACGATGCGGTGCCCTGTTTGCATGGTTAATTCATGACTATTTGACTCCATAAATAAATAAACGAAAGCCCAGGCGTAGCCGTTGCCGAGCTACATTTCCCAGGATTCCTCACCACTGGGTGGGTTGGGAACTATAGTTCAGCAACCTCTATAGGGACGCAGTGGCTAAGACGCTGAGCTTGTTGATCAGAAAAGTCAGCAGTTCAGCGGTTCAAATCCCTAGCACCGCATCACGGAGTGAGCTGCCATTCCTTGTCCCAGCAACTTCTGCCAACCTAACAGTTCGAAAGCAGGTAAAAAATGCAAGTAGAAAAATAGGGGCCACTTTGGTGGGAAGGGAACAGCGTTCATGCGCCTTTGAAGGCGTTTAGTCCGGCCGGCCACAGGACCACGGAGACGTCTTCGGACAGCGCTGGCTCTTCTTCAGCTTTGTAACGGAAATGAGCAGCGCCCTCTAGAGCTGGAAACAACTAGCAGGGATGTGCAAGGAGGGGGATTTTTACCTTTACCATCTAGTAGGGCACACTCTTAACTCTAACCCTCGATCTATGCCATTTAAGCCTGGGTGTCATAATTGGGAAGATCAAGGCCTTATTTACCGGGGGTTGTTGCATTGTCGTTGTCTTGATGTAATCCCTCCTCCACAGCTCCTGGAACAGGGAGTGAAGGATCCCCAGGCGGACCACTGCCCGTGCACCATGCTAACCGGAGACAGATCTTCTAGGGAACTGCAGCGTCCTTTGAAACACCACTGGGGGAGAAAAAAGATCATGACAGAACTACAGTTTATGACGAAACAGCTCTACCTTTCAAAATTGCTGTGTATGCCTTTAGAGGAGCGTCTGGAAGGGGAAAGAGCCAGATCTCCTGGCTGGATCCAAAGCTGGGTGTGAGTTTGAGAAGTGCACAAATGACCCTCTCGCCACCCAGAAGAATCTGATTTTACCTTGTTGATCCCACATTCGGTTCCATCCAGAAGCGGGACGTGGAGCCGAGAGCAGGAGGATGGGTTGGCCGAATTGGTGTGGCAAGAGAGAACTTGGCACATGTCCTGGGAAAAGGGGAGAAAAGATGTTTGTCACTCCCAAAAATCTATTTCCAGGGCCTCCTTTATCCCACAAGAATGCAATAAAGCTAAAACAAACAGAGAGACAAAGGGTACAGTATATATAGGTAGGTAGGTAGGTAGGTAGGTAGGAAGGAAGGAAGGAAGGAAGGAAGGAAGGAAGGAAGGAAGGAAGGAAGGAAGGAAGGAAAACTGAAAGATGCTGAAATCAGGGAAGAGAAAAGGAAGGAAGGAAGGAAGGAAGGAAGGAAGGAAGGAAGGAAGGAAGGAAGGAAGGAAGGAAGGAAGGAAGGAAGGAAAACTGAAAGATGCTGAAATCAGGGAAGAGAAAAGGAAGGAAGGAAGGAAGGAAGGAAGGAAGGAAGGAAGGAAGGAAGGAAAACTGAAAGATGCTGAAATCAGGGAAGAGAAAAGGAAGGAAAGAAGGAAGGAAGGAAGGAAGGAAGGAAAACTGAAAGATGCTGAAATCAGGGAAGAGAAAAGGAAGGAAAGAAGGAAGGAAGGAAGGAAGGAAGGAAGGAAGGAAGGAAGGAAGGAAGGAAGGAAGGAAGGAAGGAAGGAAGGAAGGAAGGAAGGAAGGAAAGCTGTTTCAATGAATCCCAAAAGGAACAATTTTACCTACCACGTCATAGCTGAAAGTGCAGGCCAAAGCCCCCGAACCGAAGGCAATTTTGCACTGCTCGTCTGCCCCAAAATACAGGCCAGGCTTTGCTTCCGGCAGACTGCTCTTTAACACAGGCAAATCATCTGTGCAGCTTGCTTGGCCTGTACTAGTAATAAACCAGAAGAAACCAGGGTTGTCGGGTTAGTTGGGAAGAATGCAAAAAGTCCGTCTCAGGAATGCAAAGTGGAGTTCCTTGGTGCTCCCTGAGCTGGGCTGTTTCCTGCAGACGTTTCATTACCCAGCTAGGAAACATCATCATGCTAGAAGGGAGTGGGGTTTGTGGAGAGGAGGAGGAGGAGGAGGAGAATAATTATGGAGTCCTTGGGGATCTCTGAACATGGATGCTTTCTTGCAGACCTTTCATTACCCAGCTCAGTAACATCATCAGTGCTAGTGAGTGTGCCTTGTTCTCTTTTTATATCCAGTATATCTCTGAGCACACATTCTTAGCCAGAAGTAATTGATGGAAAGATCTTGTATCTCTGCATTGGATGAGAGGCCCAAAGAAGAGAGAAAGCAGAGCTTTGGTCCTTTTACCTGACAAATTCCTGCAGCTGTTCTCTGCTACAGACCGACCATGTCAGGTCCACACTGTTGTGTCCCCCTTCGGAGCCCATAATGTGTCGGTCTGCCACGCAACGGTTCCCTTCTCCATCGTGGTCAATCCCAAAGCTGCCATCAAACCAGAATCAAAGAAGAAGAAGAAGAGATCAAAGGAGCAGTTGAGATCAAGATTTTCCTGACCGTTATCCCAAATCCCAGAATTGCCCCCGAGACAATTTTCCTTTTGGGTATTTGCAAACCAGCTTGTATTTACGATCGCAATTTATAGTGCGCTAGCTTGATACGCGCGTTTCGCTATGAAACAATGTGGTCGGGCTTAGCTTTTGCGGAGGAAAATAAAGGGGGGGGGAGATTGTGCCTCTGTCTACCAGCATCCATCGGTATTCATCTGGCTCGCATCCTGTCAGTGTGTGAGAGAGTTGAGGGCTGTTTGGAAACTGAGAAAGTATTTGATGTGTGAGTAAGAAGGAGACAGCAAGGAGCCTGGGCGTGCTTTAGCTCAACTGTTCTGTACTGAAGCTGCTTGGTGCTGTGAAATTGCAACTGCAACTCCTCTGCTTGTGTTTTGCCTTTGGAACAGATTTCTTTCCAGGCGGGGAGGGGGAGTAGAACTCCTTAGCATCAGAGCATGTTAATAATCATAATATAGGAAATACTCTAAATGCTCTGATGATCATTTCGAAGAATCCTTTCTTAGTGAGTCCCTAGAAGCCAAGAGGAACGTACGGGCCAAATTTCAAGTTTGTAGGTTTTACAGTTCTGGAGTTTTTGTGATGATGTGTGAGTGGCATTTCGCTTTTATATAGATAGATTTTCCTGGAAATTGGTTTTTATCTATCTATCTGTCTGTCTGTCTACCTACTTACCTATCTATTTATTCCAGGCTCGTTCTGGTCCTCCCTGCCCACTCACCTGTGGGCGATCTCGTGTGCAATGGTGATGCCCAAACCGAAGCCAGTGTCTTCGGCGATGACGCAGCTCCAAAACTTTGAGCAGGCCCCTCCTTTCGAGGTGACACCACGCACCTGCTTATTTCCATCCGGGAGTTCCAGATCAAATCTAGGCAGGCAAAGGAAGTAACAGAAAAATTGAAGGAAAAAAAAAGACCAAAAGAAAAAAGAAAAACAACCAAGCTAGGATCAAGAGTTCCACCAATTGGGCCGCTTATACCTCACTTCAGATTGCAGGTTCCCAGAGTTACGGAAGTTACTCAAAAGGAAAACAACTTCTTTGCTCAGAAAATGGGGCAGTCAAGTGACTGCAGGATGCTATAGATGATCTTCAGTGTTGAATAGAACAGAATAAGAGTTAGAAGGGACCTTGGAGATCTTCTAGTCCAATCCCCTGCTTAGGCAGGAAACCTTACACTGCTTCAGACAAATGGTTATCCAACATCTTTTTAAGAACTTCCAATGTTGGAGCGGCCACAACTTCTGGTGGCAAGCTGTTCCACTGATTCTCACTGTCAGGAAATTCCTCCTTAGTTCTAGGTTGCTTCTTGATCAGTTTCCACCCGTTGCTTCTTGTCCTGCCTTCAGGTGCTTTGGAGAATAGCTTGACTTCCTCTTCTTTGGGGCAGCCCCTCAAATACTGGAACACGGCTATCATGTCACCCCTGATTCTTCTCTTTACTAGACTAGCCATGCCTAGTTCCAGCAACCATTCTTCATATGTTTTACCCTCCAGTCCCCTCATCCTCTCTGTGGCTCTTCTCTGCGTTCTTTCTAGAGTCTCAACATCTTTTTTTACATCGTGGTAACCAAAACCGTTATCCAATTGTTGACTGCCTGAAGTACAGTCACAAGACCTGGGGGACAATGACTGGAACTTAGAATCTGGGTGTTAGACTGGTCACCCCCTATGTGACCAGTTGAAGTTCTGATGGATCAACGTAGGGAAATACTTACGACCTGGATTATAAGTGATCAGTTGTAAGTCTGAAGACTACGTATGCTCCTAAAGCTTCAACACAAACCATTATGGCTCTGGGGGAAGGGAATTTGTCTCCCAGTGCAAAGCTTTTTGGCTGGCTAACTATTCCTCAAAGTGAAGAGTAATTACTTGGTGACATAAAGAACAAGGTCAGCGTGATAAGGTTCCAGGTCATTCTCTGGGTTGATCTCCAGGCTCCATTTGCAAACGCTCAGGATTGAGCTTGTGATGTTGGTGGAGATCTGGATGCTTTCCTGGGAAAAGGAGAGACACATTGAGCCCCAATTAGACCCAAATTCAAGGGGACACAATTAAGGCTGAGATTCGACAGATCCATATCATAGCAATGAAATCTTTGGGGATGGAACAACCACAATTTTAGGTGGTCAATTTTAAACTTCAGACCCACAAATTTGGATTGTCCAGACAGGTAAGTCTATTAAAAATGAGAAAGGCCTAAGCTGTTTCTCTCCAAATACTTTACGTTGCCTCCACAGTTAATATTTTATCTCTATCTGAAGAAGGTTCCATATAATGGACAGTCTTTAGGTGCTTCCTAGGCAGAGTCACACATTCATAGTTTCAGTATCATTTTTCTGGAGAATATGCAGGGAAAAAATATTAATTTCTCTCCCTCCTTTCTCTCTTTCTGTCTTTCTCTCTCCTTTCTTTCTTTCTCTTTCTGTCTTTCTCTCTCTCTTTCTCTTTCCTTTTTTTCTTTCTATTACTCTCTCTCTCTCTCTTTCCCCCCCTCTTTTTTTTACCTCAGATTCTGTGAGGATAATCATTTTGATCAGATGAACCCTGAATTGAATACCCAGTGAGGGATCTCGAAGAAGCTCTGCTCCCTACGTAAGAGAAATATACACATATATATATATATTCAGATAGTTTGTCAGGAGAAATAAAGAATCTGAGATTAATACATCATTATTTGTAGAGGAAAACAAATGCAACTAGGGAGGGAAGGAAAGAGAGATGATGAAGGGAAGGAAGGAAGGAAGGAAGGAATTTTCCTGTGCGTAGCCCCAAAAGAACTCACAATATTGAGGTTGGTGAGGATGTACCTCTCAGTCTCTTCTTTGTGGAACTGGTAAACATCTGGCCCCACCACCACTAACAGCTCCAGATGTTTCACCTTCTCCTCAACCCCTCTGCGAATCCGGAATGAAACTCTTCCATCTGCAACGGCGCAGAGAGATGGAAAGAACTCTAAAATACGCAGGTGCCGCATTGAAAGAAATGGGATTAGCACAGATATGTAACTTCAGTTTTTAATTGGAGTTTCCAAGAACCACTGAGCCACATGGACAGTTCTAAGAATCAGGCTGTCCCTTCACTTCTGGATTCTCTCTAATTCCCAAGGGAGGGAAAACAGAATCGGCTTACTGGTCTGTGCTGACGATGGATCATCCCACAGACTGTTGAAGACGATGTGGGGCCTGGAGAGAAGGGGTTGCTCCAGATGGTGTTGGTGTTGCTTTCTCACCGGTGTGATGTGAACCTTCTCGCCACGAACACTGATAAAGCCTTGCTAAGGGAAATAAGAGAGCCTCGGCGTGCGAATGACTGAATAATTGCAAAGAACATCAATCCTTCCGTTCCCCACCCTTCAGTTTAGAACTGAAGAAACTTCTTGAATGAGAAATCAAATGTTTTCAAGGGAAGAAGAAGGAAAACAACAACCAAGGAAGCCCAACTGCCTTTTGAAAAAGTGCCTTTGGGTCAGCTGTGACTTGGAGGATTGAGCATCTCCATAGATCCAACACACCTTCCTGCTTCTAATTTCCCCACAACAACCATCTTGTGAGGTGGGTTGGGCTGTGTTGTTGCCTGCCAGTGGCCGTGGAGCTGGCAGCAGACTCGGACAGTGAGGAGGTTGGGGAGGAACCTGGGCCAGTCCTGGAGTCTGGGGAAGGCTCTGATGAGGGCTCTTCATCAGTGGCAGAGATGGGGCCAGGGCCGTCCGACAGTTATCAGCTGCCTTTGGAGTTGGAGATCAGTGGGGCAGAAGAACAGCTGGTGCCTGTTCCCAGTGTGCGCATGCACAGAGCTGCCTAGAGAAGGGAACACTTAAGGAACAAGGCTCGACTCGGGAGTAAAGGCTCAGATGGATGGTGAATGGCCCTCCCATATGGAATAAAGAGGGAAAGGGGAGTAGAGTTTTGCAGGAGACAATTAGTTCATTTGGGTGAAGATCTGTTCCTGCATTCTTGCCACGTATTGTCTGCTACAGTGTGGCATCTGAAAGATATCGGCCTGGCAACTCTCCAAGCCTGATAAAGGTCTGTAGTTGTGAAATCTCTTGAAAGACTGTCGGCCGGGACTTTGCTGGAGAGGAATTCACTTCAACCTAAACAAAAGGGGTTTTATCGGGACGAGGAGTCTGCTTTGTGATTTTGTGAAGCCTCGGTCAAAACAGGCTGAGAGAGGAGAACTGGCCCAAAGTCATCCACCAAATATAGCTCGACACTCTATAAACACTAAGCAAACTGACTTTAGTTGCACTGAAAGGTTGTATGTTTGGAACCGTTTAAACATGCTGGGAGATTTGAATGGAACTCGGCCCCTTTGCAGCCTGAAAGATCTTGAGATGTTACTCACCAGTTCTCCTTCACAATATGTGACACGGCATTTTGCCCCCAGGGGTGTGAGAGGCTTCCCTCCAGCAAAGCAATTATGCCTTGAACGCCGTAGCAAACTAGCGGAAGAGTTTAACCTTCGGGTGCTCACGAAAAACGGGGGGAAAAGGGCCTGCTCTGGAGAGAACTCGAAGGCAAAGTGATCTCCTAAGGCTTGGAAAGAACAACGCTGGGCTGGACAAGACGTCTGTCCATCTTCGCAGGAGCAAGTCAGAGGCACGACCTCAAATTCTGGCACTGGAAAAATGAGAACAGACACAGATATGCTGGGCATGAACAGAACCAAACTTGGATTGACTATATTTGGAGAATTCTGTTCTGTTCTGTTCTATTCTGTATTATTCTATGCAATTTTCTATTATTTTCTATTCTAATTTCTATTTTCTATTCTATTTTCTATTTTCTATTTTATTTTATTCTATTCTTCCATTACACTTTCTATTTTATTTTATTTTCTGTTTTATATTGTATTATTCTATTCAATTCTCTTTACTTTTAATTCTTTTCTATTCTTTTGTATTCTAGTTTCTATTCTATTCTATTTTATTCTATTCTTCCATTCCACTTTTTATTTTATTTTATTTTCTATATTGATTATTCTATTCTATTCTATTCTATTCTTTTTCTTTTCTATTTTAATTTCTATCTTTTCTATTCTAATTCCTATTCTTTTCTATTCTAATTTCTATTTTCTATTCTATTTTCTATTCTATTCTGTATTCCATATTGTATTATTCTATTCAATTCTCTGTTTCTTGTTCTTTTCTATTCTAAATTCTATTTTCTATTCTATTTTCTGTTCTGTATTCTATATTGTATTATTCTATTCAATTCTCTATTTCTTTTCTATTCTAATTTCTATTTTCTAATCGTTTCTATTCTGTTCTATTTTTTATTCTATTCTGTATTCCATTCCAATTCCAATCTAAATATGGAACACAACTGGGCTAGATCCATACACTTGCCTCATGACATCTCAAGCCTAGTTAAAATCAGGGCAATAATAATTAAAATTGGTGCCACAGACATGGCATCTTCTTACCTCTGAGGCTTGAATTTATCCCGAAATAAAAGTAAACGTCATGGGGCTTCAAACTATTCAGAAAAGTCTACAAGGAGAAAGGGGAGAAGAAAGTCCAACCCTCACATATCAAGATCAAAAAACTCTCAGATCAAAAGACCACAGTTCAAAGAAGTCAAGAGGTCCACACATCCAACCAGAGAGAGAGAGAGAGAGAGAGAGAGAGAGATACTTGAAAGTTTGCAGAGGTTGGATTCAAGACTGGATATGGAAGTATTAAAGTGGGCTGTGAAGAAATTAAAGAAAACCACACTTATGTCACTTGGCAGATTGCACATTTTCAGTGCAGAGCTGGACACTTTGTGGATTAAAGCACAGCACCCTTCTCTCCTGCCTCCAAAATCTTTACCCAGCTAGAGGCCAAACTTACCTTGTGTGTTTCGGATGGCCAGCAAACGTTCAGAAGCAACAGTGTGAAAAACAATATCAAAAGACTCTTAGCCATGATGCAACGAGCTGAACGAAGCCGACCTACTGAGCAGCCAGAGGGCGGGAATGCTGATTTCTTTTGGTTTCTGCAAACAGGCAGCAGTGGGGCAGAAGGGTTGAAGGGCCCCACATTTAAAGAAATGTGACAAGCAATCAGGGGGCAGTGTTTTTGCTGAAGGCGCCAGTGGGCAAGAGGGCGAGCTTACGCAATATTTGCAGACCGACAGCAACCAAATAATTGAGATGGAAATGAGTTTTAAAAGGAGGGGGGGGGTTAAAAGATATAGAACAGAAAGGATGGAAGAGGAGGGGAAAAATCAGTGTGAGGTTGTTTCCCATGTTTATTTTTCCAGCAACAGCCTCATGTCTGTAGGAAACATGAAGAAAACTGAGTTAATATCATTTAATGGACCCTGTGACTTTAGCTAGCAATGGCTCAAAATTTACTTTTTCTTTAACCAACTTTTCTTTAGTGTATAATTCTGGAAACTCCCCTACTGTTGGAGGAAAGCCATGAATAACCAGTTCATAAAAAAGCGGAGCTGTTGATTGTAATATTTCCTGTCCTATCTCAAGGGAAAGGTATGATATCGACAAATCTAAGAAACTGAAACGATGGATCAGCTGGCCTAATATTTTGGGGGAAGTTATCTTGGTGGCAAAGCAGGCACTTCCGTTTTAGCATATCTCTAAATTTAGTGGCATAAAGACAAGTGTCAAAATCATAAGTCAACTTTAAAATCACTTTTCCATTGAGCTCAGCTCCTGACCACTCATGACCTTCAGAATCATGTTAGAGGTTTCTGGACAAGGTGATGTTAATGAATGGCCATATTTTTAAATTCCTTCCCCAGCTAGCCAATACTCTGGGATTTTCTGGTGGTCTCCTATCCAACCGCTAACTTTTTAAAAAAGTAACCAAGATTAGCTAGAAACCATCTTTTAGCTGGACCACCAACAACTAGCCACAGGTAGTCCCAACATTGTGGGGCTTTTGATGCTATCTGAACTTGGTGGTTTTCTTGCAGACATTTCATTATCCAATTAGGTAACAAAAAATATTTGAATATACACAAAGAAGAGGGGGTCAAATTATTGTCCAAAGCACCTGAGAAGGCAGGACAAGAAATAATATATGTAAGCTAATCAAGGAGAGAAGCAACCTAGAACTAGGGTGGATGGATAGATGGATAGATAGATAGAGGGATAGAGGGATAGATGGATAGATTGATGGATTGTTAGATGGATGGAGATAGATAGATTGTTAGATGGATGGATGGATGGATTGATGGACAGACAGACAGGGAGGAAGGGAGGGAAGGAGGGAGGAATAAAATACATTAGAGAGACAGATACATTGATGGATGGAACTGCTTTCCCTCAGAAGTTGTGGCTTCTCCATCACTGGAGGCTTTTCAGAAGATACTGGAGAGCCATCTGTCTGAAGTGACATAGGGTCTCCTGCTTGAGCAAGGGGCTGGAGTAGAAGACCTCCAAGGCCCCTTCCAGCTCTTGCCGGTAGGAACCAAAGTCACCGGCCTCGTGTTTCCTGCCGGCGCCACCTGGGGGGAAGGACCCACTTCCTGTTTCGGTTTCATCGGCGCTTCTGCGCCCGCGTGCGGGGGGGAGGCGGGGGCTTTGCCGCAGGGACGGCTGAGGAGGGAGGCGGAGGGTCTTTTCGTCCGCTCCGGAAGCGGTTGATGGAGCTCGGGAGCCGCGGCAGGCCAGGTGAGCGGTTTATAAAGAAGAAACAAACTTTTTCTAGCTCTTTCTTGGCCATGTCGGGGCAAGTTCTTGCAGCTCCATTCGATAAGCTATCCTTAGTAAAGGGATCCTGGAGGTCTTCTAGTCCAACCCCAGCACAAGCAGGAGACCCTATGTATGTATACGTATATGTTTGTGTTTATATATATGTGCGTGTATGTGTATGGTATGTATGTATGTATATATGTGTGTGTGTATATGTATATATGTGTGTGTGTGTATATATATATATGCATGTATATGTATGTATGTATGTATGTATGTATATATGGATCTTTGGTCATTCGGGTTTTCTCCCATGTAAGATTGGAAGTACCTAGGCAACGTTTCGATGAAGTCTCATTCATCATCTTCAGGCTTGGTCTTTAAAAGCACCACTACTATGATGTGGGAAAATACCTGAGCAAAGCTGAATGCCAGACATGTAAGTACCCGCGAAAACTTAAGAAAACACATATATATATACACACACACATACATATAAACACACACATATAAACACACACATATATATATATATATATACACACACACACATACATATAAAGAAAACATATATATATATATATATATATATATATATATATATATATGCATATATATATATATATATATATATATGCATATATATATATATATATGCATATATATATATATACACATATATATATTTGTTTTTGTAGATTTTCACGGGTACAGGTATGCAATTCTTGGCGTGTTCAGGTTTTTTCCCCATGTAAGAGTGAGAGCATCTTGGCCAAGTTAGAAGCAGGTCAGTCCTGCAGGGATTACTTCCTATTTATTGGTCAAGTTATTGTATCTGTTTTCTGGTTACTAAAGTAAAAGGTACCTTGGGTTTTTAAAAAAATTCAGGTGGTTCTTTACTGTAAAACATGTTTTCAGTCCTAGCATTTGCAGTCAAAGCTGAATGACCGCCTCGTATTAGAAATGACCAAAACAAAGAAGAAGGAATCCTCATCCCCAACAGATAACTCTGCAACTCAACCAGAAAACCTTAAGAATCAGCACAGAAAGAAGAAGAAAAAAAAGATATTTTGGAAAAGGGTCAACCAAGTAGAGGAGAGAGCAAACAAAGAATCCAAAGCGATAATAGATTTGCCTCCAAAAACTTCGCAGGAAATTTCATCAAACTGGAAAGCCTTACAAAAGGTATATTTGAACAGTTACTTTTCCTGGAGAGCCTTTTTTGTGTGGGGTGGGTTCTTTATCAGGAGCCAGTATTTGATGGCAGAAAGGAATAGACTCTCAGGTGCTGGGTGTGAGAAGCATGTTTATCTTTGATTAATTATATAATGTTTAGGAGGTATTATGGTGACAAAATTAAACTGAAGTTGGCAAGGTATTCTAAATTGAGACCAGGCTGAAAAAGTCATATTAAGCTGATTTTAGATCAGGAAGCTAGGTAAATCCAACCAGTTTGCGGTTTGTATAACACATGTAGAAATCTGGTATAGTGTTCTATGCAAATCCAACCTGAAAATTGAATGCATGCATTTGTGTACCTTTTTAGCTTCTGCAACAAAAAGCCAATGAATTGAATTCTGCTGTTACTGCTCCTGACACGTATTCCAAGAAAAAACACTCAATCAAGGATGGAAAAACTGTTCCTCACGTATCGGGGCCAAATGGAATTGGGAAGAAGCTGACATCAAAGGGTCAGATTCAAAGTTTGTGTCCCGCAAGTGTCACGAGATATAAAAAGTCAACTCAAGTGAAGAATCCACAACAGGTACAAGAAGGTGGCAAAGAGAAGAGAACCCTCCAGATGGACAACGGAGAGAAGAAGCAAGGAGATATTAAACATAAAAGGAGGAAACAGGAAGAGCCAGTGGAAACAGCACCAGTGGAGTAAGTTTTGTGGGCTTTGAACTTAATCCCAAAGGTGGTTTTTCCAGGAGGCATCTGGACTTTCTGGTTTTTCTTTGAAGATGTTTCGCTTCTCATCCAAGAAGCTTCTTCAGCTCTGACTGGATGGTGGAGAATGGAAGGATCTATACTCCTTGCAGAAAGCTGGTCATTTACATCCTTTTTAGAGAGTCGTTGAGATCACTTGGAGGTTTGTTCTGTGTCCTCAGCGTCACCTGAATGGTGCAAATGGGTATGGAGCCTCCTGTTGAAAGGACTGTGTTGTAGATTGGATATAGGTGATGACACAGATGTAAACTTCCAAGTGGCCTCATTGACTCTCTAAAAGAATGCAAATGACCAGCTGTCTGCGAGGAGTATAAATCCTTCCATTCCCCATCATCCGGTCAGAGCTGAAGAAGCTTCTGGGAGGAAAAGTGAAACATCTTCAAACCAGGAAGTCCAGTTGCCTCTTGAAAAAAAAAAAAAGAGTACCTTTGGGACAGCCGACCTCAAAATCTCTGTTGCTAAGTGGGACAGTTAAGTGTGTGTAGCCCCCCATTTCATGGAACTTTCCACGGTGTTAAGTGAACCTCGGGTTATGTCACAGCGGGTCACTAAAGGGGACTTCCCTTGCCCTCCTTTGTGGCTTCCTTTGGCTTTCAGCATCTGGTTTGACGATGTGGATCCCGACGATATCGAGGCAGCCTTGGGCCCAGAAGCCGGGAAAGTAGCCCGAGAGAACCTGGGCATCAGAAATGCAAGAACTCTGCAGGCACCTGAACCTGAATTGGTGAAAGAACATGGTTTCGAAGGGTAATTATGGTTATATAGGTTCAGAGGGTTGGACACTGAGGGAATTTTATTTATGTCCTCGACTTAACGACTACAACAGAGGCCCAAAATTCCCGTTGTCAAGCGAGACATTTCTGAAGTGAACTAACCATCATAATAATGATGATAACAGCAGCAACAAAGTTAGCAGGTATCTATTTTTCTACGTTTAAACTCTTGGCAGGCTAACCAAAGCAGTGGCCATAGACTGTGAGATGGTGGGCATAGGGCCCACTGGCGAAGACAGCATCCTGGCCCGGGTCTCGGTTGTGAATGTATTCGGCAAATGTCTTTATGACAAGTATGTCAAGCCTTCAGAAAACGTGACAGACTACAGAACCGCAGTTAGTGGGATTCGGCCTGAGCACTTAAAATCAGGTAAGGAAGTTGGCTGGTGGTACCTTGAATATTTATGTCTGGGTTAACTGAACCTAGCTAAATCTAACTGCGGTTCATCGGGCATCTAGCATTGTTTTCCTGTTGCCTTGAGCCACAGTTTTTTTAAACATGGTTTGTGGAATAAGGCTTTGGGGTGTTAGGTGCTTGCACCTTGCTCAATGACAATTTGGCTTCTTACGGCCGAGGATTGTAGCCATAACAGGATTATTGTTAACCGCAATCATTTTTTAAAAACACCTTGCAGTACAATTTCCAGACTTGCAATTCAGTTCATCTCTGAATTATTTTAATGATTGTAATCAATTTGGCTTTAATTTCTAGGAGTCTTTGATTTGTCTTCCTTTTTAATGTGGATAAACCATGGTTTCTCTCTTCTTCCTGGAGGAACTCTTTAACAAAACTGGTGGCCTCATTCCAAAAGACTTTCACAACTTTTCACGGTATAAATTCACTAAATTTAAAAAAAAATCCTCTGCAACGTTGTAGGTTTTTTTTTTATTATTTTAGGGGAAGATTTCAAAACTGTCCAGAAAGAAGTAGCTGATATCCTAAGGGATAGGATCTTAGTTGGACATGCTCTACACAATGACTTAAAGGTACTGTAGTTATAAACTTTACATGCCTTCGTTTCAGAATGTGGTTTCCATAGTGTAGCTTGTTTTTCTGATTTATTTGCCTCACTTGCCGGAAGAAAGATGGATGGATGGGTGGAGAGATGGATCAGATAGATATATAAGGTAAGGTAGGATAAGATAAGATAAGATAGATAGATAAGATAGCTGATAGATTAGATAGATGCATACATACATAGATAAGATAGATAAGGTAGATGGTAGATAGAAATCATAACCTCTCTCTGTGTGTGAACATTTTGGAAGCCTGAGCAGTCATTCCAATGGCTCTTTTTTTGTTTGTTTGTTTTAATTTTCCAGATTTTACTTCTTGACCACCCCAAAAAGAAAATCCGGGACACACAAAGATACAAACCTTTCAAACATCAGGTCAAGGTGAAAGGAGATCCTTTTTATGCCTTCAAGGGGACAGATTCTATACAGAGGCAACTCATGCCTTACAAGCTGTTTTTCACTCACTTTTTATTTGCTCCCTTCACAACTGTGTAATAATTGAGTAGCTGCAGAGATTCACTCAACAACTGTGGTGGGAACGGTGGCAGAATGGGGCCAAATGCACCTGGCCAATGTCTCGCTTAACCACAGAAATTTGGGGCTCAGTTGTCGTAAGCTGGGGACTTACCAAGCGCAGGGAATTCAAGCGTTCAGGTTCTTCTCTCTGATCAGTGCTTCCCTGTTTCCTCAGAGCGTGAGACCCTCCCTCAAACTTCTGTGCGAGAAACTGCTCAACGTGAAGGTGCAAACATCAGAACACAGTTCGGTAAGTGATTAGAACCCAGGTCCCAGTGAATAGAACTCGGGAGGCTAACAGAACGATGGGGGAAAGGGTGCTGCCCCATTGACACCAGGGGGTCTCACTTCTACAGGAGTTTTTAGAAACAGATGCGAGGTTTGTACCCCGTTTCCCCCCAAAATATGACCTACCCTGAAACTAAGCCCTAGCTTGATTTTTACATGTGCCCCCAAATATAAGCCCTACCCCTAAAATAAGCCTAATTAAGATCCTGTCAACTCAAGAGTGGACAGGTAAAGAGTGGACAGCTAGTGAGGGGAGGGGGGTCAGAGCTGCCCTACTATTTACCTTTGGACAGGTGTAGCCAGGCCTCGCACACCCCAACACCTGCCTTGCCGGCCCATTTCTTCTGCAGCCGGCAAGACTGGCAAGAGTTTCCTGAAGGCCTCTGTAGTTGATAACAAAGCTCTGGATCGATCCAGAGCTCTCTTATCCGCTGCAGAGGCCTTCAGGAAAGCCTTAGAAGAAGTTTCTGAAGGCCTGTGACAGCGAAAAGGAGGCCGGGGATGACGCATGCAGGTGAAGTTAGTTGGTGGTTGGCATCCCTTGAAAATAAGACTGCAGCAAAAATTCTGCGTTTTCACTCACTTGCTTCTCTCTCAGGTCCAAGATGCTCAGGCGGCCATGCGACTTTACACTTTGGTGAAAAAACAGTGGGAAGCCTCCCTGAAAGAAATCCCCAAGGCCAAGAAAAATTAAATCCGGACCGTTCTCACGCCCGGTGGCATTTGCTGTCCTCTGCAGCGCTAGCTGATCGAAAAGTTTTGCCTGATCAGTTCTGCAGCTGTTCCTTTGGTCCCTAAATTTGGGAGTCAGAGAGAAATTAATTGGGGGAGGTTTACTTCATCAGAAGATGAAGCTTTTCTATGCAGTCAGCCGCAGATTTGGGGTATTGCTGAATTGACCTTCTTCTGACTTTAAGTCTCTGGCCGGGGATCGGCTATTGGGCATTTAAGAAAGATCAAAACTGGAAAAAAAAATCTTTTGAACGTCTCTGGGCCAGATACTGCGATCCCTAAATCTAGTCCAAAAACATTTGCAAAATGGCCAATTTGGATTCCTCTTTTGGACCAACGTCGCTGTGCCAATTGGATTTCTCATCTGCCACTTGAATTATATTTATATATCCTTTTAAAAACTGGAGTTTTTAACTACCCAAACTATGCTTTGGATAGCATTTAAGTGAAATAGCAGCTGTCTTTTCTCCTTACCTGTCCTGCATTATGCAGATGCTTTGGAAATTTTGTTGAGGTCCCAAAATTAGCAGTAATACAGCAGAGGAAAGCAGAGCCTCTCTCTCTGCTATTTTCTGCTTAAATCTGTATGTACACGCCCTTCTCCAGCTAACTGGTAGGTCAAAAAGCTTTAAAACAGATTCATCCTTTTCCCCCTTTTTGCTGTATTCCATGGATAGGATTTTCAACCCCCTGTTGAAAAAAAAACTGCATCTTTGTGCCTCGTTTTCCTATTTATTTGTACAACTTTTTAATGTTTTTAACAAAACGTAAGTTGGTTCCCATTTCGCAAATAAATTCCGACGTTCCATAAAAGAAAGCAAGTTTTCCCTCCTGTTCATCTTGAAATAATGGATAGGGCGGGGAGGGAGGGAATCAAAAGAAAGCTCATCTATCAGGAATTGTGCATTTTAAGAAGCCCTGTGGAGTGTAAAAATTGAGAAGAAGTGAACACTTTATTTTTAAAAAGGCACAGTTTTTAAAATACTCAGGCTTGCCTTTTTTAGCAAATAAAAACATTTTTATTAAATACATTTAAAATAAAAATATTCACCTTTCTTCTGCAGTTTTGAGAGTGCTTTCTCTGATAGGGCAACAATTTCCTGGGGATAAATGCATACAACATTTGGGGCATCAGAAAGTGCTATTTCTGGTGTCTTATGATCAAAAACACACTTGTAAATTTGCTTCACAAGTGTTAAGTAAATAAACCCTTTCCAATTTCATCTTCTCCTTTCTTGCTTACCCATCTTTTTCTTAGTTTCTTTGGTCCCTTTTCCGGCGTCGATGACTAGGTGAGGCCAGACCGGATTTGAAATAAATCTCATTGCCCCCAGAAGAATATTAATTCCTCCTCCTCCTTACCAAACTAGAAGTAAACCTGTCCTTCATTTCTAGCAGCATGTCTGTAATGTTCTGGGAGACCATCTCCATCACAATTTCATCTGCGATTGAAAAGAAATTAAAAAGGGCTGGAATCATTTTGGCGTGGTTCACAGGGCTGGGCAGATGGAATTTTCTGCACCAAACGTATTACCGTATTTAAACATCTCGTCAATTAGGACACACATGTTTTCCACCACTTCGGGATCCTCCCTGTGGATCTGGTAGCAATCTTTTAGCAGGATCAACCCGTTGCCCTTCTCATCCGTAACTATGAATCGGAAACCGGACAGCTCTAAAAAGGAAGGGATTTTACTAAATCACCGACTGATTGTTTTTCCCCCTGCTGACAAATGCTAACTTCCCTGCAGCTGAAGTTCACTCCGTGTGCACATTATAGCATCCCAAATTGGAGATTTTCCTGCTTCTTAGCCCCCAGCAGATCTTGTTTAAGTAAGAAAGTATGACAGTCGAGGCCGGCTATTTAGGGCTAGCATCCCTGAGTGTGGAAGTAATTTTGTGACTGCAGTTTTGTATGAGTTCTAGCTCGTTTAAGCCGGGCATAAATCCTATCATTTGTTTCTTCCCAAGCTACCTTTTCTAAATCTGATCTGGGGAATTGAAATCTAATCAGGAATTAAAAGCCTTAAGAATAGAGATTGATTGGTGGCCATACTTACGAATTCGGACAAAAAAAAAAAGACTTGGAACAATAAGGCTTTCATAAAGATCAACAGGAACTGGATAAAATAGGAACTCTTACCGGACGTCCTCAGGAGGCTGGCCAGGGCAAGGCAAATGTTCTTCACCAAGATGGGGCTGTCAGGATGCTGCCTGAGTGCTTCAAGCAAAAGCAGAGAATAAGGCTCGTATTTGACTTCGTCTATGCACCCTGCAAGGGAAGCCAGAGAAAACGCTTTTGTGAGAAAATTCGGATGAAATTATTGTTGTGTTTCCAGAACGGCGGTGCTGCTTGTAAAAGAAAACGGAAAGCCATTTTTTAAAAAAACGAAGTGGCCTCGTAGAAATCAGTAGATAGTTTCTTCAACCTGAGACAAACCATCCTCAATGTACGGCCATCTGTTTTTTTGTGGGGTTTTTTTTTATGGCAGTTTGAAGTTACAACAGCCTTGTACTGTAGCAGCGTTCGCACCACCCCGGCGGTCACGGAATTGCAAAGATGCGTACTGGGAGAAGCTGTCTTTGCTCAACTTGCTTCACAGACAAACCACCCCCGTAAGAAATCGTCATAAAACTGAGGGCGACTCACAGCTGAAATTCCGTTCCCGATTATATTGTCATCACCTGGACAATCCTCTCTCCCTTCTCACTGGGGAAACTCACCATGAAGCGAAAGGGCCCAAAAGGCACTGCAGGCCGCCTCTGCAACTTCCACGTGGTGGAGATGCATGTGGAGGATGATGGAGACCAGCTCCGTGGCGTATTTCAGTGGGCTCTGGGCCACATCGGCCACTGGATTGATGAAAGAAGGGAACAACGTTAGGCCAGGCGTACTAACTTGTTGTTCCCCGTCCAAAGTGGCCGCAAACACTTGGAACAGCTGAGGAACAGCCTGTCCTAAGCTGAGACCCTTATTTCCAGCCACGCCATTGGAGGCTTCTGCCGGCTTGTTTTCTACCCACCGTTCACAGCCAGGGCCCAAATGAGGCCGCAACATGCAAGGCAGATCTCTTTGTTGTGAGCGAAAGAACACAAGATGGTCAAGATATCTCTGAAAATGTTGGCTCCCCGGAGGGCTTCAGCCGCTGCTTCTAAAAAGAGGGAAGAAGGCGAAGAACAATGGATTGTAGCAGGCCCATCATCCTCTGAGCCATGCTAGAATTCCCAGCCGACGAGGCCAACAGGCTGAGCGAGCGTGCCTTACCGTTGGAGGACATCATCATAAACAAGGTGCAGATCATACAGAGCAGCTCTTCATGGTCCGGATAGTCCCTCATCAAGTTCAGCAGGCAGCTGAGGTTATCCTGGTCAGCCAGCATCTCCACGTTCAAGTTCTGAGCAACAGCTATCAGAAGCATTCGGAAGTCAGCCCAGAAACACCTGGGCTGGTCCCACCTCTGCTTTCCAAGCCAAAGTATCTCCTTTGTGCCTTCTAAGGTTTGCAAAGGCGTGGAAGGAAGCGTTTACAGAGAAGGTGACAATAACATGGTAAACTACTAATCAGTTTTTTCTGGATGTGACATCGGCATTAAAGAGGAGGCCATTGTTGAATTAAGGAGCAATAAACAAACATTTTGGTAATCGTAGACAAGTTAACGGTTGCTGGTCATCTCACCTCGGCCCGTGATTCCGAGCAGCAACGAAAATCCAGCCAGCAGCGTCTCAAGAGAATCGTTGTGTTTATTCATGGCCTCGATCACCAGATCCATCAAGTGAAGGAACACATTGACACCAACTGTGGGGGAAGAAACTGCAGTTGTTCACGTTCATTTTTTCGTGCCTAAAAAATAACTTTCCTGCATTTTAGCACCAGTTGGGAGTTCTGGCTTTTTATTTCTCTTTGGAACAGGTTGGAAATCCTTAAGTCGGCATTTCCAAGAAGGCTCCAGGCCGAGTCACCACCCGAGTGGTGACCCTGAGGATACAGACAAATCTCCCAGTGGCCTCAACGCCTCTCTAAAAGGATGCAAATGACCAGCTGCCTGCAAAGAGTATCAGCCCTTCCCTTGCCCACCATCCAGCCAGAGCGGAAGAAACATCTCGTACTTTTTCCCTCGTTCAACAGGCTGTTGAGACGTTCGATGCTCTTTGCTTGTGCTTCTTCCACCTCCGGGTAAGACATCATGAATTCTGCAGGAGATTCAAAATAAAAAAAGCAACTTTCCGTGCCACCCACCCTACAATCAAAAACAAAAATGTTCTATGGAAGCTGTCAGATGTCCAATTTCAAATTCTCCGGTGCGTTTGCACAGGCGTGCAGGGAGAAGGATTCTTTCTGAAATCTTCATTAATCCTCAGAGGCATCGATGGGATATTTTTTCCATGCTTGGTCAACAAACATTCAACCCAGGTGCTTTTATTACAAGGAATTCCCCTTGATTTCCACAGGACTTGCTTCTGATTAAACTTGTTGAGGATTGCACTCTCATTCAGCTCGTCAAATCACTTGAGATATTATTTTCTCCACGTATTTCATATATGCCATTACTATGGGAATTCTAACAGCTCTGAAAATAGCATCTCAGCCAAACTAAACAGAAACTGAGGATTGCTGGACATCCCCAGATACACTCATCTGGCTTCCAAAAACACACAACCTTTGAGATCTACTGTAGTATAAATCCTTCCCTTCCCTACCATCCAGCCAGAGCTGAAGAAGCTTCTTGGATGAGAAGTGAAACATCTTCAAAGAAAAGCTCAAGAAAATCCAGCTGCATCTTGGAAAGGTGACATCATGACCTGGGAAGCTGAGAATCCCCATAGCCACAACTGTTTAGTGAGGTTATTGAATTAAGACCCTGTGATAAAGGTGAAGGTTCCCCTCCTTACACATCCGTGCTAGCCGGTTCTGTCTCTAGGGGGCGCTGCCCACGTCCGTTACAAAGCCAAAGAAGAGACAGTGCTGTCCAAAGGCGTCTCCGTAGTCCTGTGGCCGGCAGGACTAAACGCCTTCGAAGGAGCACGGAACGCTGTTCCCTTCCCACCAAAGGGGCCCTGTTTTTCTGCTTGCATTTTTTGTACATGCTTTGGAACTGCTAGGTTGGCAGAAGCTGCTGGGACAAGTAACAGGAGCTCACCCCGTTCCATTGCACTAGGGATTCGAACCGCTTGAACTGCTGATCTTTCCGAGCAACAAGCTCAGCATCTTAGCCCCCGAGCCACGGCGTCCCTGCTCAATTCTATATAGGGCTGAGAAAATCAGTAGAAGCAGGGTGGGGGGGAAAAGTCCCTTCTAAATGTGACTACATTTATATTTCCACTGGATTAATCTTAAAATAGGTTAGAAAGTAGGATTATTCCACACCTAGGAACCATTTTTCCCTTTTACCATTGTAAAATTGCAGATGGGTAGCAACTTTTAAAACAACTTGGTTTTAAAGTCAAGGCTTGCAAGCAAAATGTGGAATGAGGTTTAAATGAGTCCCAGAATTGTGGGGTGGGTATAATTTAAGATTAAAGAACATAGCAACTTTTATCAAAGTTTTTAAAAAAAAAAAAACAGAGAAAATTCCTCCCCTTTTCTATTATTTTCCATTTAAAGCAACTGAGATTTAGGTCAGCAGAGCAATTCTGGGGAAGCCCAGGTAGCCAGAAATGACTCTCTGTATATTGTATTTCTTAAGATTTCAAAAGAACCAGTAAACACAAAAAATTGGTATGCTAAATTACTAGCCAGGATTACCTAGAATTGTCTGGATCCTATCAGTCTGAATGATATCCAGGAAGCCCGAAGGAAGTTTCCTTGTGACCTTTATTAGAGGGGATTTAGCTTCAATGAGGCATTCTCTGATATATGGATTTTCAACCAGTTCTCTAAAATTACAGGAAAAGAGGAGAAAAATGATTTTTCCTGAACCCAACTTGGCGGAAGAATGGAATCCTTGATGTACAACCAAAGTTACAGCAGAACTAAACAGCCGTTTTTCAAAGTTATGACATTTGACCACTGGCTGCTCCTATTTACGACGGTTGTGGTATCACCTGGATTGTGGGATTTCCCCTTTCTGAGACTTCTAACCCACAAAGTCAACAGGGGAAGCTAGATTTGTTTAACAACCACGTGACTGACTTAAGTTGTGAGGATTCACTTAAGGACCGTGGCACGTAAGGTCGTAAAATATGGCAAAACTCACTTAACTGCCTTGCTTAGCAAAAGACATTGTGGGCTCAATGGTGCTCATAAAATGATTTTTTTTTTTCTTGTGGTAGATAGGAGGCAGAACTAGGTTTTATTTAAATAATAATAATTAAGCCACCATTTGCTTCATCGTCACGAGTTGACTAGGTAACCCAATATACGCCCACTGAAGTCATTTAGAAACCAAATAACTGTCAATAAGTGTCAATTCATAAAGTATTTCTATGGTCTTTTTTAGAGTTGCCAACAGAAAGGGAGGAGGGAAAGGGGCTTGAAAGAGCAATGAGGCAGCTTGGAAATTGAAAGTGCATTCCATAAATAGTTTTTCACCTTGATAGTAAGTTGGTGATTGAAGTTTCTGCTCTGCAAATATCTAACTGGAGAGCACGATTGATGACTGGGCTATGGAGGTGTCCCATTGGAGAATATGACGATACACCCAGGGGATGCAGGCTGGGAAAACCAGGGTCCAGGGTGACAGTGAATGATGTGTCTCGGAGTCGGCTACACCCGGCAGTGCCAGACACGTTAACTCCCAATAAATCCTTTGGAAGTTTGGCTCAAGACTCATGATTTCATTGGGGGCGACTGCCAGAATCCTGACATTAAGTTCTGACAATGCTCCAGAGAGAAAAATCAACACAAATATGATGCATGATCCAGGGAGCACTGTGGATATAATTTCGATAACAACTAGAAAAGTGTGTTTAAAAAAACCCTTGAAAGGTTTAAAGTTGTTGAGACTCCGGAAAGAGTGCAGAGAAGAGCCAAAAAAAAATAAAAAATGATTAAGGGATTGGAGGATAAAAGATACGAAGAACGTTTGCAGCTACTTTAACAGAAAGGACCAGGGGTGAGGAATTGGATACATCAAGTTGAAAAGAAGGACTAAGGATGACATGATAGCAATGTTCCAATATTTCAGGGGCTGCCCCAAAGAAGAGGGAGTCAAGCTCTTCTCCAAAGCCCCTGAGAGGCAGGACAAGAAGCAACGGAGGGAAACTGATCAAGGAGAGAAACAACTTAGAACTACGGAGGAATTCCCTGACAGGGAGGACAACTAATCAGTGCAAAGGTTTCCCTGCAGAAGTTTCAGCTGCTCCATCACTGGAGGCTTTCAAGAAGAGACCGGACAACTACCTGTCCGGGATGGTATTGGGCCTCCTGCTTGAGCAGAGGGTTGGACTAGAAGACTTCCAAGATCCCTTCCAACTCTATATCATTCTGTGTTCAAACTCCTGGGACTCACTCTGCCGTTGGCCTCTCAGAAGGATCGATTTTCAGCATCAGAAAGAGGACGGAAGACAGCCAGGGCTGCCGTTGGCTCATGTGGCTCACAGCCTCCTCAAGAGCCCTGGCCTCCTTCTTAATGTCGTGCAGCAACAACATCGTATCTTTCACCTGCAAAAGACACACAACGTGAGGGAGGTTCCTAAACGTGACACACGAGACTGGTAATCAATCTGCTGGCAGGTTCCTGGTGCAACTAATCCTCGGCTTTACGACGGATCCCAGAGCACTGAGCATCCGTCACATTTTCCATTTCAAAATCAGGCTGCTTTGAATCTTTCATTACTTTTATCGCCCTTACCATCCATCGGCTTTAATTTGCAACCTTTTATAGGGCTCTAAACAGGAATGATATAACCTGTAGCTGTCAGCATTCCAACAAAACTCCCCATTTTCCATTCAGCACTCAGCAAACCAAAGTTCATCCAAGTAAGAATTTATTGGAAAAGTCATACTGGGCGCATTAAGTACCTTTGAGTAAGAACAGGCGACCATGTCCAGCAAAATGGAGCCCAACGACCAGATGTCGGATTTGTCGCTAAAGGAAAAATTGAGCGCCTCAGGAGCCATCCAGCATTTAGCGTCGGGCTCTGCAGGAAAGAAAACCCACCCAGGACAATTAAAAATTTTAAATCCCTGCAAATGACAAGCCAAAGAGCACATTTTACTTATGAAATGGAGCAGAAACCGAAAGTGCGATTAGCAAATTTCTGTTGCTAAGAAAGTCAGTTATTAACTTGAGATTCTCAGTCATCCAAGTCATGGCTGCCCCAAAGGTGTTTTTTTCAGGAGGCAAGTGGACTTTCTTGTTTTTTTCTGAAGACGTTTCGCTTCTCCTCCGAGAAACTTCTTCAGCTCGTGAGGAATGGAAGGATTAACCCTCCTTGCAGACAGCTGGTCATTTGCATCCTTTTTAAAGAGTCGTTGAGGCCACGGAGGCTTATCTGTGTCCTCAGGGTCACTGCAGACAAGCCTCCAAGTGGCTTCCATGACTAAAAGGATGCAAATGACCGGCTGTCTACAAGGACCTTTCATTCTCCAGCATCCACTCAGAGCGGAAGAAGCTTCTTGGATGAGAAGCGAAACGTCTTCAAGGAAAAACACAAAATCCAGTCGCTTCTTGGGAAAAAAAGCACCTTTGTTAAGTGAATTAAGTCATAAATATGAACCAAATTGCCAAGCGTCTGAATTTTGAAGACATGACACTGGGGGTGCAACTAAGTGTGGAAAAAAACTGGTCGTTAAATTAAAGTCACTAAATGAACTTTTAAGTCGAGAATTGCCTGTATTGCATCACAAGTCTGTACAACCTCTCTTTAGTTTATAATATTTGCCAAGCACCCCAGGCTAAATGCCTTTTTCTGATCGGCACCATGAGAAATCTACCTTCTTCCACCCTTATTCTCCATTTCATCTCATCTGTCATGAGGGTTTCCGAACTGAAGTCGCAAACCATGAAAGACGCTTCCCCAGTGGAAAGGATGTTGGATGGTTTGAGGTTCCTGAAATAGAGCAGAAGGGGGACACAATCAGTCAGGCTCTTCCCCCCTACCCCCCTCCCAAAAAATCCCCAAAAGACACCCCCCCCCCAAAAAAAAAAATCCAAGAAAGACGCCTGGAATTTCTTTCAGTCTAAGCAACTTCCTTTATTCTTCCCCGCTTACCAACCAAAATCCTGCCAAACCAAGCAGACAGCGGATAGTCCTTGACTTAACAACGGCCCATTGGGGTCATAAGTCTGAGGAAAGGGGCCTGATTTTGCAAGCTTTTTTGTTTTTATATAATGGTGGTCAAGGAAATAAAGGGTTAGCGGTAGAAACCGTTTCGCTAAAAACCAAAACTGTTAAAACCATCGTAAAATAAACTTGAGTTGCTAAGCAACTGAAGTTGAACTGACCACGGGTGGCCTTTGACCATGAGAGCTTCTAATCCAGGGATCCCTCAATTTCGGAAAGATCAGATCAACAGAGTTGGAAAGGGCCTTGTAGGTCATCTAGTCCAACCCTCCACCCAAGCAGGAGACCCTACACCCTTTCTGACAGAGGGCAGTCCAGTCTCTTCTTGAAAGCCTCCAGGGATGAAGCTCCCCCAACTTCCAAGGGCAACTTCTGTTCCGTGGGCTGATTGTTTCTCCTTATTTCCAGGTTGAATCTCTCCTGGATCAGCTTCCATCCATTATTTCTCGTCTGGCCTTCGGGTGCTTTGGAGAATAGCTTGACCCCCTTCCTCTCTGTGGTAGCCCTCAAATATTGGAAGACTCTATCATGTCTCCCCTGGTCCCCTAGCCACCCTTGAGTTGATGGGAGTTGTGTCCCTCCTGCTAAACCCCACCAAAATAATCAAATCCTTCTCACCAGTGGAAAATATTTAGCCGATGGATGTAAACTAAGACATCCACCATCTGTCCTGTGAACATTTGAATGACCTGCGGAGAGAAACATATAGACGGTTTAGGAAGAATCGAGAGTTCTTGACTTGCAATTAAGAGGGTGGAGAAATGAAATTATTGTTAATGCAAGTTGCCGAAGGAACATTTTTATCCCATCCTGGAATGTCTCAAGGGACGGATCCTTCTTCCTCCAAAGGATACCCCCAAAAGCAGGAGAAATTGGATTAATTAAAGGACCTTCCCAGCGGGCTTCCAACGAGCAAAGTCATTGGCAGAAGCCAGATTTGCTTAATGACCTGCAGTTGTTAAGATTCACTTAATAACTGCAACAGTCTGCTTACCAACCATTGTAAAAAAAAAAAAAAAAAAAGAGGCCAGCTGTAGCTCACCTAGGAACCCCTTTGTTTAACGATGTTAATTCCGGTCCCTCAAAAGTTGAGATCTGTATTTGCAATTTGCCATTTTAAAGAATTTGTTTGGCTACATGTGAACCTTTTGTTTGTTTTGCTTTTTAACTTTGAGATTGGAATTACTTGGATTTTCACAATTTTGCAACCCTCCCTTCTTCCCGTGGGTCCAGGTTAACAAAACAAACAAAACAAAACAAAACAAAAGTAGTTTAAAAGGCCTGGAGATTAAAACATACCAAGAATGTTTGGGTTTGGCTAGTCTAGAGAAAAGAAGAACCAGGGAGACATGATGTGTAGCTGTATTCCCGTATTTGAGCCACAAAGAGGAGGGGGGTCAACTTATTTTCCAAAGCAACCAGAAGGCAGGACAAGAAACAATGGCTGGAAACTAATCAAGGAGAGAAGAAACCTAGGATTAAGGAGAAACTTCCTAACAGTGAGGACAATTAACCAGTGGAACAGCTTGCCACGAGAAGTTGTGGGGGCTCCATCGCTGGAGGTTTTTAAGAAGAGACTGGACAGCCACTTGTCTGAGATTGCATAGTTCTCCTGCTTGGTCAGGGGGCTGGAGAAGAAGACCTCCAAAGTCCCTTCCTGCTGTATTCTGATTGAAAACACGCTGGCTGTTTTCACTGAGCAAGCTTAGCTCAAGCCAATCCATCACGTGGTGGCTTAAGATGACAATATCTCGTTTACCCAACACTCCAAGAAGTAGATTGATTTCTATAAGAACGAGAAACAAAACCTGGAATTACAAATGACTCAGCCCCACGTTCAGCTGATGTGATGTTGTTGTAGTGGGATGTTGTTCCAAAGACAGGCCAATCTTATGATGGCTACGGGGGGGGGGGGGGGGGGGGGGCAGGGGGAAACATGGCTACAGATTTGCCAAGATCAGGATGGATTCAGCTAGCTTTGATTTGACCTTTTTTGGAAATTTCTCGTGTCTTAGCCTCTTGGCCTTGATACGTGAGAAGAGATCTTCGTGATTGGAATAATGCATCACCAGACAAAGGAAGAGAGAAGAAATCTGAAAAGAAAATCACAGAATAATTTTACCATTGTGTCGGGGTGTGATGCAAGGATTCCTTGCACACACACACACACACAAAAAAAAAACCACAAAATAATTTCTAGTTTCTCCCAACCCCACTACGACCCTAATCTTGCAATGATAAATCACAAAACCATAATCTGAATTCAATCATCCTAAAATCCTGGGCCAAAAGCTCCTTTAGGAGCCCCCAAATATTGTTCTTCTGTCTGGTGTCACTTGTAAACCAAATCAAGTTGTTTTGATTTTAATATTTGGTTATCCTATTAATGCATTATTTTTATCGCGTTCCTTTGTCATTTTTCATTTTATTGCTCAATTATTTTACTTCTGTTTGCAGTTTTTTCCTCCTGCACGAATTGTTTCCCAGTCCCATTAAATTCTAAAAAAATCTTCAGAATTCTTGCAAAGTCCATGATCCCGTTTCTCACCTTGTTGTCCCAAATGATAAAAAATTCTTTGTAGGCACAAATATTCTTATGCTTTATTTTCAACAGCTCCATCACCTGTCAGGGAAAAAATGGCCCATTAGGAGGAAAAAAAGGATGCGTAAAACTCAAGTGTCGTGTCACACTCAACACACTCCGTTCAGTGACTAAATTCATGCCAGTGTTGAATTTGCACGATAAATTAACCCAACTAAGCAGACTCACAAAATACACCAAGCCGTTAAAAAAAAAAAAAAAACTGAGTGTGATTAAACACAACATTTCACGGATTGTGAGAATGGTGTTGCAAGGACTTTAACCAACTTGGTTAAGAATTGTGTGAGAATCCAAACCCTAGAATCAAAGTTGAAAAACTCCCATTTAAGCCATAAAGTTCCTTTCTCTTCCTCAAGGCAGGAATAAAGACAAGAAATAAATCATGCCAGCATATTTTTTTTTATAATCGCACCATAAGCAACAGACATTGTTTCATGGAATATAGTTTAAATTAATGATAATCCAGGCACATTACCTCTTGGAGGGCATAGTTTGCTTGATTTTCATCGATGCATTCGACCTGCCCCAAAAGAGTCAAAACAAGACAATCCTTCATGATTAAAGTTTAAATATATCATGATATAAAAAAACAACCCCAAAAACACAAACTAAGAAACAAACATATTAAAAATAAACACAATTCCCATTTTTCCAAGGCAGGTAGCTCTCGACTGTTCCTTTAGCAACCATTCAAAATTACAATGGCACTGAAAAAAAGTGACCGTTTTTCACACTTACGACCGCATCCCAGTGGTTGCCTGATCAACATTGGGGACTCTTTGTCAACTGACTCATATTTATGACGAACAATGGGGAAACCAGATTTGCTTAACAACCATGTGATTAACTTAACCCTTGCAAGGATTCGCTTCGCAACTGCGGCAAGAAAGGTTGTAAAATAAGATGAAAATTTTGGCCTCCACTGGGGCTGTAAGTTGAGTTGTGACCTCTGTTCGCCAAGCCAAGCATTTGACCAAACATTGGCAGTATCTATTCCTGCCACCTGTTGATTTTATTCTAGTTTTATGCTTAAAGAAGCAGAAAGATTTGGTGAACATGAAAAGGGGATGTAAAAGGCTGAGCATCACCTTTAAATCCTTTGAAAGAAATCCTGGCTACAGCTAGGCTGGTTGAACCCTAAACCCAATTTCGTTTTAGCTAGGAGGAAGATCATAAAGCTGATTTTATCCTAGAAGTATTTCGTTGGTGCCTTCTGCATGTTTTTCGACCTGTGGGCTAGCCTCTTGAGAATTCGCGGGGACGTGTTTGGAAATCACAGCCTGTGTTGCCATAGTGACTTGCCTTTCTTTTCCTCCCCTCTCACCTTTTTCAACATGTATTTCTTTGTTGCGGTATCTTTTCCTTTTACCATGGATTCCACCACCAGCATTGTTCCCAGAGCCCCTGGTGGGAGCTCCTTCACAATCTGCATTGCAAGCAAACAGATAATATTTTAATCATACTACACAGCTCCTCTATAATGGCCAAGCTCATGTCCAGTGCATCTGTCCGTCTATCTATCCAACTATCTATATCTGTTTGTCTCATCTAATCTAGCTATCTAATGTCTATGACTCTTAGCAATGTCATCTAATCTCTCTCTCTCTCTCTCTCTAATCTCATCTCTCTATCTACTCATCTATCTATCTTATCTATCTAATCTATCTATCTATCTATCTATCTATCTATCTATCTATCTATCTATATCTATCTCTTTATCTGTCTATCTGTCTATCTATCTATCTAATATGTGATCTGTCTGTGACTCTTATTTATCTAATTTCTATTTCTCCAGTTAATCTATCGCATCTACCTACCTACCTATCTATCTAATCTTCCTTCCTTCCTTCCTTTCTCTTTCCTTCCTTCCTGTATCATCTAATCTATCTCTATCTCATCTGATCTCTCAATATCTATCTCTATTTCGTCTATTTACCTGCCTCTTACACATATCGACGTACATGCCCCCCCACACACACACACTCACAATCACTGATAGGTTTTCACACATCACAGTAAAAGTGGTTTCTTCAAGTGTGTTTGATGGGATAAGCAGGAACACCAGCTAAGGCATGTTGCCTTCCCCACTAGACTTAAAAATTTTTAAACCTATCAATCAAGTTCAATCAATCAAATAGAGCTGGAAGGGACCTTGGAGGTCTTCTAGTCCAACCCCCTGCTCAAGCAGGAGAGCCTACACGATTTGAGGCAAGGGGCTGTCCAGTCTTTTCTGATGGAGCACACACTGTTCATTTTTAAATGCCCGCTTTCCATTGGGTGGGTGGCTCTTAACAGGACTCCACATTCCCAATAAGGATTCAAACTCAGCAACATTAAAGTTAAACCCAGCAAGAAAACCCACCAGGGGGGAAAAAAACCCCAATATTTTATTTTGGTTCATATTTTATATCCCCGCCCCATCAGAAAGTCCCCACCTGTGGATTTATTTTATTTATTTTGTCAAGCGATTATAAGAGAACAAGTATAAGTATAAACATAGTTATGAATACATGAAATCGATACATATAAGAAAAATTAAAAAAAAAAAAAACTTTGGTTGGCTTTGCACAACCTGTCCAAGGCTCCCCAAATACCCGATATTTTTTTTAAAGAAACCCAAACATTAAAATGCCTCCCCTGCGCCCACCCAGCTGCGTCCTAGCACCTATTTCTATTTATTTATTTATTTATTTATTTATTGCCAATTGCTTAAAAGATAATAGGTATAAGTAAAAACATATTTATGAATACATGGATACATAGTAAGAAAAATTAATATATATATATATATATAAAAGAAACAACAGGACAGGGACGGTTGGTGCGCTTAGATGGGGAGAGGAGGAACTTCGCCCGCTGCTTTGTTAAAAGTTTGCCTGTAGATCACACACACACACAGACACACACACACTTTTCAAACACGAGGTTTTTTTTCTCTTTCCTGCACAAAAAAGGGTGAGGGCTGGAGGTCCAAATGTCCTAACCCCCTCCCTCCCGAACTTCGCCACGCCCGACCTGGTACTTCTCCATTGCCGAAGAAGACTGATGGGGCGGGGGCGTCGTCGGCCGTCAACGGTTCTCCTCGCCCCTTCCCCGCGGAGCTCGTGGTTTCCTGTCCTTCCCTGTCTGTTTTCTCCAGCCCCTTCCCCACTTTCCCCCTTTCCCATCCATGTCCCGTTCCGTGTCCCTTTCCTCCATCCATCAGGAGGTTCCGAGAAAAGAATAGGAAAAAAACAAAAAACAAACAAGATTTCGACTCGCGAAAGGGGTCCGGCAAAGGCGCCCCGAGGCAGCTGCCAAAAAGGGTTTTAAGAACGTAGGATCAGTCCTAAGGTTGGAAGGGGACCTTGGAGATCTTCCAGTCCAACCCCTCCGGCTCACGCAGGAGAGCCTCTACCCTTCTGGACCAAGGGCTGTCCAATCTCTTCTTGAAGTCAGTGCTTTTTTTGGGCTCTCTCCCCTCCACCCCCAAAAAAGGCAAGGAAAGGGGGGAACTACTTTTGAGCAGGTGGCGGGGGGGGGGTCTTTCCAGTTTGGGAGGGTCTCCCAGCTTCTGCAGAGTTCCTGGGAGGAACCGTTTTGCAAAGGAAAGGAAAGCCATTTGCTTTGGGGAGCAAACTTTGGGAAGGAAACTTTGGGGAGCAAAAATCTCCCAATCGGAGGCAGTTTGTTCTGTTTAAAAAAAATGTAAACACTTTATTCCCCCCCCCCCCAAAGAACAGCATATATTTAGAGATTAATTTGGTGTGAATCTCAGCAGTCTGAAGGGGAAAAAAAAACTGTGCTCCAAAGGAAGAAAGAGTGGGGAGGGAGGGAAGGAGGAAGGAAAGAAACAAGGAAAAGAAAGAAGGAAGGAAAGGAAATGAATGAGGAAAGGAAGGGGAGGGAGGGAAGGAGGAAGGAAAGAAACAAGGAAAAGAAAGAAGGAAGGAAGGAAAGGAAATGAATGAGGAAAGGAAGGGGAGGGAGGGAAGGAGGAAGGAAAGAAACAAGGAAAGGAAAGAAGGAAGGAAGGAGGAAAGGAAGGAGAGGGAAAAAGAGGGAGGGAGGAAAGAAGGATGGATTTAAAAACAAATTCTTGAAATAATACATGGAAGGGAAATTGAGTGCAAAACAATAGCCCTAAATACATCAGAAATAGAATATCAGCTAAAGAGCTGGCTTGAAAGTTAAAGAAAGGGAAATTTAAAAAATGTTGATAGAATAAAGAGAATATTTGTAACTCAGGTACTCTGAGCTTGGTTGTTCTCTTGTTACCCAACTAGGTAACAGCATCAGTGCTGGCAATGAAAACCACCAAGTTCAAAGGGCACCAAGGACCCCACAACATTAAAATTGTGTTAAAGCTAAAAACACAAGAAAGCAGCTAAATTAATTCTTTGCCTCCATCTTTATTGCAGAAAAATATAGGCACAATACTTCTACTCAAATTAACTTTCCCAGAAAGGGTGCTTTAAGAACAGAAGAGGGCAAAAGACAATAGTCAGACTGATCAAACATTAACCCAGTACCAAGTCCAAGAGGATAGCTTTGGAAAAGTAAACAGACCATCCCTGAAATGTGAAACTCCCAGGTTTAGCCTCCTCATTAAAATAACACCAATACCTGAACAGAATTTGGGAAGATCCTGGGAATTACAGACCAGTTTATTCTAACCTCTGTTCCAGGTAAGCGTATGGACACATCATGGAAGCGAGAGATCTTAAGCAGGCTGCTAGGGGAATAATCTGGTTGGAAGAGCACCAACGTGACATTTGGCAAGGTAAATTGTACCACCCACATCTAATAAGCAAATAAATGCAGGTATTTTGGGACTTTCAGAGAAGTTTGAATGATGGATTCACCTGTCACAATAAACGGGTTCTTGGTTTGGCATGCCCATTGAAGCCAACTATATAGGGAGTCCTTGACTTATCTCTACACTTGAGCCCAAAATTTCGGTTACTAAGCGAGATTGTTGTTATGAGGTTTGCCTTATTTTACTACCTCTCTTGCCACAGTTGGCTGACTACTCTGATAGGTAGTATCCCCCAAGGGCCAAATCCAGTCCAAACATCTGGTTGGCTGACAGGACAGGTGGATCAAAATGCAAAATGTCAAATCCATCCTAAACATCTGGCTGGATGACTTGACAGGTAGACAAAATGCCATGTCCAGTCTAAACCTCGGGTTGCCTGGCATGACAGGTGGGGTCAAAGTGTCCATGTCGCTCCTAAACATCTGGCTGATGTGACAGGGCTCAAAAATGCAAGACGCCACACCCAGACCAAACACCTGGCCAGGTGACAGGAGGGGGGGTCAAGACGCCAGATGCCATACCCAGCCTAAACATCTGGCACAGCCCACAGGCGGGTCGAAGTGCCTAAACATCTGGCCGGATGACTCGATAGGTGTGATCCAAACGCCAAGCTCACCATAAACATCTGGCCTGCATGATTTGATAGCTTGGCCAAAAGTGCGACATGATCCAGGCCAAACACCTGGGGGGGCGGGTGTGTGTGTCTTGGTTAGGTGCCCCCCCCTCAAACTCCAATCCAAACCTCTGCCCGGCTGAGATTCGATAGGAGGCCCCCAAATCCAGCCCCCCAAGCCACTGGCCGCCCCGTCCTGGCCGCGATGCCCCCCCCCCCCGCCTTTTGGAAGCGTGTCCGCGCAAAATCCCTCCAGCCCTTTTTGGGTCGGAGCGCGCGTTTTTACGCGCGGCGGCGCATCTCTCCAACCTTTATTTTATTTTTGTCTTCCGCGCTGCGGGCGGGGATCCCGGGCAGGGCGGGACGAAGACGGGGGTGCGGGGCCCAGCCTTCCTTTCCCTCTTGCCCGCCTCCCGTGGGTCTGGCCCTCCGCCCGCCCTTCCCCTTCCCTCCCGGCGGCTCTCTGGGCCTCGCGCGGTTCCTTTAAGAATCGGCCTACGTGGCACAGCCCAGGCAAGGCGAGCGCAAAAAGCGGGCGCCGCCACTTCCTCGGGCAAGCGCGGCGGGGGCGGCAGCAGGAGGAGCAGCTCTGCCAGAAGCCAGGGGGGGCCGGTGTGCCTGCCTACAAATCGGCTTTCCCAGCAGATTCCTTCCCCCCCCCGCCACCCACAAGAAAAATCACCATCGTAACATCCCCCACCCAGCCATGGGGAACAACGACCTGATGGGCAGCGCAGAAGATTTTGCAGACCAGGTGAGCGTGTTGGGGTCCTGAAATGGGGGGGAGGGGTCCTTGGTTTGCAAAGAGAGGGGAGGGGTGGGCGTCCTATGGGACTTCCACCCCCCTCCCCCGTGCCCATTTCCATCCACTTTTGCTTTTTTTTTCCCCCCCTCACGGTCCTGGTGGAAATTGAAAGGGGGTTGGTTGTATCCGATTTTCCCTGTCTGGCTTGTAAATTATCCTGTGCAAATAAACAAACAAACAAAGCAAAAAGCAAACGGAAAGGAGGAAAAGTCTGAAGTCTCTTCGGGGGAGGGAGGGGCAGGGCGTGGGGGGCGCGTGGCTTTCTCCACCCGCCACCCCCCCATCAGAGCTGACCTTGCTTTTGGGGAGTGGGTGGCTCCCCCTCTCCCCCAATCTCTTTCTGGAGCTGGAGGAGCAGATTCGCGGAACAAAAGGCTCCTTTTTATTATTATTTTTATTTGAAAAACAAAAGGGATGGGTTTTTCTTCCTTGCCATCTTGGTGAAAAGAGGCCCACCCAGCAGGCTAAGATCAGCTTGCAATTAAACCCTGATTGCTGGATGAGCTTGGGTTTAGTTTAGCCTGGCACATACACACACACACACACACACACACCCTTAGCTGTAAACCAGGGCTTGGGAGGGGGGTGTAAAGTAGGGTTGTCGGTTGTTGTCCGCAAAAGGCAGGCAGGTTCTTTGACAAAATGGTAGATCCGGCCTAACAGATGTGTTGTTGCACTTTTGTCTTCCTTCATCTTTGGGTGGCACTGAGGAATGCGGCGGGAGGGGTTTCCTCTCACTGCCCAGGATTTAACCATGTTTGATGTAGGGGTTTAATGCCTCTCCCTGCTCGCAGTCAGATGATAGGAGCAGATACTTCTCCACTCTTCCTCCAAGCGAAGAGGGTTGTCAAGGAACTCGGGTCTGATTTTTACAACCTTTTTTTGTTGTTGTTGTTGTTGCCGCGGTCGTTCAGTGAATCACTTGGTTGTTAAGCGAATCTGGCTCCCAGGAGAATACTGTAAGATATGGGTTTGGTATGAATGGATAAGGAGAAGCTGCAAAGGCGTCAAATGATAATGTATGAGAAATCACAAAGTAATAAGGCTTATGTGCAAAATTATGTATAAATGTATATATTTATAAAATGCTTAGAATGATGAAGAATGAAGATTTAAATATAGAGATGGATAACACAGTAATAGAGGATATTCACAAATGTAAGCACTGTTATAGTAATGTTGCAAAGTGTGGAAATTTGATCAAGATTTGATCAAGTTTCCGCTTTTCTGCAAAGCTTATCTGACGTTATAGATGCTTCCACTGATAGGAAACAGTCTTCAATCCTGTTGTAAATCAAAATATGTCCCTCAGTGTTTCAGTGTTTCCATTTAATCAAGAAATAAACATGTTTGGGGAGGCCTGGAGTTAATTCTGGGGCTGGAACTTGCAGGTTTTTCTCTGTATAATTGTATTTAATATAATTCATATGTATAACTTGATTCTCGCCCTTTCTTTACCTTTTTTTCCCTCCCACCTCTCATGCCAGTTCCTGCGAGTGACGAAGCAGTACCTTCCCCACATGGCCCGGCTGTGTCTGATCAGTACCTTCCTGGAAGACGGGATTCGCATGTGGTTCCAGTGGAACGAGCAGAGAGATTACATCGACAGCACATGGAACTGCGGCTATCTCCTGGCGTCCATCTTTGTCTTCATCAACCTCTTTGGGCAATTAAGTAAGTGGGTTTAGGGTGGACCCCAGCTGGGTTTCTTTGGGGGGGGGGTGTTGCAATCAGGAATCAGAACCAAGAAGCTGGAGCTCAGATCACTTCATTTGTTGGTTTGGCCTCCTGCTTGTATTTTTGCAAATAATTCAAGGTGGTGAACATTTCTAATTCTTTCTCTTCCTGTTTTCCCCACTGAAACAACCCTGTGAGTTGTGGGCTGAGAGCAAATGACTGGCCCAAAGTCGCCCAGCTGGCTTTCATGCCTTAGATATGGGACTAGAACTTCATTCTCCTGGTGATTGGCTCAAAGTCACCCAGCCAGCTATCATGCCTAAGGCAGAACTAGAACTCACCGTCTCCTGGTGATTGGCCCAGAGTTGCCCATCCGGCTTTCATCCTTAAGATGGAACTAGAACTCACCAGCTTCCAGTGATTGGCCCAAAGTCATGGATGGCTAAGGCAGGACTTGAACTCACGATCTCCTGCTTTTTAGCCTGGGGCCTTAACATTAGACCAAACTGGCTCTTTGTTTCATCATCGTGTTGAGTTTAGCTCAAGAGAGTGGACAGCTTCTGGGATGGAGAACTTCTACTGATGTTTCATTGGTGGATAATGGACTGCAGAGCCAATGGACAGAAGCAGAGCAAAACCGGCTTAACGAATGGTCACTCACTTAGCACCGGAAATTTGGGGGCTCAATTGCAGTCGTAAGTCAAGGACTACTTGCATTTTCTTACATTTTTCCCCCCCTATTTTCTAGGTGGTTGCATTCTTGTGCTGAGCAGGAATTTTGTTCAGTACGCCTGCTTTGGATTATTTGGAATTATTGCTTTACAGGTAAGAAACCTTGGGACTTTGTTTCTCCATTCCAAAAGCTATTGCAGAAAGAGTGAATTCTGTAAAGGATTGAAGTGGGCCTCTGAGCAGATGGGGGACTGTTTTCAAGGTTTTTCTCATCTCTCTCTCTTTCTTTTTTTTCCTTCCCCTTCTAGACAATTGCATATAGCATTTTATGGGACTTGAAGTTTCTGATGAGGTATGTTCACTATCAACTCATAAAACATTCCTATGCCTGTTTTAGTAGTTGCAATTTAAAAGGGGGGCAGGGGGAAGAAAATCTGGAAGAGCAGTGCAGCAGTTTGAAAGCAAAGTACATTCCAACTCTTTATGTTTAAAAGATTGTAACTAAACTACCAGAGCTTTTGCCCGCGAATATACAGTATTTAATTGGAGAATCTGATTTATGACACACCCAGGAGGGAGATGGGGAAACAGGGTGACAGGTGACTGTAAATAACGTATGCCAGAGTTGGCTTCATACAGGGCAGTTCCAGTAAGTCGCCTCTAATGAATGCTTGGAAGTTTTTTGAAGTTTGGCTCGAGAATCATAATTTAATTAGAGTGATTGCCGGAATCCTGACGTTCGTTTTGCATTACTTCACACCCTTGTTCTCACTGAGTTTAGGAAACTCCTTGCCAACGGATCTTGGAAAATAAATAAATAAAACAGAGAGTCTGCGTTAGCTTTTTCCCCCCAGGTAATCTAGTTAAATCTTTGCTGCAGCAAATATTGGGGAAAGCTTTCACAAAGCTTTCCTCACTTACAGCGGCCGGCAGTAGACACGGTTTCTAAAATGGAAGATATATTTTTTTCCAGCTACTTTTTTTTGGGAGGAGGGGGTGTGGTTTCTGCATGGGGAGAAAGTTAATTCATTTTTTAAAAAGTTTGAATGATCCTATAACATAACTAAATGAGTGTCCTTGGGATCAGCTGGTCAGCTTCTGGGGTTTTTGGGGCACGACAACAATTCAAGGCTGGCCTTTGTCGGCTTAGTTTAATGTATTATGGGAATAGGGTGGGGATTTTTTTTCCCTTATTTTAACACAGGCCCCATCAATGGAGCAATATTTACTTATTTGCATCCCACCTTAATGTTTTTTACAAGTAACTCAACGTGGCAAACATATCCAGCATTATTTCATTCCCTTTATTTTTTCCCAAAATGACAACTCTGTAAGATGGGTTGGGCTGAGAGGGAGGGGCTGGCCCAGTCACCCGGCTGGTTTTCCCATGCCTAAGGCAGGGCTAGAACTCAACGTCTCCTGGCGATTATCCCAAAGTCACCCAGCTAGTTTTCATGCCAAAGGCAGGACTAGACTAAGGCAGGACTAGAACTCATCATCACCCAGTTTCTAGCCTGGTGCCTTAACACCTGGACCAAACTGGCTGGCCTTTAATGCGGTTCCCCCAAAGGAGAACGATAGAGAATGCGGTCTTGAAACATTTTCATTTCTGCGGACCTTGCCGCGAAGGTTTTGCAAATTTGGGTGCGCCAGACGATTCCGACCGACACGCACCTCTTGTCTTGGATTGTCTTTGTTTTCTTCCCCTCTTTCTTTCCTGCAGAAATCTTGCCCTCGGAGGGGGTTTACTACTGCTGTTGGCAGAGTCTCGGTCGGAAGGGAAAAGCATGTTTGCGGGGGTCCCCACCATGCGGGAAAGCTCCCCGAAGCAATACATGCAGCTGGGAGGACGCGTGCTTCTAGTCCTCATGTTTATGACCCTCCTGCATTTAGACATTAGTTTCTTTTCGGTAAGTGACCCAACATCATTGAACATACAGATTTCCCTCGGCTTCTGTCCTGCTGCCTCTGTTCAGGCAGTCCACAGTGAACAACCTCATACGATACAAGTCATCCTCCACTTATGAAGGGTCGCTTAGCGATCGTTCAAAGTTGCGACAGACTTTTCCCCACCCACTCTCGAAAAGTACCTACCATCTGGTCCCAGAGTTCCGACAGCTGCCCCTCTCCCCTTGGTCACATGACTGCATTTTGGAACATTCCTTTTATGGCTCTTTGCAGCATCCCAGTCGCATGGCCGTGATTTTATTTTATTTTATTATTATCGTTATTATTCTATGCTGCAACTCTGGGCGGCTTACAACATCAGAAAAGCAAAATTGCAAATATGGAACAGAACAGAATAGAAATAGAAAAAGAAATAGAAATAGAAATAAAAAAAATAGAAAAAGAAAAAGAAATAGAATAAGAATTAGAAATAGAATAAAAAATAGAATAGAATAAGAAATAGAAATAAAATAATACAAATAGGAAAAAACTTTTGTCACTTTAAATGTATGCTAATCACCAGAGTTTCCAAACAGGTGGTCCTCGACTTAGGACCACATTTGAGCCCAAAGTCTCTGTTGCTAAGGGAAGACGGCGGATAAGTGCGTTTTGCCCCATTTTATGACTTTTCTTGCCACCGTTGTCAAGCAAATCCCTGCAGCCATTCAAATTAAGTAACACGGTCCTTAAGTGAATCTGTCTTCCACCGTAGACTTTGGCTTGTCAGAAAGTCACCAAAGCTGGTCACGCAATAAGGCCGCATCGGGGACCACCTACGACTCTCGAAGGCCACAAATGTGGAAGTTGACAAGAGTGGGACAACCTTGACGGAGAGGCCAGCTTTGCTGGGTTTCCACCTAGCTCTCATTCATAGTTTGTTTTTTCCTTGGTTGTTGCAGATCCTGCAGAACCTGGTGGGCACGGCATTGATCATCCTGGTGGCCATCGGGTTCAAAACCAAGCTGGCGGCCTTGACTTTGGTCATCTGGCTCTTTGCCATCAACTTGTATTTCAACGCTTTCTGGACAGTTCCAGTCTACAAACCCATGCACGATTTCCTGAAATACGACTTCTTCCAAACTATGTCGGTCATCGGGGGCCTCCTCCTCGTGGTGGCCCTGGGTCCCGGCGGAGTCTCCATGGACGAGAAGAAGAAGGAATGGTAGAGAAGAACGGAGGAGGAGGAAAAGCAACACAGCATCTCAGCATCTGGGAACTGACTCACGGTTTTGGGAATTGAAAACCCAACAAAACTGGTGTATTTTTTTTACAAAGGTGCCTCCTTTTCTCTCCTTTTTTTTTTAAAAAAGGCACAGTCTCTTTCATGGTTTTTTTTCTTTTTTAAAGTTGTTTTACTTCACGACTGCGCTGATAATCCGATTCCCGTTGCCGGATGATTCTTCATTCAAGAACATTTTGAGGAAGGTTTTCTCTCTCTCTCTCTCTCTCTCTCTCTCTCACACACACACACGGTTTTTCTCTCCTATAATCTCCTGCAAAATTTGGAATGAAGAAGCAGCTGGCTAGGCTGAGTCTCTGCCACAGTGGAATTTCTTTTTGACAACTTTTTTTTGGAGGGGTTTAAATTTAAAGCTACTGTGATCCGATAAACCTTGCTGTGTACTTTTCCGTGTGATGGGTGTGTTCCATTTTAACCTTTTTTGGTTTTCGGTTGATCCTCAAAGTTGTAATTAAAATGGTGTCGCATCCCAGATGAACGGCCCATCCAAGTTATAAATCTAACAGGTTACTCCAAAAGAATTCAAAGAGAATTTTTACACCATTGCAGCATTTGAAAAATATTCATTCTGCGACAGGTAGGAGTAAAATCAGGATCTCTTCCAGCCACTTTTTAACTCAGGGGGGATAGGGGGAAATATTTCCCGCAACAAATGAATTGTATGCAGATAGTCCTTGTATTATGGCCACAATTCAGCCACAGATCTGTCACTGAGCGAGACAGTTAAGTGACCGTTGCCCCATTTTACAACCTACCACTTAGCCACAGTTGCTAAGTGAATCACTGCAGTTGTGTAGTAACACGGTGGCTAAGTGAACCCCACATGACATCAATATGATTCAATAATTGCCAAGTGTCTATATTTTGATCGCATGACAATGGGGCAAAATTCACTTAACAAATGTCTCATTTAGCAACGGAGGTTTGGGGGCACAATTGCTGTAAGTTGAGGATGACCTATAATTGGTCTCCTGCTTCAGCATTCCCTGGAATACGCCGAGAGACCTTTCGCTGCTCCAAACATTTTTTTACTGCACAAAAATTTCCAAACCTCTAATCTCATTGTACTAGATGGACAGAGTCTGGGACGTTAAAACTGGAAATATTTTGTGGTGGCCACCTTTTCCAAATTCAAGGTCAAACACACCACTTGAGCAGTTGCTGCTTATTCTGTTTCTGTCAAGGTGGACACCTGCTTTAATCACCATTTTCAAATGAGAAATGTCTCTGCCAAAGCTTCCTTTCTAAGGAATCCATTCCAGGAAAAAAAAAAAGTATTATTTGGCCTTCCGTCTGCACTTATTCACTGCTAAGTGACCAGCAGAATTAAAAATTGATTAAAAAAAAAATCAGGGTTCTGACATTAAACTCTTTATTTCCTCGCGGCAATTTTGCCCTTGACTGTCAGGTGAAGAATTTCAGAAATGCAGTAGAGTTGAACAACTTTATATAAAGGAAGTACAACAACATGTATACAATTCCAGACCCCCCTCCAAAAGAAGGACCTTGCTTAAATAAAATGCAACATTCTCGTGTTCTAAGTCTTCTCGCCACGCTAAACTGGAGCTTGGCCCATCAGAAAGATTGGATTTCTGTCAACTTCTCTTTTGAAGCTTTTTAGATTTTCTGTTCCACTTTTTAAATTTTTTCTTCCGAGGGCTGACTTGTTTCTGGACAGCGGAGGGGAAAAAAGGCAGACCCGTAAGCGGACACTTATAGATATATATTTTTTTAAGTTTCTAGGCCTCATGAGTATAGGACAAAGACTTACTAACTGGGATTTGGCAATCCGAATCTAGTCCTTGGGGAAAAGTCCTCAGTAATGCTTAGAATTATACGCTTTCCCTGCTCAGCTGGATTTTAAAAGGAAACCATGGCTATCTGCCAGAATCAACCTACTATCAAAAATATTACCTTCTATTTAACCTGAGCATTCCTGGGAATATTCATTTGGGTTAATGGTGCAAATTCAGGATCATATCAATAGAGAACAGTGTCATGTCTAAGAACCAACGTGTGAAGAATTGGGAAACGGCTATGACCATTAATACTGTTTGCCCGAAAATACGACCTACCCTGAAAGTAAGTCCTAGCTTGATTTTTACATATTCTTGCCCAATATAAAATAAAAACTCCCAAAATAAGCCCTAATTAAGATCCTGCCCACTCCAGAGTGGACGGGTAAAAATTAAGCTAGGGTTGGGATGGAGGGTACAGAGCTGCCCTACTTACCTCTGGACAGTTGCAGCCAGGCCTCGCACACCCTGACACCTGCCTTGCCAGCCCATTTCTTCTGCAGCTGGCAAGGCTTTCCTGAAGGCCTCTGGGGCTGAGAACAAAGCTTTGGATTGATCCAGAGCTCTCTTACCTGCTGCAGAGGCCTTCAGGAAAGCCTTGAAGAAGTTTCCGAAGGCCAAAAAGGAGCCATGAACACAACCACAAACGTCAAAAGGTGTCAGGATTACCTTTCTCCTTTTTGTGGCTGTCTGTGAATCAACCTCCATCATTTCGACCCGGCTGCCATTTTCCACCCCTGGCCTCGCAGGCTCTTCGTCACTGTCGCTTGTCAATTCGTCAGGGGTCTCCTTGCCTGTGGCACTTTTCCTTGGGAAGAGCTCAGCTTTGAAAATAAGCATTAAGTGTTAATGTTTAAGCATTAAGTAAAAAAAAAAACAACAACCCTCAAAACCAACACCAGAACCTTCCTTATAAATTCTGCCTCCAGAAACCAGACCCGCTGGCATATACCAAAGAGCAGAGTTATGATTTTAGAAGATGGCTAAACTATGGAATAAGCTGCCATTCCTTGTAACGCAGTTAAAATATTTTTTATTTCTTTATTGGGCTTGTGCTGTACTGTCCCTCTCTGTCCGGAGATGACCCTGGGTGGCTTAGAAACATTAAAACCCGAAAAGATAACAAATTACAAAGATAAGACAGGAGTAACAATCATCACAGTTATGGCTACAAATCTATCAGTAGAAGGTTAAAAGTGGGAGAGAAAAGGCAAATAGAATATACAAGGACTGCAGCAGGAAGCGTAAGCCCTCTGCCCAAGATGGAAGGCATGTGCACAAGGCTGGAATTTCTTGCCTCGTTCGTCGTTTAAAACATTTTTGAACTTTAGCGAAAAAGGCTCGCTCACAGCTGCTTATGAATATCGGTTTTCCCTTAAGTATTACAACCGAGGTAACAGGCAAGGAAACAGAGTGGGGTGGGCAAAGGAAGACGGCAAACCCAGGACTGGCTAAGTCTGTTGTGGCCTGCTAGCAGATTCGGACAATGAGGAGCTTGGGGAGGAACATAGGGCAGTCATGGAGTCAGGAAGGCTCGCAACGTGTGCTGTGCGTCGAGTCAGAGATGGGGCCAGAGCCATCCGACAGTTATCAGCTACCTTCGGAGTTGGAGATCAGTGAGGCAGGAGAACAGCTGGAGCCTGTTCCCTGTGTGCGGATGCACAGAGCTGCCAGGAGAAGGAACAGCTAAGGAATAAGGGCCAACTTGGGAGTAAAGGCACAGGTGGACGGTGAATGGCCCCTCCCAGAGGGAATAGAAGAGGAGCGAAAGGAGACTGGTGTTTGCAGGAGACAATGAGTTCAATTCAACAGGGTGAAGGACTTCTTGCCAAGTATTGACTGCTACAGTGTGGCATTTGGAAGATATCGGCCTGGCAGCTCTCCAAGCCTGATAAAGGTCTGTGGTTGCAACTCACCCTTGAAAGATTGTTGGCTGGGACTTTGTTGGATGTGAATGAGAGGAATTCACATTAGCTAATAAAAAGTGGTTTCACCGGGAACAAGAAGCCACAGTCAGAACGAAGTCTTAACTTGTATCCGGATGCCCTTTTGGCCTTCTAGCTCACTCACCTGGGTACAAGTCACTCAGGCTGTCGTCAGTTTCGCTGCCTCCTTCATCACTGGCGGGAGGTTCCCAGAATGCCCCCTTTGGCTTCCCCCTCCTTTCGCAAAGCCCGTTGTCTGTTTCTTGCCGCGGCCGTCGGCGTTTATGCAAGAGGGAAGCCGGGACGTATTCCAGCCCCTCTTTCTGACATTCTTCATCTGTAGACAGGAGAGAGACTAGGATCCCATCCAGAAAGATTTCTGTTCCTCCTTTTGAAGCCATTGGATGCTAAGTAGGACCCGTGTGTCTGGGGCAGTCTATCCTGGAATACCCGGGACCCCCTTGCCTGCTTCTCTCCCCTGGGAGGACATTTTGCTTCCCCTCCTGTGCCTTTAGGAACAACATTAAGGATTGGAGGACGTGATCTGCCCACCTCTTGGGGCAGGTTGTGGAAGAAGAGGGAGCAAAGGAAGCGTTTAAGGTAAGGCAGATGGGAAAAAAAAGCACTCCGGTGCCAACTCACAGCGTCGAAGCGCCTTCTGATAACGCCGGCCTCGGACATGGCGGAGAACATGCTCTGGGATCTTATTGAGGTGGCGCAGGGTGAGTTTGCAGAATAGCTGATTCCTAGGGAAAAAAGTGGGGAAAAGCAGTGCGTGAAAAGAATTCATTCTTGAAGCTCTTTGTACTTCGGTTGGGTTTTTTTTTTTTTCCCAGTTCATTTGACACTCTAGTTGTTGGCAGCAATGCAAAGGAGAGAAAGGTGGCTGCTTATCTCAAAAGGACTGTTTGGGACTCATTACCAGCTGGGAATGAACATAATTCCCAGCATTGAAATAAAACAAGAGTCGTTTTAACTCATCGTGTGCTTAATTACGGTCTCGGGCAGCCTTGGTCAGAACACTTGTAACACAGCTTGCTACTTTTGAGCTAAACACAATCACAGGCTGCCTCTTGAAGAAACTACAAAACTCAGCCAATAGCCCCATTGGGGATACCGTTTGTAATACACACACACACACGTACGGATTTTTGGTGCTCGGCACAACGTGTGGTTCATACTCGCTGTAGTCCAAAACCTCAGAGGTCTTACTCAAGCGCAGGTATCTCTTCCCTGCTGTAAAAGCTTGGAGTTCAGGCAACCGGCAAGGCAGCTCATGGCCAGTCAATGTACAGCGGACCTGGAAGAGAAAAGGAGGGGAAATAAAGGCCGATTCAAATGGAGCTGTGTCATTTGGGCAACATTCCTGGGATTACTGAGTGGTGACTCATCCAAATGTCCATCGGCTGAGAGTTCTTCAGCTTTGGAGACCAGCTGAGGCAGGCCAGGTGCTGCCAAACCAATATATTCCCCAAGAGCTAGCTGGATACCTAAGCACAGACCAAGTCAAATGTAATTTTCCAGCATGGTCAATTGTCCATCCTGGGCTTTCCGAGTTACCTGATTTCTGAGTGGTCTCTCATTCGTTTATCCAGCTTTTTTTTTTTTTAATAAGCTTCAGAGGCTGAAGAGGGAGGAGTAGATGCTGCCAAGCCAACATGCCCTCAAGAGTCACCTGCCGAAGCCAAGACCAACTCAAATTCAATTGATTGGCCAACTGTCCACTCTGGGGATTTTTGAGGGGTTTCCCCACTGAGGGGTCCATCACCCCAGCTTTCTCCAGCAAAGCCCAGACAAAGCAGACCAGGTGCGGCCAAGCCAACATCTCAGAATTTCAAGGTTTCAAATGGAATTTTCCAGCTTGCTTGAAGCCTATGGGATTTCCAAGTGGTCTCCTGTCCATCAGCCCAGCCATTTGCGGGGCCGGACAAGGCAAGGCAGGTGCTGCCAGGCCAACTTCCCTAAGCCAAGACCCAATTCGCACCCAACTAACTTCCCAGCTTGGGCAACAGGGATTTCCCAGTGGTCTCCCTTCCAATCAGCCGTTTTGAGCTCTGGCAAGGCAGGTGCTCCAAGCCGACCTGCCCTGGAGAACAGCCTGCCCGACTCAAAGGGAGGTTTCCAACTTTCCACATCCTTAAGATTTCAAAGTTTCAAATGGAACTTTCCAGCTTGGTCCAACCCTGTGGTCTCCCATCCACCAGCCCAGCCGAGCTCCGCAGCAGATCCGGGAACCGGCGGACGAGCGCCGATCACACCTTTTTCCCCGGAGGGAGGACGCGCAAGCTCGGGTGCTGCTGCAGGAAACGCTGCAGCTCGGAGGAAAGCGGCGCCGATCCCGCCTCGCCTCCTCCTCCTCCTCCTCGCCCGCATAACAGCCCAGCCATGTTTTTGCACCGTACCGGAAGTCGCGGCGGCGCGACCCGGAAGTGCCCTCCCGCTTGACCCCTTTCCTCCCGGGCAAGATGGCGGCATGGCGGCAGTTACTAGGCGACGGGGGCGTCCGGGGCGCCCTCGGGAGGCTCCGGGTGAGCCATGGCATCGCCTCTGCCCCTCGCAGACGGCTGGTCGAACCTCGCTCGTCGGCAAGGATGGGGCCTTTTGACCTTGCCGGGCAGCCGCTTTCAACACCGTGGGGCTTAGGAGGGGGTTGTTTGGAAGGGCCCGGCTGGGAGTTATGGGGATTGGAGTGTAGGGGAGTCCAGATTTCAGTGGCATGGGCAGCTTGAAAGAGCCTGGCTGAGAGTTATGGGGATTAGAGTCCCAAACAATTGTGGGAGCCCAGTTTTCAGTGGCATGGGTAGCTTGAAAGGACTCGGCCGGGAGTTTTGGGCTTTGGAGTGTCCAACAGTTAGGGGAGGCCAGCTTTCAGTGGCATGGGTAGTTTGAAAGACCCTGATGGGGAGTTATGGGCATTGGAGTGCCATGCTCTTGGGGGGCAGGGGGGAGGTTTCAATGGCATGGGTCATTTGAAAGGCCCCGTCAGGAGTTATGGGCACTAGAGTGCCAAACTGTGGGAGGGCCCTAGCTTTTGGTGGCAAAGGTCATTTGAAAGCCAATGTCCGAGGTTTATGGGCATTGGTGTGCCAAACAACTGGAAGGCCCTAGCTTGGCTCTCTTGACAGCCTTGCGAGGTAGGCCGGGCCCTCTTCTCCATGAGTTGGGGGCTGGGTGGAATAAATCAAATCAATTGAAATTTGGGGTTTCTTTCTCCCAGTCTTCCTTCAACTTCTGTTCTTTTCCTTCAGTTTTCCTGCCTGGATGATGGAAGGAAGTCTTTTACTCGTAGCCATTGGAAAAATGCTTTACAGCAGCCCCCGAGTGAGTTGAGCCCATGTGAAATAACCTGTTTCATTGTAGAAAAAAATTATGTTTTTTAAAAAAAAGAACACTGTTGCTTTATATTTTTATTTATTCACTCATGACATTTCTATTTCATTCCTTCATTCATTTTCTCAAGCCACTTAGCTCAATCAAGGGATTCTGGGCAGCTTGTAATTCTAAAGAATTATAAAACCATTAAAAAAACTTTCAGACAGTAAAAACATCCATGCAACTAATAAATACAAACAGCAGCCATGTTGATTATTCTGTACTGCCCATCTGCCCTGAGTGACTATGGGCAACTTACAATAAAATATTCAACAGTAAGGTATTTTATTAATAAACTGCCCAGAGTCATCTAGATAAGATGAGTGGAGTGGATATTTATGAAATAAACATGGTGCCATTTCTGAGTTTTTACAAATAGCTTAGAAATAGTATTTTTTTTCTCTTTTTTTCCCCTTCCCCAGAAATTTGCTGGAGGCTTTGTCCAGCCAGAAACTTCGCATCAGCTGCTGCTGCTGCCAAATCCACAGAAGAAAACATATTAAAATGGGGACTTCTTCTCATCCCAATAGGTTCATTTTTCCTTGGCTGTTGGCAGGTAAATGACACTCCTGAAGTGAAGGCTGGCAGCTTGGAGCTTTTTAACTTGAGGCTAAATGAATGTCACTCTTATTATTCTAATTTATTAAGAAGAGCAAATTTTAAAAACTGCTTAATTGGCTGGGTAGATAAGTAGCGCTGTTTTGAGAGAGGAATTCTGTAGATCGAGATGTGTTTCTCCTACTTGACAGTGGAACAAAAATCCAACATTTTGTGCTTTATGTTAGGTTCAGCGGCGGGAATGGAAGCTGAAACTGATCGCTGAACTGGAAAGCAGGGTTTCTGCTGAGCCAGTTTCACTGCCAACAGAGTAAGTATCTTTGGGAATGGTAAAGAGAATTAGAATATTACCAAGAACATCAAATGGGCACCTCCACTTTGATTCTTATGGGAAGACCAATATGAAATTATTTATTTTCATCAGAAAGAAAACTGGTGCTGCTGTTTGCTTGCCACTCCTTTTTTCCCAGCCCGGAATGCACTCTGCTTCCTTCAGTCCTCCAGAGAACAAATTCTCTTTTGTTTAACTCAGGAGTCTCCAAACTTGGCAACTTTTAAGACTTGTGGAATAAAGCTCCCAGAATTCCCTCAGCATGGCTGGCTGAGGAAATTCTGGGAGCTTGGAAGTCCACAAGTCTTAAAATGGCCCAGTTTGGAGAAGCCTGATTGAACTTGAGCCTCTTTTCAAAATGTACTATACAAATAACAATAAAATGGTGGCCAGGACAGAGATTTCCCTGCATGCTTACTTTTCTGCAACTGCAACCTTCCAGAATATGTCTTGCCTTATTTCACTGCAAACTACTTTTGTTGCTAGTTTTATGAGAACTGGCAGCCATAATTGTTCCAGTTGCTAGCTACTGTAGTTGGCAGAGGGTATGTTATACGAGGACAAAAAATAGTGGGAAATTACAATTTTCGAGGTATTTGAAAAATACCAGGCATGCACATTCAAGCAGCTGGTTTGCTTAAGTTTTCTTTATAGCAAGTTCAGGCTGTTGCCTCGGTCTTTACTATTACAGGCAGTTAAGTTTGTTCTCCCCTACTCTCAGACATAAACAACAATATTAATCGGCAAAGCTATTTTTCTCACCAGGGAGCTTCTGCTGTCTTAAGCTATAACCCAGATTTTCCTTTCTGTCTTGTTCCTTTTCTACAGCCTCTATGAACTGAACGAATTGGAATATGTGCCAGTCAAGGTCAGAGGTCATTTTGATCACACCAAGGAGCTGTATGTGCTCCCACGTTCCCCAGTAGACCCTGAGAAAGAAGCCAGGAATGCCGGCAGTATCATGTCTAATGTAGAGAGTGGAGCCCACGTGATCACTCCCTTTTACTGCACTGACCTTGGGTGTGTACATTATCAGCTACCAAGGTTTAAGTGGCTGCCCAGAGTTGGGTGAAAGACAGGCGGCTGTGTAAATGTTTTTTAAGTAAATAAAATGCAGCGTTACATTCACTCACCCTGAGGAATTCACTCGGAGAAAGTTCCCACTGAGTAGGCTTTTATTATTATTTTTTAAAAAACCTGCAGGATAACGATTCTTGTCAACAGAGGATTTGTTCCCAGAAAGAAGATGAATCCAGAGACCAGATTAAAGGGACAGGTACGCTGTTTGCTTTCTGTGGGTTAGCACACTTCCGCTTAAAGAGTAAAATGAAATTCTGCCTGGAACAATATGGTCATAATCAGAATAATTTATAATATGTGTGGATTCCGGCAGTCGCCCCTAAGTACATCCTGAGTCTCGGGCCAAACTTCCAAAACTTCAAAGGGGTTTATTGGGAGTTAACATGTCCGGCTCTTCCTAAGTGTAGCTGATTTTGAGACGCACCATTCATTGTCACGCTTAACCCTGGTCTTCCCCCCACCCCCTGGGTGTATCGTAATTCATATTCTCCAATGGGATACCTCCATAGCCCAGAGTCATCAATCATGCTCTCCAGTTAGAATTTTGCCCTGCAGAAACTTCAGTCATCTAGTTACTATCTTTGCAAACATTTATGGAATGCAGTTTCGGTTTTCCAAGCTGCTGCACTGCTCACCCCTCCCTTTCTGTTGGCAGCTCTAAAAAGATCATAGGGATATTTTATGAGTTGACAATGTGTTGAAACGGTTTTTTATATATTTGTTTTGGACTGAACTAGCTAAGTTTTAAAGAACGGAAACTAGAGTTGGATTTTTCTTTTCTTTTTTTAGATCCAAGAAGATATTGAACTCACCGGGCTGGTGAGGCTATCAGAACCTCGGAGACCTTTTGTGCCGGAAAATAACATCGAACAAAACATTTGGTTTTATCGTGATTTGGATGCCATGGCCAGGGTCACGGGAGCAGAACCCATTTTTATTGATGCAGATTATAGTAAGTCCCCCTAAATATTGCTCCTCCCTCTGATTTCCCTGGATGGTGCACACAGCTTCCCTAAAATGGACTAACATCAGATGCCCACTAGGTAGTTTAAGGAATTATTTGAGTGGAGCAGGCCTTGGGTTAGGAGAGCCCACTTTGTGGTCCTCAAATACGGTATGTTAGATTTAAACTCCTCTCCAAATGCATAGAATTGCGGAATTTGTCACCCCAAATAAACCAGAGGATACCAGCTTCTATATTTATCTGCATATGTGAAGAATGTAGATCTTGACGAAATTCAACACTTAACACATGTGGAAGTGGCATTCTGGATTAGCCACACAGAAACCATCATAAGTGACCTGTGTACTTAACTTGGTTAATTCAGTACTAAATAGTCTTTCAAGATTTATCAAAGCTTAAAAACTGCTACAAGGTGTAAACTAATGAGAAGCAGTTGATAAACGCACCAATATACACTCCCCTTGGGAAGATGTGCCAATAATCTTAATGGCAGAATGGTTGTCTCCATAAAAAAGCCCAACTTTTGGTAATTATGGGCTCCAATTGTCTCTTATCTATACACACAGGGAGCTCAGTTCCCGGAGGACCAATCGGGGGCCAGACCAGAGTAACTTTACGAAATGAGCACATGCAGTATATAGTTACTTGGTGAGTAGCAAAACAGCTAGTAGGGAGGGGCAGGCAAGAGCGGAAAAGACGAGGAAGAGTAAATCTGTAAGCGATCCACAAATTTATTCTCCAGATTGTTAAAATACACCCTCCCTAATGAGTTAAGCTGCTGCAAAATCGTCATGTTTTTATTTCTTGACGTTTATGCACATACATGGCAAGTTATCAATAGCTTTCCACGAGGCAAAGATTCTAATCTGCCTAAAACCAACTAGGATGTATTGTTGGTTCCAGTGCCCCTGTGGCTTAATCTACACATCAGTGGCTCGGGGCAGGTGGTAAATTTTCCATAGTTCCTACTAATCCAGAATACCAACAAACAAATCTTGATTATGTCAACAAATTTGTTTTTAGTGCTATGGATGTCCATTATTTACCCTCATGGAAGAAAACATCAAGTTGAAATTCTGGTCTTAAATTATAAAAACAAAATTCTCTGAGCCTCTGGTCAAGAGGGATGTGCTCTGAATCTCAACTGACAAACCCTGCTTTAGAGAAATTGCTATGGATAACCCTGAAGGGCAACATTAAGCAGGAGTGGATGGCTTTTGAGTGCATTCGAGTCCTTTTTCTTAGTCCTTTAATGGAATTCCGCCCCCCAGTAGCCCAGTACTACAGAACCATTTTAAATCCTTGTGGAACCCCAAGAAATACTTTGAATCAAGTAGACTAATAGCATGACCCATACAGAAATAAACTTTTCCAAGCACCCTCCTGCCCCTCAAGTAGATTCATCTACATAAATCAAGGGATCTAGAAATTTAAGCAGAAATTGTTTCTGAAGCGATAGCTCAACTCGATCATACAAAACCCAGTGGAGTCTCATGTGCACTAAACCCAGGGTTTGCTCCTTTTGTGCAGGTACGGTCTGTGTGCAGCCACTTCCTTCTTGTGGTACAAGAGGTTCATTCAGAAGGTGCCTTTCTGAGTCCTACAACTGTTGGATGAATGTGGTTTGGGTATGGCTTTAAAAAGTGTCCATCTAGCCCAGGTCGTAGAATGGAGCATTTGCAAGATGATTTAGGACTTCTTGATGGACATCAGCAATCGCACTCAAGCCAGGAATTGCTGGAAACCATGCAGTTTTCTCTTAAAAGTAAGCTGATCACCATATATTTGGGGAAATATTGCCGGTTATCAGAAGACAATTAAGTAGTGGGGAGTCTCCAAGTAAAAAAAAAAAGTTGCCAATGAACAAGAAATTGATTAAAATTAGCCATAAGAGGTACCCTGGTAATATGAATCATGTTTCTTGAAATATTGACTGCAAATAAAATGATGTCTTTTTACAGTGCCAACTCTTCCTGGTATTGCATGAGGGGGTAATGGAAAACAGGAGAAAGAACTACTGCTAACATAATGCCAATAATTTTAGGGCAGTGATTTTCTCAGCCCAATCTCACAGAGTTGTTAGGAAAATAGGAAGAGGAAGGAGTATTAGGTACCTACAAACCTAATATTTTTTCCAGTTATATTCTATAAAAATGGGAGGGAGAGTTGCGCATTACCCACCACCAAAACAAATTACCCCTTTAAAGTAATCAAAACACACACACACACACAAAAGCCTTTTGTTTAGAATTTTATTTTTATGTACAGAAAAACTGACACATCTATTATCCAAGCTTGGTGGCCAACTCTTTAGCTTTGGCTTTTTCAAGCTTAGCAATCCGAGCAACAGATTTGGGACCAAGGACGTTTCCACCCCAGTGGCGACGAATCTGGAAAGGGGGGGAAAAAACAAAATTTGTTTGCAAAAAGAAACGTTTGATTCTGCCATACTGCTGCCTCTTTGCAATTACAGTCTCTTTCCAAATTATTGTGTATTGCGGTAACTCAGAAGCTAACAATTAAAGAGTGCTAAATAACATATATTTCAAGCCTCTTAAAGCCCCCGCTGGCTACATTTTTAGCAGGCTAGGCAAGCAGAACGAAACCAAACCAAACATCAGGCGGCCCCAGTCTTACCTCATCGTATCTCTCATTGTAGTTGGTCTTAACAGCTTCCACCAGTTTAGCCAAGGCTCCTTTGTCCTCACTGCGTAGAGAAAAGGCCACCATTTCAAGATGAAAATCTCACGTAATAAACCTTACACATAAGTCCTTGACTTGCATTCATTCCTTTGAGCCCCTGTCCAAAGTCCCAATAGCACTGAAAAAAGCTGACTTATTGCCATTTCCCACATCGTAGCAGTTTTTCCATAGTCACGTGATCAAAGCTCAAAGATACCTGGCCACTGACTCGTATTTATGACAGTTGCAGTGTCCCAGGGTCATGGGAATCCCCTTTTGTGAAGTTTTGACAAAGTCCATGCAGGAAGCCCGATTCACCCAACAACCATGTTACTAACTTAACTTCAGCAAGGTCGCAAAATCAGGCAAAACTCATTGAAACAAGCCTCTTGCTTAGCATTGGAAAATCTTGGGCTCAGTTGTGGTCGTAATTCAAGGACTACCCGTATCCAGCTGCTCTCCTAATGGTGCTCCAACCCACCACAAGACTATGACCTTCTAAGCAGTTATTGAAATCATGACTGCTGAGTTGGAGTGTACAGGAAGGACCACAGTCAAGCCTCCCTTCAGGGCTACTTACGGATTAACCTGGGTGAAGGCCACGCAAGTGCAGGTTTTCCGGTGGACGAGGCGACCCAGCCTGGCTTTGCCTTTGATGATGCAATAGGGGACTCCCATTTTTCGGCACAAGGCGGGCAGGAAAACCACCAGCTGCACCAGGGAGAAGGGAACAAAACCTCTTCATAAGGGGACCCTGCTGCATTTTTGACACTAACGAGAAGGGAGAGATCTGGGCAGCAGCCATCGCTCAGTGTTAAAAAGCTCGTTTAGTTTTGATCTCCACGGGGAAGTCAGGTGAAGAAATTCAAACATCATTGCAATAGCCAAGCCCAAGCAAGTCACAAGAGGATTTTGAGAACAGCCACTTCCAGGCTCACAAATTATCCCCCTCCCCAAATTAACCAAGTGAGTCACTTTATGAAAGAATCCGACAAGAGTGATGCCAAGGGTGCCATTTTCCCTAACAAAGAATGAAGTTCAAAGATGGAAGATTTAACAATTAAGGGAACAGATCCCAGGTTCCTTATTCCTGCATTTTTCGCCCTAGTCCACCTGAAATACAAGGCTAAAGTGCATCCTACCCATTTATCAAAGAGGAAAGGAAAAAGACTAGAAATGCTGTTTATTCCTGCCTGGGAGCCAAAGGTTTATTTTTGAAAGCTGTTGCTCCTTTACTTCTAATGCCTGGGAGAGAACAGTGTTGAATTTGGGACTCTACCATGCTATAGCACAAAATCTGGGAATGCAAACAGACAAAGCCTTCCCATCTGCTTTACCTCAATGGGGTCTACATCGTGTGCGATCACCACCAGCTGAGCCTTCTTGTTCTCCACCAAAGTTGTGACTGTGTTGACACCTGAAAAGATCCCCAAAAACCCCAGTAAGCTAAATTTACAGCATTAACTAAGCTGCACATAATGCCGTCGAGGAATGAGACAACCTGCTAAAGCTCAGAGTTAAATTAGCCAATGTCTTTTGGTCTTCAATCTGCAGTTCAGGTGAAGAAATCCTCACATCAGTGCAATAGCCGGTCGTCGAGAGAAAACCCCTTTCTAGCTAACCAAGTTTAGGAAAGCCACACAGAGATGCTCAAAACGTTTTACCTGCCCTCAGCACAGGCGGCCTTTTGGTTGGAACGTCGCCCTTCCCTGCGGCTTTCTGCTCTGCCCGTGCCAACAACCTCTGTTTTTTCTCCTGCTTGGTCTCAGGCCTGTATTTGTGAGCCAGCTTCAGAAGCTGAGTCGCTGTGGAGATAAAGACATTAAATGAGAACTGGAGGATTTTTCTCTGCCCGTCCTCTAGCAGCTTTAATGGAGATCCTTGTGCATCAGCGATCTTGGTGGTTGGGAGTCATCAAGAAAGCTCAGATATTTGCTTCCATCATCTGCACATTAGAGAATCTTTTCTCCTTTAGGATAAACCCAAAAGAGGGATTCCTTCCTCCCCTGAACCCTACATTGTTTAGAATGTAGCCAACAAAATCATACCCCCAAATCATTTTTTTATTGGCACATAAATTACTATGCTCCGAGTTGGCAATTGAGCACCAAAAAACACTTTGAGCAGTGAACTGCATGCTGTAACTAACAACCAGTAAGGCAAATCTCCCCAAAGCTACTTCCAAGTTTCACAACCCCCTCATCCCATAATTTCAGTTTGGGTGCTTGTCAACCCCCCCCCCCCAAATTTACGGCTATTTGTACAGTCCCACAGTCACATGACTGCAATTTATAACTTTTATTTGCTGGAAAGCAACATTTCTGGCAAAAAAGAAGCTGCAATAGGTTTGGCTACAATAGGTTTACTTAACTATTTACTCCCTTAATGACTGCCACGGAGGTCATAAAACAGGGTGCGGTCATGTGAACTGTTAACAATCTGCACAACTTGATGGCTGGGATTCCAATTCTTAAGTCAAGGACTACCTTTATATAGGAAGACCCATTTTTCACTTGCAGCCCTCCACTCACCCTCTTTCCTCTGATAATTAAACAGGAAAAAAAAAACACCATAATTTACCCGTCTGGCGGTCCAGGGCTTGGGTGAACTGGTTAACCGCTGGAGGTACCTTCAACCTCTTGTAAAGGATCGCCCGCTGGCGCTGGAGTCGGATGTAGCGAGGCCATTTTACAAAGCGAGTCAAATCTCGTTTGGGCTGGATATCCTGGCCTGAGAGATACAGCATTATTAACTCAGGGAGGGTTGCTTGGTAAGCTGGCAGTTTTCCTCCCTCCAGATCAAAAAAAGGGACATCAGCATCAGAGATCTTGGTGGAAAGGCTTGTCAGCACTGCCACTCAGTTAGCAAATATTCTTTTCCATCATTTGCTTGCGCCCTTTTCACAGCATTAATTTCAAGATGTTAATATCAAGTTAATAAATTAAACCCCCCCCTCAAAAAAATCAGATCAAAAGGCCAAGTTCTCCCCTCCTTAATCTATACATTAACTCAGCCTATGTGAGTTTTCTATACCACTTTGCAATGAAATATCAAAGCTTGTTATTTTATCATTCAAGTAACAGCAAAAAGAATAAAGAATAGATAGTTCCATGAAGAACTGAGGGCCACAATACAGTTTTCCAATAAACAGTGAAAGCATTGCAGTGTGTGGTTCACCCTAACCTTCAGGAGGGCTCCCCCAACAGCTGTAATACAGTTGAAGCAGGGCAATTTCTCCAGAATGTTAAAATCCAGGAATAAATCTCCCCGACAGTTTGATTTCAACCCGTTCAGGACATTATAACATTTAGAAAAGGATCTGAAGTCAACAGTGTCTATGGAAATAGCTCCTTATTTGTCCAAAGACCAAAGAAAACAACCAAGCGCAGAAGCATCAAGGACTCCAAGCCGAATAAATCACGAAGACGCCTTGATGTAAAGCAATTTTGCTCCAATTCCCGATGGCAGATAAAGAAAGGCCCATCGACCTCCTCCTTTCCCAACTCACCGATGCCGAAGTTTTTGGGTCTCTTCTCAAAGAGGGGGTTGACCACCTTCTTGGCCTCCTGCTTCTTGACCACAGCAGGGGCCGGAGCCACCTTCTTCCCCTTGGCCTTCTTTCCCTTTGGCTGGAAAAGCGAAGCACAAGTTCAATCTGGAATCACTCCAGCCATCTACCTCCGAATACGTACATGCATCTCATCTCCCATAACTTTTTTTTAAAAAAATATTTTTTTATTATCAATTTTGACTCTGGGCCAGCATAAACCTCATCCAACTAAGACTGTTGTGCTTCCATCATTCTGAATCACCAAACTTGGGTGGCTTTTAAGACCTGGCGGATTTAATTCCCAGAATCCCCCAGCTACCCTAGTCACGCCTATGCCAGTTGGGGAATTCTGGGAACTGAAGTCCACAAGTCTTTTGTGTGTCTTTTGAAGGTCCCTGCTCTAAATCAGGAGGGCACCAAGCATTGTGTTAAACCTAATTCAGGGATCTTGGCAGCTCTTAAGACTTAGTGGACTTCCACTCCCAGAATCTCTCAGCTCAGCAAGGCTGGTGTAGGAATTCTTGGAGTTGAAGTCCACAAGGCTTTCAATGTCAGGGAAACGCCCGGTCTAATTCATTGCTGTGTCTCCTAATCGGTTTGACTGAATCGGCCGATCTTCGCCCAAACCAGCCAGGCCGAAAACTCCAGTCCACCCCAGGACCGGCTTCCCGTCGTTTTTTCCTCCCAATAGAAGCAGCTTCCGATTCGGCGGGGCTCCTGGCCCTCCGGGGCACGGTAAAGACCCCCAAGTCGGGCCTCCGATGGGCGGATGGTGCCGGATTGGAAGATCCCCTCTTCCCCCGGTAGACACAACACGTCGAAAAAACTCACCATCTTAGCTGGAAGAAGGCAAAAGAGAGAACGATGGCTTCTGGGTAATATATCGCAGTCGCGCTGGTTCTCGCGAGAGGGTCGGCGCTCAATCACGGAAGGGGGAGACTCTCTTCATCATAGAGATGATAAGCGACTATTCCCCTTCTGCGTGCTCCTAGAGAGTCTTCGAGGGGGGATGTTCAACCTCTGCCGGCGCCACTGAGTACAACCGGAAGAGTGTCTCCCCCCCAAAAAAAAACAACCAATCAGCTTTCAGGGTTCAGCCAATCCTGAAAAAAAAAAAAAAAAAAACCTCTCTTTTCGGATTAGAAATGCTTGATTAAAAAGTGGAAGTAAAAAGTGTGGATGTGGATAAGGTAAGAAAGTGAATTTTTAATTTGCATTGCTGTCTCAAACCACTTTTGCAATGTTTTGTCTCTGGTCATTTAAATGTGTGGAGCAAGGCTCAGTAGCCTTATTCTCACAATGCCCTCCCTCCTTTATGAGGAATAGCTCGATGCAATAGATTAAAATATTAGTTTGTGCTTCATTTGTTGTATGAATGCAACCTTGCTTCCAGATCTGCCCCCACTCTGTTAGTTAAATAGGTATGGAATATATTTAGTTTCTGACATTTAATTCTTGGCTCTTCAATCTTGATTATTTGCTTCATATTTATATGTACATATGTATATATGTATATCAGAAAGAAAAAAAATCCAGTCCATTTTTGGACTATTTAGGACCTCTTAATTTTCTTTTTAATATTGATGTGCCTGCAGGCGAATGGGTGGCTCGGGAATAACATTCACACAAGGTGCAAATTTTAACTCTAAAAAATGAAATGCAACTTCTATGAGCAATATTTCATTTTTTTAAAAAAATGGTTTTAGATTTGAGTTTTTTAATGCATTTTTCTCTGGATTTGTCATTTGTGATGCCGTTTTTGGGTCCATTCCTTTCCTAGCCATGTCGCAGCAACGGGTCTTACCCCAAAGTAAAGAAACTCTACTCCAGTCCTACAACAAGCGGCTGAAAGATGATGTCAAATCCATCATGGACAACTTTACAGAAATCATCAAGTCTGCAAAGGTAAATATGTAAGAAGAGACCTCTCCTCCCTTTCTTCTTCAGCCTAAATTTTTGCTCCTTTGAAGAGTTCACAGCTTCTTTGCTGTATTGCATATTGCTTTGAACATTTTCAGATTATTCCAGTAAGCCAGCAACGCTACACAATGCAAAGAAAGAAAGAAATAGGTTTTTGTTAGAGCACAGGGGGGAATGCTTCATAGTTTTTCAAATAACACGCAGATGGTTGGATTTTTGTACCTGCTTCCTTTTCCAGATTGAAGAGGAAACCCAAGTATCCCGTGCAACTCAAAGCGAACAAGATAACTATGAGATGCACGTCAGAGCGGCAAATATTGTGAGTGGATTACAGCTGAGAAATTCTGCAAATGATTCTGCTCGGAGCTGAGTTGCGAACCTGCCTTTCATTAATTTAACGTTATTTACACATATACATTGAATAAATTGGTTTAATTAAATTGACCATTGAGAAATGTTGGCATTGCCATCCACCCTCACAAACAGGGTTTTAATTCTGTCCCACCAGAGAGCGGGCAGGAAATAATCCGTGACCGAAATTGCTAAGAACGGATAAAATTTGGCCATGTTTTCAAATACAGAGGTACCTTGCTACTCATCATTAATTGATTCCGGGAGGTGCGATACCAAAAATGATGTGTACCGAATTTTTCCCATAAGGAATAATGTAGTGAGGCATAAGGCAGCCAACACTGACAATTCTAGGTTGTGCATTGAAACAAACAAATGATGAGTACCAAGACAAAAAAAAAATTGGCATCATCAAAGTGCATTGAGTACCAAATTTGATGAGTTTCAAAGCCTTTGAGTGCCATTGTATATGGATTTTTCCATCAGGTCCGAGCTGGCGAGTCCCTTATGAGGCTGGTATCTGACCTCAAGCAATTCCTAATCCTTAATGACTTCCCTTCAGTCAACGAAGCCATCAACCAACGCAATCAGCAATTGCGGGCTCTGCAGGAGGAATGTGACAAGAAACTGATTGCGCTGCGGGACGAAATCTCCATCGATCTCTACGAACTGGAAGAGGAGTATTACTCTTCCAGGTACAAATAAATCCACGGAGAAATCTTGGGATAACCAGACATTGGCCTCTTTTCTTTTCTTTTCTTTTCTTTTGACCTTGGAGACAGAGGTGGAGTTCTGAAACTTTTTAAAACACTGATTTATTTATTTTTTTAAACCTGTGCTTTTAATATTTCCCGGTTGGTTCTGGCCATCTCCCACAAAACATCGAGCCACTCTGATTTCCTTGTTTGCAATTCCATGCAACTTCTAAGAAGCGAAATGCTGCACGACAATCTTGCAGTTTGGGGATTTAAATGGGTGTGCGGGTTTTTTGTCCCTCTCTCTGTTGGAATCTTATTTAAGAGTTTGGCAATATTCTTAGTTTTTTTTCGTATATCTTTAATAATATATGCAAATCCCCTAATGATTGCTGCAGCTTTATTATAAATAAAACTGTGAAAGGAAAAAGAAATGTCCACTTTGGGCTGGTTTTTGTTTTATTTCTTTATTATTTCATATATATATATATATGTGTGTGTGTGTATGTGTGTGTGTTTTCTTAAGTTTTCGCGGGTACTTACATGTATGGCATTCAGCTTAGTTCGGGTATTTTCCCACGTCATAGTAGTGGTTCTTTTAAAGTTGTAGCAACATTTCAGCAGAATCTCATCTGCCATCATCAGGCTTCTGTATAATGTTCATCTGTGAGTCAGACAATATATATATATTGAACCCACAGCTTGCTTGAGAACAGCCTTACTTCTCCTCCTATCTCTTACACTTAGCTTGTGCCTCTCTTTTTGGTAACTTGTCTGCGAACTTTTGCAATTTCTGTTGGCTTCTGGAGAAGAGAAGGAAGAAAACGGGGCAGGATTGGGGAGTATTACCCCCTGCAAAATACAGGTGGTCTTTGACTTACGACCAAATGGAGCCCAACATTTCTGTCATTAAGTGAGGGTTATCCCATTTTACCACCTTAGTTGGCACAGCTGTTAAGTTAATCACCACCGTCGTTCAGCTAGTAACACGGTTGTTATGTGAATCTGGCTTTGCTTGTGAGAAGGTCACAAAAAGGGATTGCAGGACCTTGGGACACAACAACAGTAATAAATATGAGTCAGCTGCCAAACGTCTGACTCTTGGGAATGCTGCAGCGGTTTGTAAGTGTGAACAGCGTTCCTAAGTCACTTTTTCCCTCCAGTGCTGTTGTTAACTTGGAACAGTCACTAAATGAACTGCTATAAATCAAGAACTACCTGTAAGCAGAAGAAAGAGTAACCAAGAGCCACGGGATAGAAAAGCACTGCTTTTTCCCTTTAAAATCTCAGCCCTTTTGCAACCCGGTTTACTTAACAACTCTGTTATTAATTGATTCCCTTCAACCATGGTGGCAAGGGAGGTCTTAATAGGAGGCAACGTTCCCTTAACAGCTGTCTCGCTTAGCAACAGGAATCCTGGTCTGAATGGTTGTAAGTCCAAGACTACCTGTAGGTGGAATATTTATTTATTTTATAAAGAGCCCCAGCCCTAAATCTGGTTCTGAAGGGGGACCCTGCAATATGCTGCTATTACCTTCTTAAAGATAATTGCTGTTTTCGTAACGCATTTGCTTCTCTCTTGCTTTCTTCTCCCCCCGCTTTTATTCCCCCTCCTGCTTCTCTCTCTCTCTCCCTCTGTGTCTCTCTTTCCTTGCTGCCTTAATGGGCTTCTTGTCCCGCCAAGCTACGGCGTCTGCGATGCCAGCAACCTCTCTCTTTCCGAAGCCTACTGGAGACAGGAACCGATGGGCTCGCCTCTGGAAAGTCTCATCACTTCCCTGGCTGCCGCTGCCAGCGCAATGGAGCAGAATCTACCTGCCTCGGGGTCTTCACACCCGCACATCAACGGGCACGGAGTGGGCGCCCCCGAGCACCCCTAAAAGGAATTCCACCCCACCCCCCCGTCCCCAGCTCCATGCAGTTGGCGTTTCAACAATAAACTTTTAGCCACTGAAATATCGGGCTTAACCGTGATTGTAAGCCTTACATTCATGGGTGTTTACTTAGTGTTTTCAGTCCTTGGCTTATAAGCAGTTCATTTAGTGTCTGAAGTTACGACAGCACTGAAAAAAATGTGACTTGGGACCGTTTTCCACCCTGTCAGTCGTTGCAGCCGTGATCACATGGTCCGAATTCATCCGCTGGGCATCTGGTTCATATTTATGACCATTCGTAGTATCCTGGGGCCATACAATCCCCTTTTGCGACCACCTGACAAGTGCTGTCAATGGGGAAGCCACATTATATTCACAACTGTGCAACTCACTTAATGACTGTAGCAATTCACTTCACAACGGTGGCGAGAAAGATCGTAAAATGGGGCAAGGTTTACTTTTAACGACTGTCTCCCTTAGTAGCAGAAATGTTGGGCTCTGTCGTAAGTCAAGGACTATCTGTAGAAGCGGTCTCCTTGTTGTGTTTGCAACGCCGTTTTGATATTCTGGAAAACTTTTTTTTTTTTGCTTTGAGAAGATATTTAACATCACAAAAATCACAGAGATTTTTTTTTTTTAAGAAATGCTCAGACTAGGAAAGTGACCTCCGCGTTGTTGAGGGATCTATTTTTCTGTGACATCGAGAAGGAGAAAACATCAGGCCCCCAAATACTGCAAAGTTACAGCCCCAGAAAACCCAGCTGACAGGATTTAAGGTATCGGACATTGGTAGTTAAGGGATCCACAACTTTTCCATTTTCTTTCCTTCTTTCTTTCTCTCTTTCTTTTCCTTATTGTACCAGGCTGTTGAAATAAAGTTCGCTGAATCTGGTAGTGCCCAAGGTGTGGATAATTCTTTCCAACACAAAAAGATGTAAGCCAGGAGAGACTCTTTAAAGACACTCCAAAGTAAGGCAGATGTTTGAAAGGATGCCAGTGCAAAAGTAAGGTGTTTGGTTTGGTGGATCATTTATGTATTGAACTGCAAACGTTAAGGCGGGTGTTTAAAAGGAGGGTCACAAATCCGAACTGCAGAAATAAGTTTATTTGGGTGGGTTAGTTTATGACCTGGTGTTTCTGGTGTGAGTCAATTGAGGGGTGTGGGTGCAGATCAGTTCTACAGCTTTCAAAAGCATGGTGCATTGGTGCAAAGCAAATCGTTTTAACTTCACAGGATGCCATAAAAACGCAAAAAAAACAGGTGAAGCGGCACTAAAATGCCAGCTGCTTTGGGGTTTGCTCAGTTTTTTTTTTTTTAAAAAAAAGTAGCATTGGAAAATTGGGTCCCGAGCCAGATGTGAGTTTATTCCTCTTTGCTGTTATTTCTCTTTTTGAGTTTATTGAAAGGACTGGGCTGTCCCAATATCACAAGGATGGGAAAATGGTTCAGGACTCTCGCTTGGCCCGAGCACCTCTGGATCGCAAAGAAAGCCGGGCAGATACGCTCAATCGCGACCCCGGGGGGGGGGGGGGAAGCGCAGCGCGCGCACAAGCCTGTAGAAAGCCCGTCCCCCTGCCTGGGTCCCACCCCCGCCGCCATCCCATAACCTTCCCAGGCTGCGGGAATCGAGCCCCGAGCCAGTTTGCGAAGGGATCGCATGGATCGATTGGCAAGCCACTCCAGCCACGTGAGGGCGGAGCTGGTGGAGTGCGCCCTGCTTTGCGCGCGGGGCTTCCCTTTTTGCGCCCTCGATCCTGAGCCCGCTCCGGACTCTCCCCCCCAACCAGGTGATGGATCTCTCTTCCCAGCCTCCGAAGCCGCCTTGCTCAGGAAATTTGGGGGTTTGGCTTGCTAACTTATCTATCAAACTTGCCCTCCTTCCTTCCTTCCTTCCTTCCTTTCTTCCTTCCTTCCTTCCTTCTTTCTTTTTCCCCTCCTTCCTTCCTCCCCTCTTTCTTTCCTTCCTTCTTCCTTTCTTCCTTCCTTCCTTCCCTCCCTCTTTCTTTCCTTCCCTTCCTCTTCCCTTCCTTCCTCCTTCCTTTCCTCCTCCTTCCTTTCCTCCTCCTTCCCTCCCTCCCTCCCTCTTCCCTTCCCTCCTTCCTTCTTCCTTTCTTCCCTCCTTCCTTCCCTCTTTTCCTTTTTTCCTTCCTTCCTTTTTTCCTTCCTTCCTCTCTCTTTTACTTACTTACTTACTTTCCATCAAATGATTCCAGGCAGCATAGAACATGATAAAAAGGACAAGATAAAACACCAAGTGATAGATATTAACATTCATCTAAGTTGACATTAAGTCTTTAAAAATATGAATGGAATCTTTCCTCTGCATTTTAAAAAAATGCAAAGACCAGCTCCCTGGCTTCACAGTAAAATTCCCCCCCCATACACACATCCCCCAATTGTTCATCGGTTGTTGTCTCTTTGTACAGGATTTTATCTCAGTGGCAAAACGGATGAAGGGCCGAAAGGCAATGTGAAACCCTCATCATTTCAGAGGTGTTTTTCCTCCGGAGGAAATCAGGTTTGATCTTGCTCTAAAATGGCCAGCCTAGTTGCCACAGATTTTTACTTGCAAACTCTGGCGAAGAAGATTTGCACCCAGGAACTCCGTGAACCGCTGAAAAGGACGTTTGGTATGATTTCTGATACACCAGTTTACCTCCTTGTTTTATCCTGGAACGCAGAAGAGTCACACCCTGAGTTTCCCCCACTCATTTAATTTTAGTTTTTATTTTATTATTTATGGATTAAATGTATATGCCTCCCATCTTGCTATTGAGGGATTCTGGGCGTTCGAAGGAAGATTCTGATAGAACAATAAAGTTGTTATTTTTAGAAGGGTAGGGCAGAGGACATGGGGTTATTTGTCTCAGAGATTAAAATCCTTTTAAAGCTCAAATTGCAGATTTCTATGCAAGTCACTGGGGTTTTTTTCTATCTCTTTCTGATGATTTAGTTAATTAAATTAAATGAAAAATAAATTCATTGCTCTGTTTTGAAAGGAGTGCCTGGAAGCAAGGTGAGGGATGAGAGCGCTCAGCCCAGGAAGAAGAAGAAAGAAAGAAATCAGAAAAATAAAAATAAAGTGGGGGCTTCTAGGAGCGAATTCAGCCAAGTGTCGCAAGCCAAACCAGCAGGCTCCAATGTTAAGAAGCCAGGGTCAGTTATTTCAATCACACCTGGTACCAATGCAGAGGAAAGAAATGGGAAAGATACGTCAGTAACACCTGGTGTTACAGGTAAGAATGGGATAGAAGGGGGATTTGAGCCAGTCTGGTTTAATGATGAAAATGCTGGTCTATAAACTAGGAGAATGAGAGTTCTAGTCCCGTCTTAGGCATGAAAGCTGGCTAGATTTTTGGGCCAATCACCAGGGGACTGAGTTCTAGACCTGCCTTAGGCATGAAAACCGGTTGTGCCAAACACTAGGAGATGGTGAGTTCTGGTCCGCTTTTGGCACAAAACCTGCCTGGGTGACTGTGCCAATCACAGCAAGTTTCTAGTTCCGCCTTCGGCATGAGAGCCAGTTGGCTGAGTTCGAGCCAGTCCCTCTCTTTCTCAGGCCAACCAACCTTACAGGATTGTTGTGAGGAAAATAAGAAGGGCTTGTGGTGTGTTGCATGGGTGGGCCATAATTTTTAATCTTGGTTGTTTTTTATCTACCCAGGGGGTAAAAAGGCACCTGACATGAATTTCGCAATGGATTTCTTGCGGCAGAGGCTACACAACAAAATTGAAGAAATATCTGGGAAGGTAGGATGGAGACATAAGTTTTTAAAAGTTAGCTTTCCAGGTCCAGAGGAATATGAGTATTATTCTCAATTTTACCTTCTAGCTTATATCACTTGTGCAAACATTCCTTATCTTTTCACACCCTTGTGGGGAGTATTTAAAATACAGGTTGTCCTCAACTTACAACAGTTCGTTTAATGACTGTTCAAAATTAAAACGGCACTGAAAAAGTGACATGACCATTTTTCACACTTACAACCATTGCAACTTTCCCTTGGTCATGTGATCAAACCCAGACACTTGTATTTATGATGATTGCAGTTCCTAGGGTCACGTGATCCCCTTAAAAATGGCAGGGGTTCGCTTAACAACTGGCAAGAAAAGTCATGTAGAACGGAACAAAATTCACTCAACAAATGACTTAATTTCGACAAGCAAAATCAATGGTGGGAACCAGAATATGAGAAACTTCTATTTAGCTAATTACATAAGTACATGGTTGAATTTCTAGGATTGATGGATGTTGGACACATGGCAGCTCTCAGAATTTCCAAATTTGGGTCTTTTGGGATGGAAATTCTGGAGTTATTGCACTAGGAACGAGGTTGGCCACTTCTGTAGAGTAAGTCAAAATGGTGTTTTGGATTGTTTCCTGTTTCTTGCAGGCTAGTACCCAAGCTCTGTCACCCTCTGTGCTGGAGAAGCGCCAGCGAAGGAAATACGAACGAGAGAGAAAGAAACGTCGGAGGAAAGAGTTCAGAATGAAGGAGAAATTGGAGAAGGAAACCGCAGAAGAGGCCTCGTCCACCGTGGTTTCAGAGACCCAGCAGGCGGAGAGCAAGCCTGACATCTTGTTTAATAACGTGGAGGTCAGTGCAGAAGAGGAGCCGAACAAAGTGAAGAAGAAGGAGGATAAAAGAAAATCCATTAAAGGCAACATAACACCACTGACCGGCAAGAATTATAAACAACTCTTGAACCGTCTGGAATCTCGGAAAACCAAGCTGGAAGAGTTGAAGGCCAAAGATGAGAAGAAAGCTAAGGAGTTGGAGGCAAAGATGCAGTGGACCAATGTCCTTTACAAAGCAGAAGGTGTGAAGATCCGCGATGATGAAGAGAAGCTGAAGGCCGCCCTGAAACGCAAGGAGAAGCGCAAAGCCCAGCGTCAGAGGAAGTGGGAAAAGCGGACAGAACAAGTGGTAGAGAGAATGCAGCAGCGACAAGAGAAACGTCGCAAGAACATCCAGCAGAAGAAGCTGGCCAGGATTGAGAAGAAGAAGGCTAAAGCTCGGAAGAAAGGCCGCATCCTTCCTGAAGATCTCAAGAAAGCTGGCCCTAAATAAAACTTGAGTTTTAACCCAGTTTGGGTTTGAATGAACAATGTGGTGGATGTTAGAGAATCCATGAAGATTTTCCTTCAAGCTGACAGGGCATGGAGATGATGCAACCAAGTCTGTTTGGGTCAGCCCTGGGTTTGAGGAGGACCTCAAGGATGGCAGATACTTCTTTCTCAACCAGAATTGATTGCCTCTTTCCTGCTGTTATCAAATTATCCTTTCCTCTTTTAGGGCGTGAGACTTTAAAATCCCATTATGTAGAATCGTGGGGTGAAAGGATGCTATTTATCCTCTTAATCTGGGAAATAAATTGAAGCAAGGAAGGGAACATTCTATCCTGGTCTGCATTCTTGGCTTGCTTGGTGATTTAACCTATTGTCTTGGTTTGGTATATTATTTGGTATTTGGAACTGATTTACTGTAAACCAACCTAAGATTTGTACAATGTGTTGAAAAGTAAACAAACATGGATATTTTGTAAGTTCCTAGATTTTAATTGGCATATTAAACATGTTACAGGATGCAGATTTTGTTAGGAACTGGCTTGGAGATAATTCTTTTGGCTATGTTTCTTGGAAATATGGGGTGTTCATCCGTCAGGACAAAAAAATAACAGAATAACAAGAGTTGGAAGGGATCTTGGAGATCTTCTAGTCTAACCCCTTGCTCAAGCAGGAGACTTATACTATTACTATTCTGGCAAAAAGGCTATCCAATCTCTTCTTTAAAACCTCCAGTGATGGTCCACAACTTCTGAAAGCAGGCTGTTCCACTGGTTAATTGTTCTGACTGTCAGGAAATTCCTCCTTAGTTCTAGGTTGAATCTGTCCTTGATTAGACCTCTTTTTCTGGCAGCCATTCAAATATGATACTGCTATCATATCAACCCTAGTCCTTTTCACAATACTAGACATACCCAATTCCTGCAACTATTCTTCATATGTTTTAGCCTCCCCAACTCCCCAATAATTTAATTGCCCTTCTCTGCACTCTTTTTCAGAGTCTCAATATTTTTTTACATTGTGGCAACCCAAAACTGGATGTAATATTCCATGTATGTTCTTATCAAGGCATTATAAAGTGGTATTCATGTGATCTTGATTCTGTCTTTCTGTTAATGCAGCCTAGAATTGCAGCGGCTTATTTGGGTAGCTGCAGTTCACACTTGAGTTGAACCTAGCCCACTCTATCCTGTTTTCAGTAGTCTTCACTGAAGCGCACACTTCTCTATCCAAGGTTGATACGCCAAAGTAAAGCATCTTTGAATCCAAACATTTATATGTGTGATGGCTTGTCAGTGAGCACAAAGGTGTCTTTTGCATTGGGCTTTGGGCAAATTTTACTTCGGTAGCAAAAAAATCAAAGGCAGAAGCTCTGGCAAGCTTGGAATCAGCCCACTCCCACCTTAGTCTGAAGAATCTGTTTTCAGCCCCATCATGCGTGATGCAAAATGGGTGAAATGCATCATTTTTTGGCATATTTCTAGCAATGGAAAACTCATTCGATGTAAGGGATAGAGAGGGGAAAGACAATGGCTACCTCATGGAAAGATGGAGAGAGCCAATAAATTTAATAAATTTATTCATTCCTGCAGTTATTGATTCTCCCCCAGGAAAAAAAAGATAGGTAAGCTGGGAGTCCAAGAGCATCATCCCCGCACTCTTTCCCGTCTCCCCTAGCAACGCCGGCGTCTCCAGGCAGTGGCCAGAGGACCAGGAAGCCGGCTCGGGATTCCCGCGGCTTCTCGCGAGAATTAGGTCAGTCTCCCTCCCCCGCGCCCGGGGTTACCATGGAAACCGCAGACGCGTGTCGGAGGTGGCCTTGTGAATGGCGGGCGGAGGGGAGGGAGAGAGAGAATATTTGCATTCCCCTCATTCCTAACCGCCGCTGGCTTTCTTCCGTTTGTTTCTTCAGTTAAACCCGGGAAGCGCCCCGCCATGTGCAAATCCAGCAAGAGTTCCCACGGGCTTCCCATCACCACCACGGTGGGGGTCGCCCGGGTCCTGCCCAACGGGAAGGTCTACAGGCAGATCTTCGACGACGAGGTGCAGAGAGAGACGGGAAGGGACCAAGAGGGAAAGGGCTCCCTCCCGGCACCTCGGCTTCTGGGCCTCCTGGGTCAAAATAGGCCCTCTTCAGCTTGGCAAGGATGGAGAGGCGGGAGGGGACGTTGTGGGGAGGGGTTGTGTGTGTGTAAGTGTTTGGATGAAATTGCAGAAAATTGTGTTTTCCTTGTTTGTTTTATTTGTTTTGTTTACATTTTCTTTTCACTTCTTTGTTTTGGTTCATGGTAACCAAAGAGTATCCCTGTAGCAAGATGGGTAGTAAATAAATGTAGTAATAACAATAATATTAATAATAATAATCACAGTCACTTCTTTTTTTTTTTTCCTTTCTGTTTTGCTTTGCTAAGATCAACCTGGTGCATGCTCTGGGGCAGGCTAGGAACAAGATCACCCAGCACAAAATCCTTCCAGGAAAGATCCCATTGGTGAGGGATTTGGAAAGAAGGACCAGCTATGGATTCTTGTCCAAGCGCCAAGAGATCTGGAGCAAGGCAATGCCCAACGATCAGCTCACCGAAAACCCAGTGCGATACAAGTAAGAAAGGTCAATTTGAGCAGAATTTGGAGGCTGGGATTTCTGTTGCTAAGCAGAGTGGTTTTTAAGCGAGTCACGTTCGATTTTACTTTCTGCCATGGTTATTAAGTGAAGCACTGCGGGTGTTAAGGACAAAGAGTCCTCAACATACAATATTTCATTTAGTGACCGTTCGAAGTTGCAACAGCACTGAAAAAAGGTGACTTGAGGACCGTTTTTCACATTTGCAACCATTGCAGTCATGTGATCAAAATTAGGACTCTTTGCAACTGGCTCGTATTTACGACGGTCGCAGTGTTCCCGGGGTCACGTGAGCCCCCTTTTTTCCCTTTCCCGTTGCAGGGAGGCTATGACTCAGGCACGTGCGAAAGCTAAAGAAAGCGAGAGTGTAATCGCTGCGCGGGAAGTCAGAGGCCTTGCCGATGTCATTGGTAAATATTAACACTTTTAATTGTGTCAAGTTACCGTTTGGGCTGAATTGAAAGCTCATTTAAAAAAAAAATTATTTAGTTGTATCGTTGCAAAACACCATTTAGGATGACGGAAGAAGAATCTTGCGGGTTTTTAAAGATTTCTTTTATTATTAAATTATTTGTTTTATTATTTTTATAAATAACTCCAGGCAATGAAAGAACCTAATGCTCTTTCCTCCTCCTATTTTGCCCATAACAGCAACCCAGGGAGGTGGGTTGGGCTAAGAGAGAGGGACTGGCTCAAAGGTATCCAGATGATTTGCACACCTAAGGCAGGATTAGAACTTCCAGACGCCGAGTGGTTGGCCCAAAGGCATTTGTGCCTAAGGCTTGAGTAGAACTCACCACCTCTTGGTTTCTAGCCTGGTGCCTTAAGCACTGGACCAAACTGCCTGACTTTTTTTCCTATTTTTATGCCTCTTAAGAAATTCAGGAAACAGCCTTTCCCCAAGTCCAGCCTCTTAATACTCAATAACTAAACAAACCGGGGCTTGGCCCTGGTCTCTGTCCGAAATCCATCCTCTCAGTTTCAGATAAAAGAACCAGCGACATCGTGGAGCGTATCTACGAGAACAAAAAGTTGTGTTACGAAGAAGTTGTGGCCCAGTTCAAGCAGGAACTAGCATGTGTCGGAAAGGTGAGGCTAGGCCGTTTTAAGCTCAAGCCAGATTTTTTTTACTCGTCCTTCTTACAGGTAAGTCCACCAATCGTTTAAAGGGCAAAAAACAAACCCAAACCCATTCAGATGAATGGATTTGGATTTATGACTGCAAAATTCACTTAACAATTGCCATCCAAAATGGAAATCTGGTTCGATTGTGTCTCAGCTTAAACGAAAGGCATTTCAGTTCGAATTTGTACCTGTAATCCTGTCAGAACCTAAGCTGGATTCTGTTTCATCTGTCAGGAAAAAAAAACAAAAGAAAAACCCCTTTGTTTTCAGGAAATTGAAGAATGCTATGCGAAGCATGGGAAATTTTTGTTGATCCAGTTAGAAGAATCGGATCAGGCTTTTGAAGCCTTTTTTCGTATCTCTGAAAGCGACATCACTTTAATCTCCTACACTATAGAGGTAAACAGATGCTTCCTTATCCCACCCCCAAAAAAAATCTTGGTCGCTATTGCTTAATTTTTCCCACGTTGGGAGCAAATCAAGCCAATGTGGAGTTTGATCCCAGGCCACTTTTCTCCATTTTCTGTGAAAATTTTATTTATTTATTTAATTTATATTGCCGCCTATTCACCCATGATGACTCAAGGCGGTTTACACAATGTAAAACCATATTTGAAACAAAAAATAAAGATAAAAAACAATAAAAGTAACCAAAAGAATCAAATAAATTAAATTTGACCTTCCAACAAGTAAAAATCCATTTTTGTTTAACAGCCATGTGACTAGCGGGAGTCGCATCTTTTTTCCTCTTTGAACAGGACTGGAGCTGCATCTCATGGCTTGGCTGGCTCAATGAACCCCCTTGCTAGGTTTTTGTCCATATATTTGCTCATTTCTTCCATTTCCTGGGGTGTCACGGCATACATTTTGGGCTTTGGATGATTTTTATGGCACAGTCTGTCTCACGGTGGGGAGGTAGGACGTTGGAATCCAGACATTAATAACTGCAGTGGTTCACTTAACAATTGTGGGAAGAAAAGTAGTCAAATGGGGGATAAAATTCACTTAACCCTCTTGCTTAGCAAACAGAAATTGTTGTCATAAGCTAAAGGCTACCTGTAACTTGGTAAGAGACATTTTTCCACGGAAAGCTGGAGTGAAAACTATTCATCCTAAACCTGCCTTTCCCCAGAATAAAAGGGAGAAAGAGAAGAGGAACATGTGATTAGCTTCCTCAAAGTCCTGTTGCAAAAAAATAAAAATAAATATTGTTTTGCCGCTTGGTTAGAAGACTTCCCTTGTGTCAGGGCTCCAACAGGTCCACCCCCATTCAAATCATAAGTCTCTAGCCACACCTCTCAGAGTAAAAAAAAATGTTTTATTAGGAGTAGCCATGTTGGTGTTTGCTGGGTGCAGCTGACACTTAAATACATCATTCATTTCCCCCTTGAGCCTGGTATTCCTCCCACCCCCTGGATGTGTATTCTCCAACGGGACACATCCATAGCCAAGAATCCTCAGTCATGCTCTCCAGTAATATCCTTGTGCTCCGACAGCTTTGGGCTGCCAAGGCGATTATCTGAGGCATTTAAGGAATGCACTGTTTTCCCCCACTCCCTTTCTGCTGGCCACTAAAAAGACCAAAGGAGTATTTTTTTAGTTGACATCTTGTGAATGTTGTGGTGTTCCGGTGCATCCCTTCTTTCCAGGACTTTGAGAAAACATGGGCCCAGCTTTTCCAAGAGACCCAGCAAAGAAGGCAGTGGATTCGAGACCTGGATGAAGCTTTACACCAGTGTGAGGTGGACCGAGCAGAACAGGTGAGTCACACTGGAAAAGGAGAGATAAATTTATCAAGAGAAGACAGACTTGGGGGGGGGGGTGTTTCGATCTATTCTCCTCGTTTGACTGACCTGGGAAGGATGCAAGCCTGAGTCAACCTCGAGCCAGTTAGAATCAAACTGCTGGCAGCTGGCAGTCAGCAGAAGTAGCCTGCAGTACTGCCCTCTAACTACTGCACTTCTGGAGGCAAACATTTGGCTTTCTTGCACATCTGGAGGCGTCTTCGAGGGGCAGCTACGTACCAGGGACTTGATGGTGGGAGGCAGCTGTTTGGGGTCACCAACCAGGACAATTTTCTTACAGCTATGAATCAGAGGGATGAGGGTTTCGACTTCGCACGTCTGTCCTGCCTTTTAACCAAAAATAAAATAAAATACCAGGGTGGAGAAAAATAGGTTAGAAACTGCATACCATCAGGTTTCCTTAAGGAGGGGGTTTGAGGTCCCTCCCAACCCTTCTGTCCCCTGACCTTCCTCTCCATTGCTTGCATTTCCAGATCACAGTGGTATTGAGCAAATATACCAAGATGCTAGAGGACATCGCCTATCTCCTAACCTCGGATGTCCACAGATTCATGCACAAGGAAGCCATGGTAAAAATCCTTCCCCTTGAGATCTCAAGGGCTGCCCCCAAAGGAGTCAAGCTGTCCTCCAAAGCCCCTGAGGGCAGGACAAGAAGCCATGGGTGGAAACTGATCGAGGAGAGAAGCAACCCAGAACGAAGGGGAAACTTCCTGACAGGGAAAACAATTCACCAGTGGAACTGCTTGCCACCAGAGGTTGTGGATGCTCCAACACTGGGAATTTTTAAAAAGATGTTGGATAACCATTTGTCTGAAGTGGTGAAGGGTTTCCTGCCTAGGCAGAGGGTTGGACTAGAAGACCTCCAGGGTCCCTTCCAACTCTTGTTATTCTGTTCTTTCCTGTTCTCTCCTATTCTGTTCTGTTCTATTCTATTCTATTTTATTCTATCCTGTTCTCTCCTATTCTCTCCTATCCTACCTTGTCCTATTCTATTCTTATTCTATTCTATTCTATTCTATTCCATCTCTTCTCTTCTCTTCCCTTCCCTTCTCTCTATTTTTCTTCTCTTTAATTCTATTATATTCCTCTATTCTATTCCATTCCATTCCATATTTTATCTTCTCTCCTCCCCTCTCTATTTCTCTTCTATTCTAAGATCTGGAGGTCTGCAGTAAGAATCAATTGAAACATTATACAAGGTAATCCTTGGCTTACAACCATTCGTTTACTGACCAAGTTACAACGGCACCCTAAAAAGTGACGTACGACAAAAGCTTTCCAAATTACGACCACTGTAGCCCACCCTGGTCATGTAGCTGAATTCGGACGCTTGTATTTATGACGGTTTGTGGTGTCCATGTGTGTGTGAGGTGATCCCCTTTCACAACGCAAAACATGCATGTATTCCTCTCCTTAGGAGCATAATCGAGCCCCAAATCTCCATGGCTAAGTAAGGCAGCAGCTAAGTGGTTTTCTAAGCCCCATTCTACGACCTTCCTTGCCCCAGTTGTTAAGTGAATCTGGCTTCCCTGTTGACTTGCCATGTCTGAAGGTCATAAAAAGGGGACCATGGACGCCGTGACCGTCAGTGTGAAAAACAAAGTCCCCTTTTTTCCAGTGCGGTTGTAACTTCAAACGGCCCCTAAGCGAATGGTTGTAAGTCAAGGACGGCCTCTGCACCTCACTGGCTCTCTCCTGTCTGCTCCCAGATGATCAACCAAGCTCTCCTGGCCAATCGGAGGGCAACCTCCAAATTGTTCCTTAACCTGATGGAGGCCAACCTCAAGAGGGATTCCTTCTATCGTCAACAGCTGGAAGAGAGGAAGGAGGTCTGGAAAGCCGTGCAGAAGAAACATATCATTTCCAGTTTTCGGTGAGGGGGGGTGTCGCAAGGGGAGGGCACATCCTTGCTTGTGAACCCCAGAAATGGCAGGTGGCAAAGCTGTAGTCCAGGAGGGAGGGATTAGGACCTCCTCCTCTGCCCTCCCCGTCTCCTTTTGCCTTCTGTCTTTCCCAACAAGTTGGCTACATTTGAATAAACCTCCTCCTTCTCCCTGTCCTCCGTCTCCCTGCACACCCCACTCCCTTCTAGCACTGATGGTGTGACCTAGCTGGGTCACGAAATGTCTGCAAGAAAACCACCCAGCTCAGGGAGCACCAGGGACCCCACAATCCTCCTCTTCCTGATTCTGCAGAACATACTTTTAAAAACGTTGACCTATCAAATAAAACTACAGTCAGCATCCTCCTTTGGGGCCTCCTGAAAACCTTTCCTTTTTTTTCTTTTTCTTTTAAAAAAGGAAACCAAACCATATTTCATTTCTCGCCTGACGTTTGCTTTTAATCTCACAGAGAGTTTATGGAAAGTGAACGAATACAGAACCCAAGTGCTGTGAAAATGGAATTGGAGAGCATGCTAGAAGATCAGCGATCGCTGGCCCAAAAAAGAAACAAACATTTATTCTCCCTGGGGTAGGCAAACATACAAAAATATAACATCTAAATATGATAGATAGATAGATAGGTAGATAGGTAGGCAGGTAGATATAGATATAGATATAGATATAGATATAGATATAGATATAGATATAGATATAGATATAGATATATGAATGCAGCTTCTTTTCTGGTAAGGGTTCAAACCTGGCCAAGGAAGTTTGGAAGGAACCATTCCAATTAGAGGAGTCCTCAACTTATGGCCCCAATTGAGCCCAACATTTCTGTTGCTAAGTGAAACGCTTGCTCAGTGAATTTTGCCATTTCTGACCTTGGACCATCAACCATATCTTTTGGGATGGTAGCACTGGCTACTAGTATAAAGGAAGTCTTTGACTTAACGACCCCAAATTCCAGCCCTGAAATATTTGCCTAGCTAAGCAAGGCAGTTGTTCTGGGGAGCTTTGCCCTGTTTTATGACCTCCCTTGCCACAGTTGTGAAACAGGATCACCGTAAATTGTTAAGTTAGTAGCACAGTTATTATTTGGAGGAGACCTCCCGACGGAAGAAGGGGCTCGTGTGACTCCAGCCGTCATAAATGCGAGGACCGTTGCCAAGCATCCGAATTTCAATCACGTGACCTTAACGGGGACCTTAACTTAACGGGGAGCTTAACGGGGGTTACGTCACTTTTTTTCAGTGCTGTTGTGATTTTGAATGAATGAATGGCTGGAAGTAAATAGACTAGTTGTATATTTCTGTTTTAAACATGAAATGTTTTGGTGGCCCTTTTGCCAGAAATCCTCCCCCCCTGCATTCTACCAATTTTCCTCAAGAGTTTTCTCTTCCCCTTCCACCCAAACCTTTTGCATTTCCGCCTTCATTCTCTTCAATGTGTTTTCTCTCCCCCCCCTTTTTTTTTTAAATTCATAGCTCTTTGTTGCCTGTGAAGCATACCCAGGCCGAAATCAACGAATGGTACGAGTCTCTGGTAGAATTAAATAAACGAATAGGTAAGGAGCCGAGGATACTGATGAAAATGGACGGGCCTTCCCTGATTCCTGCCCTAAAACAACAGCCCTGTGGGGTAGGCTGGTCAGAGAAAGAGAGAGAGAGTTGACCACAGCCAAGTCATCCAACCTAGTTGAGTTGAACCTTGAGTTTCCTTTCTTGTAAGTCAACCCTGCTACCAGCATATTGCATTGCTTGCCAGTAGCCTAGATTTTAAAAAGGCTCTTTCTCTCTTGTTTCCGTTCTTCTTTCCTTCCTTCTCTCTCTCTCTTTCCCTTCCTTCCCCTCTCCTCCCTTTCCTTGCTCCCTCTTTTTCTCCCTTCCTCCCTTTCTTTCCTTCCTTTTCTCTTTCTTTCTCTTTCCTTCCTTCCCTTTCTTTCTTGCCTTCCCCACTCCTTCCTTTCCTTTCTCCCTCCCTCCTTTCCTTCCTTCCATCCTTCCCTCCCCTTCCTTCCTTCCATCTTTCTTTCCCTTCCTTCCTTTCTTCTTTCCTTCCTTCCTTCTTTCCTTCTTTCATTCCTTCCCCTTCCCTCCGTCCCACCGTCTCTTCCTTCCTTCCTCCTTTCTTTCTTTCTTTCTTTCTTTCTTTCTTTCTTTCTTTCTTTCTTTCTTTCTTTCTTTCTTTCTTTCTTTCTTTCTTTCCCCTCTCCTTCCTTCCTTCCTTTCTCACCTCAAGACACTCACAACGTCCAGTCCATGATGAGAATTCGCCTCCAGTATGAGAAGGTTTGTCAGGAGTGTTTGGAAAAACTCCAAGAAAGCAAGGTGAGTTTTAAAATAGATGCGGGCATAAGGTGTTTCCTAAGCGTGGCTGATCTTATCTCTTTTTAAAAAAAAAAAAAAAGAGAAAGAAAATGTGCATAATAAGATCTTTTATTCACCCGAAGAGAAGCTGTTTTCCCCATGGGATTTTTAGAGAGAGCGAAAACTGTCTACTTCCGTTGCTATACAGGTAGTTCTCAATCCCAACCACAACTGAGCCCAATTTTTGTTTTGTTTCTTGGTTGCAAAGTGAGATTAAGTGAATTTTAGCACATTTGACACGGTCATTCAGCGAATCTGGCTTGACTTCACTGGTCAGAAGGTCGTAAAAAGGGGATCGTATGACCCCAGGGACGCTGCGGCTGTCATAAAATCGAGTCAGTTGTCAAGCCTCTGAATTTGGGGATGCTGCAACAGTCATAAGTGTGAAAAGGGGTCCTAAAGTCACTTTTTTTCATTGACGTTGTGACTTCGAATGGCCCACAAACTGTTCCTAAGTCAAGGACCGCCTGTACCTTCCATCAAAAACTATTGACTTCCAATGAAAGTGAATGTAAGAAAACGGTCATTCTTCCTTTGAGTAAGTGTAAACTGTTTTTTTCTCCCCTGGATTCCAGGCGTGGCATGGAAATGGTGCTTAGAAATTGGAGGCCAGCAATTCAAGTCTTTTTCTTTTTTTTCTATTTTTTCCCCTCCCCTCCCTCTTTAGCAAAATCTGATTGACATGAAGATTTGCACCCCCAAAGAAGCCGAGAAGATTGTAAACCCCAGTTTCTATCAGTTAATCGGGGAGCTGCAGCTTCAATTTGAAGTCAAGATAGAGAAGATGGATGTAAGTGTAGCCCTCCTATCAGTAGGACAGGGAAGCTCATTAAAAGAAAGGAGGGGAGAATGGGAAAATCTCATTAAAAGAAATGGGGAAAGAGGCATTTTGGTCTAATGGCTAAGGCACGAGGCTAGAATCCTGGAGACGGTGAGTTCTAGTCCTGCCTTGGGCACAAAAGCCAGCTGGGAGGGTTTTGGCCCAATTCCCAGGAGATGGTGAATTCTAGATCTGACTTAGCCCTGAAAATCATCTGGGTAACTATGTCCAGTCACCAGGAGACTGGGAGTTCTAGTCTTGAATTCTAGACTGGGAGTTCTAGTCCCAAAAGCCAGTTGGATGAGTTTGGGCCAGTCCCCCTTCTCTCAGCCCAGGCTGCCTCACAGAATGGTTGTTGTGGGAAAAATAGGAGGAGGAAAGCACATTATGTATGTTTCACTGCCTTATAAAAATAACTAGCTCGATACCTGTGCTTTGCTACGAAATTATTAGTTTTGGGGGAGGAAAATAAGAGGGAAAAATGTCTGCCTCTGCCTACCAGCATCCATCAATATTCATCTGGCTATCATCCTGTCAGTGTGTGAGAGAGTTGAGAGTTTGGAAAGTGAAATAGTATTTGCTGTGTGAGCAGGAAGGAGACAGCAAGGAGTCTGGGCATGGCTTAGCTCAACTGTTCTGTACTAAAGCTGCTTGGTGCTCTGAAACAGAAACTGAAACTTTCCTCTGCTTGTGTTTTGCATTTGGAAAAGATTTATTTTCAGGTGGGAAGGGGGAGTAGAACTCCTTAGCATCAGAGCGTGTTAATAATCATAATAATATAGGAAATACTCTAAATGCTCTGATGGTCATTTGGAAAAATCCTTTCTTAGCGAACCCCTAGAAACCAAGAGGAACCTACGTGCCAAATTGCAAGTTTATAGGCTTTACGGTTCTGGAGATTTTGTGATGATGTGTGAGGAGTATTTCGCTCAAATATAGAGAGAGATAAAGGCAGAATTGAAATAAAATTTAAAAATCTGGGAGAAAATCTCTTTCTCTGGGCTTCCTTCCTTCCTTCCTTCTTTCTTTTTGAGGTTCAGTTTTTTCCCTCCCTGGGGTTCCATCCAAGCCTTCCCTGGTCAGGATTGTCTCTTTTCCCATCTCCTCCATGGATCTTTTCTCATTCTTCCCGATTGTTTCCAGGCTGACTTGGAATACTTGGTTAAAAACAGTGAAATCAACTGCAGGCACCTCTATCAGTACTTCCAAGATGTCCTGGCCATCTTCGACGCCCACCAGCAGAAACTCACCCAACAGGATAATGAACTTCAGAAAGCTTTAAACGATTGTCGTTGCAAGCACGAAAACATGAACAAGGTCAGAGCACTGGTCCCTGTTTGGGGATGGTGGTTTGTCTGGGAGGAGACTGCAAAAAAAAAAATAATTGAGAAATTGGATCCTGAGTATAGCTCTGGAGAGCTCCCTTGTAGCACTGATGATGTTACATAATTGGGTCATGAAATGTCTGCAATAAAAGAACCAAAGTCAGAGAGCACCAAGAACCCCATCCTCTCCCTCTCCCTTCCCTTTCTCCTCCTCCTCCTCCTCTCTGCAAATCCCACTCTCCTCCCCCCCCTCCCCCAGTGTCAAAGCAGCTTAAAAGAACATTTTGTTTGCAGGCTGGTTCTTACAATGAGCTTCCTCCATGCATCAGCTAAAATCATTCTAATATGCAACGTGTTTTTTTTTAAATCTCTCTCTATATATATATATACAAAACCTCTCTTTGTTTTCGACACACAACTAGCTAAGGGAAATGAATCTGGACATAGCAGTGGACAAACTCAGGATGCAAAGCACCGATGAAAAACTGAAAGCTTACCTCGAGAAGGTTTATGCTGCCTTGGACATCATTCGCAATGGGTACGCGAAGGACTGCCTAAAGTTGTTTCGAGGGGTTGGGACCCATTTGATGAAGAAAATCTCTGCTTTCAGTTTAGCTTAGTTTACTTTGTTATCATCGCACTTCGTACAACGAAATTAAGAGCCATCTTCAGTATACATTGTGACTGTGAAAATAAACACAAACATACATCCTTCACATTCTGTACACTGAATGGAAACCCCCTGATATTGCATTAATATTGCACTATACAGTAGAACTCAGTAAAGTTACTGCCCTGGGATAGAAGCTGTTCTTCAGCCTATTTGTCCTTGTTTTTATTATTGTCCTGTACCTGATAGTAATAGTTAAAAAAAAAAAGGTTGCCCAGGATGAGATGGATCTTTGAGGATGTTTTGAACTTTCTTAAGGCAGCGGGAGCTCTAAAGCTCTTCTAAAGAGGGGAGAGGGCAACCAGTGATCCTCTGAGGGGCAATGACCTTCACCCTCTGGGGCGCTTTCCTATCTGCCCCTGTGCAATTGGCAAACCATACAGAGATGCAATAATTTAAGATACTCTTTCTGGTGCAGCGGTAGAAGGTCACTGGCAGTTTTTCATTCAGTTGTTTTCTGAGAAGTCTCAGGTAGTATAATAATAATATAATAAATTTATAATAATTGTGTGTGGGGGGCATTCATCCTCCTACTAGAATGTCACTGCTGCAGTTTGGAGAAAGGAGGATGGAAAGGTTCAAATTCCACTGTTTTCCTTTGGCCAAGGTACACCGTCTTCCATCAAGACCTCTTGTCTAAAGTGATCGCTTACCCACGCCACATTCGGCACGAGCTTCTTTCCTACAGCGCAGCCATCAGCCGGTATTTTTCCGTCCTGGGCAGCTACAAAGGGGTAGGCAGAAAAAAAAACAAAACAGATCGCTTAATACAACATGCATGAAACTAAGTGGCACTCAGAGACGCCTGTCAAACAGCCGCCGGTGGTATTCAGAGCCTGAATTCCCAGTCCTTCTGAATTGTGGTTTAGAGGGCAGAACGAGCAGAATGCAGAGTAACAAAAAGTTGGGCTTGAAACTTGGCTGCAATACTGGCATCTTGCAAATCCGATGGAGCTGGAACTCCCCTTCCCCTCCTCCTCCTTCTCAGTTCTGGAAGCCCTGTTGAGACCAGATGCTCCCATTTTGAGCCTGGGAAAGTGGAAGGGGGGGAATTTCTTGGAGCGTATGTAGTTAGACATCACAACATTTTTTTTTCTAACTCAAGGTCATGTTAGTTTGCGCATAAGTGAGGGGGAAGTCTCAAGTTGGGACGGATGGCGATTGGGGCATGGGATGCGATGATGGGTGCAGAGGATGGATTTTGTAGTTTTTACTGACTGCAAGGAAGCCTGGAACTTTCAGGTTTGGGATTCCCACAGTTGTGCCAGAAGATGTCTGTCTTGGAGTTATTGGTTGGCGTGGAGGTTTTCTGGAAAGCTGGAACTCTTCTTATACCCCTGTGGATTATGAGGAGTGCCTGCTTGAGCTGCTTCCAGATTTTATCTTGTTCTGGACCTTAGAAAAGAAGGCGCTTTGACTCTTTTCTCTAGACTTTTAGCCTTCCCGTGGCACGAATTTCCAGATCTGTTCCATCTAACAAATATGTTTTAGCTGCCAATCCAAACCACAACCACAAAAATACAAATGAAGCCCTGCTTTGCCACCCCGGTCTGAACAAGCCATGCCAGTCTCTTTATTTGGGGCGTGGCTTCTTATCCTGGTTAGATTGCTTCTTAATACAGTGGATTTGATCCATCTTTCAGCGTTGCTTGGTGGATTCATGGGCAGTTTATTTAAAGCCAGGATGGACCTTGTGTTAATTGTTCCTTATGCTGATGTTGCGGGAAATGGTTGTGGGTTTTTGTTTTTTGTTTTTCCTCTCCCTTTCTCCCTCTCCCCTATTTTTCTCCATTTTTATTTTTATTTTAGAAGACCTTAAAGAAATTGGGAGGCTCAGATGAAGGAAGAGGGGAAGATGGAGGTAAGGATTCCATCCCATGAAGTCCTTTTTTTTTTTTCAAATACGGCTAGTTCCTCCCCAATTTCTATCCAAGTTGGTTGTTAAGTAATTTTTTTAGTAAACTTTATTAGTCTTTTATATCTTTAAAAACCGAAGCAAAAAATACACATATTATGACATTAACAGTATCTGACATCTATCTCATAAACTTCTATTTTGTGCTTATTTACAAATATATACAATTTATGCGAATGTAAACCTTTATAGGTTGCTTCTCATAAATTCTTTCATCTCCCATTTGTCTTAATTCAATCCAATCATAGCCATTTCCCCCATATTTTATAATATTCAGAGTCCTCTTTCTCTCATAACATCAGGGTTAATCTGTCCAACTTTGAAGGTGCCGGACTGGAATATATTTTGTTGCTTTTTTTTGAACAGAAGCAACCGAGGAGACCAAAGAGGTAGAAGAAACAGAAGAGAGCAAGGAAGAGCTCCTTCTGGAAGAGGGGGATGCTGAAGAACCTGGTCGTATCGAAGAGGAGGAAGGGGAAGAAATGGAGGCCTCTCCTCGCCGGAGCGGCAAGATCAGCGTCAGTGGAGTTGACATGGAAAGAGCAGTGGAAGAGAAAGTCTTGGGCCCCAGGGCTCAAGGCAGCACTGAGCCAGACCTGGTGAGCTAAGCATCTCCTTGAGAATCAGGCGACATCCAGGCTTCCTTGTGCATGGATTACAAGGAGCTTTTCCCATCCCGTCAGTCGATTTCTTTCTATCCCGCCTCGGTTATCTTTACAATCCAGCGCACCTCCTGCCTTCTGTTTTCCCTACAACAACAACCCTGTGAGGTGGGTTGGGCTGTGAGAGAGAGAGAGGTGGGGGGGACTGGCCAAAAGTTGGCTTTTATGGCTAAGGCAAGACTAGAATTCACCGTCTCCTGGTGACTGGCCCAAATTCATCCAATTGACATTGATGGCTAAGGCAGGACTAGAACTCACCGTCTCCTGGGGATTGGCCCAAAGTCACCCAATTGACATTGATGGCTAAGGCAGGACTAGAACTCACCATCAACCCCATGGCTTTCATGCCTAGGATGGAATTAGAACTCCCTGTCTCCATGTTCTGGGCTCCAATCACTAGACCAAACAGGCTTTCTAAGGGGTTGAAAACATGAATGGTAACCCCTAAAGAAAAGGAACAGAACCGACTAGAACTTAGTCATTCTCGTGTTTTAAAGCACGTTTCAAAAATAGCAGCTCAGTCTCCTCCCTTCTTATTTTATCCTCCTGCAGACCAAGAAGGAATCACACAAGGAGTCCAAGCGGAAGGATGTGATTGTGGAATTCTTCACCACGTCCAGCGAAAACACCTACAAAGCGGTGGAGCACTTGAAGAAGTCCAAGCTGCGGAAACCAGAGAAATACTATGTGGGAAAACTGAAAAGCAGTTCTCTGCCTTCTTATGTGGAGGAAGTGTATCTGTCAGAGGCTTTCTTTAGAGATGTCAGAAGACAGTAAGTACAAACCTTTCTTTCTCTCTTTCTTCGTTTTTCTCTTTGTCAATTTCTGTCTCTCTTTCCTTTCTTTCTCTTTCTCTTTTTCTCTTTCTTCCTCTCTCTCTCCTTTTTCTATTTTTGTCTTGTATCTCTCCTTCTGTCTCTTTCTCTCTGTGTGTCTCTTTCTTTCTTTCTCTCTCTTCCCTCCCTCCGTCCCTCCCTCTCTCTCATAAGTTTTCTCCAGTTAAGGAAAAGGATTTTAGGAGTGCTCTAAACCCACCTGCAGAGATACATCCAATTCCTAATAATACCCATTTTAAGCAGCTCCGATGAATCCTTTTTAGGAATTTATTTTGGGCCTGGTTGCTTTGGGGGCTGCCTGTGCAAAACATAGCAGAACAATCACCACAAGTTGAGGGTTTAGAGAGACTAGGGGAAATCAGGATGAAACAAAAAACTAAGATATTTTTAATCTGGGTGTTTATTTCTTGAAAATGTTACTACAGCCACTCACCTTTCAACTGGCAACTCCCCGATTTACAATGCAAACCTTAGCTAGCCAGGTTAGCATTCAGACATGGCCACAGCAGCCCTTCAGACCCCACCCAAGATCTTCTGGATGCTCTCACTCCTCCCTTCCTTCTCTCCGTGGCCTTTTGAGGTGGGACCCTCCAGCTGTCTCTTTCTTGCCCTCCTCTCTGCTCCCTCCCCTGGCAGTATCCGACTCCAGTTCTTTGAACACCTGGAGCAGTGGTTTGATGACACCTTAGCCAGCACTTGGGTCGTGGTGCTGGTGAAGAAGGAAGAGCTCAATGCCGAGCTGCAGCTGCGCCTCCATCTTCATGAACCCCGGAGGGAACGTATCGAGAAGGATGTCTACAACGTCAGGATGGGTACGCAGTTTTGGTTCTGTTGTTGCTGTTTTTATCCTATAGCCAGATCCACTCCCAGTCCTTGCGGTACGAGTCCTTGGATTGAAGTGTGTGTGTGGGGGGTTTATTTAGACGCCAGGGGACACATTTAAAGACAGTCTTCGACTTAACGGCCACAACCCAGCCCAAAATTTCTCCTGCTAAACGAGGCAAGGTTTGTGGCCTGTCTCATTTTACGACTTTTCATGCCACTGTGGTTAAATGAATCGCTGCAGCTATTGAGTGAATCACACAGCTGTTAAAGGGAAGGTAGCAAAAAGGGATCATGTCACACACACACACACACACACACACACTCACACTGCGATCATCATAAATATGAGTGAGTTGCCAAGTGTCCAAATTTTGATCATTACCCAACAAATCATATCATCAAGTGCCAGGAGGCAGGGAGGGAGGGAAGAGGAGGAGGAGGAGGAAGAGGAGGAAGACTGTGGGGTCCTTGGTGCTCTCTAAGCTTGCTTGTTTTCTTGCAGATGTTTCATTACCCAACTAGGGAACATCATCCATGCTGGTGTTCTCTCCTTTCCCAAACACCTGTAAGCCTGTTTTGTGAGCAGAACCTTGTAGGGATCTTGTCTGATCCCGTTGGGCTCTTCTCACCAGCTTGAGGGTGACTTTTTGGAACCCTTTTCTATCCTTCCCCCCCTTATCTAACCTCGGGGAATTTTCACCCTTTCTCTCAGCGGAGCTGCAGATTCACAGCGACCGTTTGAAGCGTCACTGCGCCGCCTTGATTGAGGCGTTGAATAAAGAGAGGAGCGCCTTCCTCAAGATCCGAGAAGACCACAACGCGGTCGGCAAATCCTTCCAAAACCGAATCCAAGAGATGGAGAAAATCTTCCAGATGGAAAGCCGGGCGGAAAAGTCAGTTGGACGTTGGAAAGATAGGGGATGCCATCCACCATCTCCCCATAGGATTGGGCCTCTAGGCTTTGGAGACGGCCCTGCAGAATGTAGAAGGGAACAGGAGTGCAATGGCCCAGAGGTGGAGCTCTTGCCTCTCATTCAGAGGGCTGTGAGTTCCATCCCAGGTAGAGGCAGATATTTCTCTCTTCTGGTCACACGGAGAAAATATCCGCTGAAAAATAAAACTCCGCACTGGCAACAGGAAAGGCCTCTGGCCATTCAAACACTCTGCTAGCTCCATTCAGTTGCCCAGACTCCACCCTGCAAGGGATTATGGGGTTGTTAAGTGAGGAGGAGAAGGATCAGTACTACAAAGGAGAGGGGTGTGTGGAATGGAGGAGGAGGAGGAAGACTGTGGGGTCCTTGGTGCTCTCTAAGCTAGGTGGGGGTTTTCTGGTTTTTTTGCAGACATTTCAAAACCCAACTACGTAACATCCTCCTTTTTCATTACCCAAAACTGAAGATGTTACCGAGTTTAACAAATTAAGATGCATACTTTGTCCTCCTAGGACAGCCTCTGGGCGGTGTGCGATGCCCACATGCAGATCACGTAACTTCCCCTTTTCCACGGCCATCCTCCTTTCCCCAATGAATGTCCAGTCGAGTGCTTGGACATTCTTCGGGTAGCAGAGCCTCCATTTCAAGCTTGCTTCCTTCCGATGGTTGATGTTGACGGGCTGGCTGGTGCTTCTCCCATGACTTGGTTCCCACCCCTCCCCTAATTCCTCCCTCCCTCCCTTCCTATCCTCTCTTCCCTTCTCTCCTCTCCCCCTTTCCTTACCGGCTGGCAATGAGTGTCACCTTTGAAGGGTGTTTCAAAGTCACACGGCTTTCTGTCCATTCTCTCCTCCACAGGGTGGTGGCCCTGAGCCGTAACCTCCACATGGAGTTGCTGAACCACGTGGAAGTGCTCCAGGTCTCCATGAGGAGTTACCGACAGTACCTGGAGGAAGCTTTGGGGAAACTGCGAGATTCTAACACAGACTTCCTGAAAGCCTGCAGGTGCCCAGAGTTAAGAGGGTGGGAAGGGACCTTGGAGGTCTTCTAGCCCCAGGAAGCTTGCTTCTCTCTCTTCAGTTGACCTTCTCCAGCCAACGCTTGAGCCATCCTCGTTGTTGTTGTTTTTTTAGACTCTTTGCAGATGGTGGGAACTTCTCCCCCGAAGAACTGGAGATCTTCATGAAGCAGCTGCAGAAGGAGAACTCACGGATCGAGTTTGTCGAAGGCCTGATCATGATCGACATGGAGAAAGCAGAGACCGGCTACCTGGAGCAGGTCAGCCCAAGAGAGAGAGAGAGAGAGAGAGAGAGACGATGCCAAGCGACCAGAGTCGGGTTTGGGGAAGAGAGTCAGAAGGAAGCGAGTGGGTCCTTGTATGCAGCTGGTCCTCAGCTTACAACCACGGTCGAGCCCAAAATGTCAGCTGTAGTTAAGTGAGATGGTCGTTAAGTGAGTTTTTGACCCCCGTTCAACGACCCCCGTTGTTAAGCGAATCTCTGCCGGTCTCCAATTGGTCACACGGTCGTTCAGTGAATCTGGCTTCCCCCGTTGACTTCGCTTCTCAGAAGGTGTGTGACTCCCCCAGGGACGCTTCGACCGCCGTAACTACAAGCCGGTTGCTGAGCGTCTGAATTTGGGGGATGCTGCAAGAGTGAAAAAAAAAACAAAAAAACAACCCCTTAAGTCAATGCTGTCATAGCTTTGAACAGCCACTCAAGAAATGGCTGTAAGCCAAGGACTACCTGTATACTTGGCATAGGTGCAAGGCAAGCTCTCTGAGAAACACACTCGCCCCGATGGGGTGGCTGAAGAGGCATGGCACGGAGCCCCTCAGCCAAGGAATTGGGGCTGGTGAGGTCCAGAAGAAGGGCCTTTTCTGCTGTGGCTCCCGCCCTCTGGGACCCCTCCTCCCACACCCCCAGCCCTCCTCTCCCTCTGTCTGCTTTGTTCCATCACTCTCCATCCTGCTTTGTTTTAGTGGCATTTTAAAATCCTCCTTGGTGACATGGTCCCACTTCCTCCCCTTCCCCAATCAGGCTACGGAAACGATCACCAAGTTCGAGAACAGGTTTCGTTACCTGGCTATGGACCGAGTCTTCCTGGAGAGGATCCAGCGGTTCCTGACCAATATTCAAGTGAAAATCAAGACAGAGGTGCCAAGAGGAAACGATTCCATCGCTCGCTCAACCTTCCTTCCTTCCCTTCCCTTCCCTCTCTCGATCTCACTTTCCTTCCTTTCTTTCCCTTCCCTTCCTTCTCTCTATTTCTCTTTCCTTCCTTCCTTCCTTCCTTCCTTCCTTCCTTCCTTCCTTCCTTCCTTCCTTCCTTCCTTCCTTCCTTCCTTCCTTCCTTCCTTCCCTTCCCTTCCCTTCCCTTCCCTTCCCTTCCCTTCCCTTCCCTTCCCTTCCCTTCCCTTCCCTTCCCTTTTCTTTCCTTCCCTTTTCTTCCCTTCCCTTTCCTTCCCTTTCCTTCTCTATCTCACCTTCCTTCCTTCCTCCCTTCCATCCCTTTGTTTTCTCATCTCCCCCTCTCCCTTCTCTCTATCTCAACTCCCTCTATTCCCTTTCCTTCCTTCCTTCCTTCCTTCCTTCCTTCCTTCCTTCCTTCCTTCCTTCCTTCCTTCCTTCTTTCTCTTCTTGATCTCCTCCCTCCCTCCTCTCTGTATCACCTCCCTCCCTCATTTCTTCCCTGTGGTGGAATCTCCAGCTAGACTGGAGGCGGCTGTGAAGGGCTGGGGGGGAGGACTCGTGCTTAGAGAGGCCTTGCCCTGCAGTAGGCAGTCCAGCCCAGGCCTCTCCCCGGAGCCGCCTCTGGCCCTTCCTCACGGGAATGCTGCCTGCCTGACTCGACTATTCCGGAAAGGGGCTGGTCGCTTGCACCTGAGCGAAGGCCAGCCGGAGAAAAGCTTTTGGCTCCTCCCGTGTGACTCCTTTCGCCTTCCCACTTCCCAGGTGGCCAAATCCAACTGGCAGACCCAGACGTTGAACGACTATCTGAAGAAACTCGTCCAGAGGATCGATGCCTGCGCCCACCCGAACGTGGACAAGGAAGTAAGGTCCAAGTTGGGTGTTCGACTCCTAGGCCAGCACAGGTCGTCCTCGACTTAAAGGCCACCCCCGAGCCCAGAATTTCCATGGCTAAGCGGAACTCATTGGTTCAACGTTCTTGCCACCGTTGTTCAGGGAATCCTTGCCGTTGTTAAATGAGTCACAGGGCTTCCCCTTTGACTTCGCTCATCAGACCGTCACAAAAGGGGATCACATGCCCCTCCCCCCCTCCCCCGGGGTCACTACGACCATTGTAGATACGAGCCAGTGGCCAAGCATGTGAATTTGGATCACAGGAAGACCCCAAGGTGCATCGTTAAGTGTGAAAAGCAGACACGGGTCCCTTTTTCCCCCCCAGCACCGTTGTAACTCGGAACAGTCGCTGAATGAACTGTTGTAAGCTGCTGAATGAACCATTAATAAGTCAAGGACTGCCTCTTATTGTGTTTTTGCTTCGTGGTTTTTCGAGGGTGCTTTAATTTTATGTTTTATTTTTATTTTCTTCTTCTTCTTCTTCTTCTATTCCTTCCCTCAGAGCATCACTCCGGAAAGGCTTTTCGAGTTCACCAAGTCCGTCATGGAAGAACTGAAGAAGAGATGTAAATATCTCAACTGCCAGCTCCGGATCCAGGTGAGAAGAAGAAGAAGAATTCCACCGGGAATGGGGTTCACCTGGTTGCTATTTTTCTTTTTTTCTTTTTTTTTCCAGACCAAGAGTTGACTTTGGGGGAGTATCTGGGGGGGGGGCATACTCCAAATCATAGGCATGGCCAAGACAGAACAGTGTTCGCGTGGCTGAAAACAGAACAGGAAAAAAAATCCTATCCACTTACAACCACTGGTAGCAGGGGTGGGATTCAAAAACAATTTTTTTACTACCGGTTCTGTGGGCGTTACTGCAAAATCCCCCTTCCCTCCCCACCCCACTAGCCTGATTTCCAGCTCCGTTCTCCTGGGCAGGGCAACCAAAGGAGACCCAGCCGATCAGTGGGAGGCGGAGAAGAGACGGGGTTGGCGGGGTCAGTCGGAGGTGGGATTGGCTGGTTCTCCAAACGACTCCAAATTTCTGCTACCGGTTCTCCAGAACCAGCTGAATACCCACCTCTGACTGGGAGTCCTCGACTAGTTACGGCCACAACTGAGCCCAAAGTTGACAGGCTCATTTAGGTTGCCAAGTGAACCATTTGTTCAGAGAGCTTTGCTCCATTTTATACCATTGTTAAGCGAATCAGTGCCGTTCTTAAGTGAGCCACAGCAGTTCCGAAGGCTCCCCATGGATTTTGCTCATTTGGAAGGTCGCAAAAAGAGACCCCGCAATTTCCCCGGGACGCGGCCACCATCATAAATGTGAGCCCGTCGCCAAGCATTGGATGCTGCCCAGGATTCGCTTAACAACGGGGTCGAGAAAGATGGTCAAATGGGGCCGGACTCACGGAGCCCATGTCGCCCTTAAAGACGGGAGCAGTTGGGGTTGTAAGCCGAGGACCACCTGCATGCATCCCGGCCTTGTTGCTCCTACCTTCTCCCCTCTTAGGAACAGGAGATTACTTTCCTGCCGGTCGTCATCACTGAGGACTCCGTCGTGAGCTCCGCCCCATCGGATATGTCCCTCCCGGAGAGCAGGGTCATCGTGATGGGCATGGAGTACACGCCTGTCCTGAATCCGAGCAGAATGGGGAAACCGGCCTTCGATGACGCATCCTTCGGCCTCATCCGGAACCTCACCGGGTGAGCGTCCAAGAAACACCTCCGAGGGGAAAACCACCGGGACTAAGAAGCTGGTCACGGGTTCTTTGAAGTATGCCCTAGTCCTTGGCTTAATAGAGACCAAACTTAGAACAGCACCGAGGAAAGGGACTTCTGTACGCATACTGACACGGTCACGCGATCGGGATTGGGATGCTTGGCAACTGGCTCAGATTTATGACGGTCGTAGTGTCCCAGGGTCACTTATTGCCACCTTCTGAGAAGCAAAGTCAATGCGGGAAGCCAACACTCAACAACAATGTGACCAGTACCAGCATTTAGACTTATGTACTGCTTCAAGGTGCTTTTACAGCCCTCTCTAAGCGGTTGACAGAGTCAGCCTCTTGCCCCCAACAATCTGGGCCCTCGTTTGACCCACCTCAGAAGGATGGAAGGCTGAGTGGAAGGTAGGAAGGAAGGATGGAAGGAAGGAAGCGAAAAGGGAAGGAGAGAAAGAAGGGAAGGAGAGAAGGAAGCAAGGAAGCAACAACAGTAGCTCTTAGACATATACCGCTTTCCAGCCCTCTCTAAGCAGTTTCCAGAGTCAGCCTCTTGCCCCCAACAATCTGGGTCCTCGTTTTACCCACCTCGGAAGGAGGGAACGAACAACTGCAGTTATTCACTTAAGAAATGTGGCAAAAAGGTTATAACTTAACTGAATATTGGGCTCAATAGCAGTTGTAGGTTGTATATCCAAATCAGTGGTCTCCAAAGCACAAGAGAGCCAACACAACAAGACAATCTTTGGCTTTTAAAAGCTTATCAAGCGAATGACAGTTTATCTGACTTGAGAGAAGGCCCATTGTCTTCAGGCTCAGAGCCAGTAAAATTGAAAGCTACCCTTCCCTAAGTGGGACTCCTTGCCTCATTCAATACTTCCGGGGGCTGATTTGGGGAGCGATGACATTTTTCTCCGTTCCCTTCGTTCCAGGTTTGTGCGTGGGAAAAAGATGATAGATGCTCAGCATGAAAGGGACATCGCAGGACTGTCTGGAACAGGAGGTAAGGAATAGTGCTTCGATGCAGGCCAAGGACGTATGGCTTAGCTGTCAAAACGCTAGGTTTGTTGACCAGAAAGTTGGCCGTTCGAGACTCCAGCACTGTGTGATGGTATGAGCTCCCCTTCCTGCCTCAGTCCCTAGCGGTTCAAAAGCAGGCAGATGCGAGTAGATAAATTGGTACCACTTCAGCGGGAAGGTAACATTGTTCCCTGCACCTCGGCATGACATTCATGCCGGCCACATGACCACGGAAGCATCTTCAGACAACGGCTGGCTGCCTCGGCCAAAAAACGGACATGGGCACCTCCCCTGGAGTAGGACGCTGGTTGGCCACGGGAAAACCTTTTTAAGGGCAGGGAACTTCTGACTTGACAGACGTGGTAAAAATTCAGGTTCCAACCGGCGTGGCTGCCAAGAGGAAACGTGGAATGTTAAATAGAGAAGTCCAACCAAGAAAGGGGGTCCTTCCGTGGTTGGAAAAGACGGGCAAACGTTTCCTGAGATCCCCTCCCATCATGGCCAGACCACCCTCTCTGTTGGGTCACCTGGAAATCCCCAGCCACCACTTCTTGGATTGGTGCTTTGCCGATCTTTTCCTCTCTTATTTTTCCAGAGATTCCCAACCCAGCTTTCCAGTCTTTGTTCAGTGGGGGCGGCCACCGTGAAAGCCTTTCCTTGGGAGCAGCCTATTTGCTGCCCAAGAAATCCAGTTCCATTACCAAAGCCTCAGGAAGGTAAGACTCCCCACTTGGATGAAGTAAAGTAGGGGTGTCTAATCCACCCAAGAGAAGGATTAAATTGTCTTCTTCTCAATGCAGCGGGAACTCCATCCAAAAATACACCAGGCTTACTAAAGCCGACAGGAAGTTGCTGATTTTCGGAGGCCAGCCAAAAGAGACAGAGTGAGTCCTGTTGGAATCTGATTCCGAGGGAGCGGTAGAACAGCTGACAGGGAGTGGGAGTGTGGCTCCGGTGGCTGTGGAGGAAACTGGGGGAGGGCACGGTCCGGCTGAGCATTCAGAGGAAGACCAAGGTCCACCCCCCCTTCATCCTAGGGCACGCAGGGAGGAACAGAGAAGGGAGCAACATGGGTTACGGGGGAGAAAAGGGCCCTGATCCCTTTCATTAGCTGCAGCTTGGAAAACAGGATAAAAAGGACGTTTGCGTACAGCACATTGCTGGAAGCAAAACATGCATTATTTTTGTTTGTCACGTCTTATCTGGGTTCTGGCGTCCTCCCAACAGGGTGTGTTTTGTTATTTTTTGAAGTCCTCAATTGCTTATTATTATTATTCCTTATTTTTTGAAGTCTGCAATTACTTATTATTTAAGTGCTCTTATTTTGGCTACTTTTTTCCTGATAAAAAGAAAATTGCAATCATAAGATCAGAGTGAAGTAATGCCTCCTTTTAATTTGGTTGTTCTAGTCCAGATTACTTTACCGGCATCATCTTCAGCATCCTGTGGGACAATTTTGATAACATCATGAACGTCGCTGAAGTAGGAGCTTAATTTTAAAAATATATTAACATATATACAGCTTGTTGGCTTTGTGCCTAAGACAGAGCCTGAACTCAAGATGACCTCATTTTTAACCTCATGCCGTAACCATTATACCAAACTGGCTTACAATTATTACTACCATACATAAATCCCCAGTAATGCAAGGATAAGATGAAAAACCATAAAGCAATAGATTATTTAATGCACATGCTAAAAATCCACTTTGTCACTCTGGACCATATGCAGAATTGTAAAACTACTCGTGGGGGGGAAATAGGAAACACAAGGGAGTTGTGCATTGTAAGGCTGCAGAAATCCATAAGATACATGAAAGCTAATTGGGTCTAGTGATGAAGACTACGGGCCGGATACCAGGAGACCATGAGTTCTAGTCCTGCCTTATGCATACAAGCCAGCTGGGTGACTTTGGGCCAATCACCAGGAGACCATGAGTTCTAATCCTGCCTTATGCATACAAGCCAGCTGGGTGACTTTGGGCCAATCACCAGGAGACCATGAGTTATAGTCCTGCCCTTTGCATGAAAGCCAATTGGGTGACTCCTCTCTCTCTCTCTCTCTCTCCCCCTCTCTCCCTCTCTCTCTCCCTCCCTCCATCTCTCTCTCTCTCCTCAGCCCACCTCACAGGGCTGTTGTGTGGAAAATAGGAAGAACAAGGGAGCTATGGGGTGTGTTTGCTTGCCTTGAGTTATTTCTAAAAATAATAATTGGCGGGATACAAATGCCTTTTTTTTTAAATGCAGGTGGTGATTCCTTTTGCATTCCTTTTGTTCTTCCTGAGCAGCCCAAAACCAGCCCTCTCTAACCCCAGTGCTCTCCCTGGTTTTCCTCCTTGCTTCCCACTTCTCCTTTTCCTGAAGGAATTCTACAAAAAGGACAAGCATCAGATTACGAAACCGGACTGTCTGCAGGAAACCTATGACCTGTGCATTGATGCTTTGGGTCAGAAGATGCTGACCTATCTTTTCCAATCCGACCAGTACCACATTGCTTGCATCTCTGGTAAGGCTGCAGCGTCGATAAAGGGGGATTTAGCTGTCCCAGGGAAGGACGGCATATAAATTGAGAGCGGGGAGAGAGGGAGAGGGAGGGAGAATATAGAGATGGGTGGGTGGATGGATGGATGGATGGATGGATAGGCAGATAGATAGATAGATAGATAGATCGATATAGAGATGATAGATAGAGGATATAGATAGTCAGACATGGATGGATGGATGGATGGATGACACTTGGCAACTGGCATGTACTTATGACAGTTGCAGTGTCCCAGGTCACATCATCTCCTCTTGTGACCTTCTGACAAGCAGGAAGCCACATTCACTTACTAATATTAATCACGCTACTGATTCACGTAAAAAACTGTGGCAAGAAAGGTCGTAAAATGAGGCAGAACTCATTTAACAACTGTCTTGCTCAGCAACGGAAGTTCATAACTCAATTGTGGTCGCAAGTTGAGGACCACCTGTATATTCCACCTGGTAATATAAAAGCCAGTCTCAAAACGAAAATCCAATTTTTTTTTCAGGCTGCCAAACCCTGAATTCCACCCGAGAACGTGAACTGACTTTCCATCCCATAAAATTTTCCAGAGTTCCGGGTTCAACTGAAGACCTTTGAGGAAGAGCTTCCTCGGGTCGTCTGTCTGGCCATCGGCAAAATCCTCAAGGACCATGAACAGTTCCTTGCCGAATCCACGGAACAGATCCGGGGTCACCTGCAGGACCAGCTGAAAAAATGGACCGCTATAAAAGTAAGTGGTTTTAAAGCCCCTGAAGTATTATTTTAAGCTTAAATGGACCACCTTTCCCACTCCTGGCCACAAAGAGCCAGTCTGGTCTCGTGTTGAAGTCATAGGCTAGAAACCAGGTGACTGTGAGTTCCAGTCCCACCTCAAGCGAGAAAGCTGCTTGGGTGATTCTGGGCCAACTGCCAGGAGACGGTGAATTCTAGTCCATGTGAAAGCCAGCTGGGTCACTTTGGGCCAATGCCCAGGAGACGGTGAGTTCTGGTCCTACCTTAGGCCTGAAACCTGGCCGGGTGACTTTGGGCCAATCCATCTCTCTCTTCCCAACCCACCTCACAGGGTTGTTGTTGTTGTTGTTGTTGTGGGGGAAAATAACTGTGCCTGATGGCCATCCAAGCAAGCGATGCCCTTTCAATTCAAGGACAAAAACATGGCCCAATTGCACACCAGTTTGGGGCACCCAGACAATATCCCGGTGCTGGAAGCCTTGTGCCAAGAGGAAGAAAAAAGGCAGGACGAGCAAGTCGAGAGCATCCTGATCTGCACCAGGAAGCTGGAGGTACCTGGTGTTTTCCTCCCCCCCCCCCCCCCCCCCCCAGATCCCCACGTTTATCAAGGAGGAAGAAAGGTAGCAGTCGGGGGGTTCTCAGTAGGCTGAGGAAGCGTTTGCAAGGGGAACCATCGAGCCCAGGCAGCTTGAAGACACCCCGTCCTAGAATGGCCATAGTTACCCGAGTAACAGTGGGAGCCACCAAAGGAGCCATCCCTGATTTAATGAGCCATTCCTCCTCCTCTCCCTCCCCTTCCTCCTTCACGCGCCCCACTGCCTTCTAACACTGATGTCATTATCTAGTTTGGTAATGAAACGTCTGCAAGGAAAACCATCGAGCTCAGAGAGCAGAAAAGACTCCACAGTATCCATCTGTCCATCCGTCTATGCCTGCCTGCCTGCCTCTATCTCCCCACGTACCTACGTACCTATCTCTATCTCTATCTCTATCTCTATCTCTATCTCTATCTCTATCTATCTATCTATCTATCTATCTATCTATCTATCTATCTATCAGTTCTATCTATCATCCTTATCTATCTATCTATCTATCTATCTTTCTATCTATCTATCGATCTATCTATCTATCTATCTATCTATCTATCTATCTATCTTTCTATCTATCTATCTATCTACCTACCTACCTACCTACCTACCTGTCTGTCTATCTATCTATCTATCTATCTATCATCCTTATCTATCTATCTATCTATCTATCTATCTATCTATCTATCTATCTATTCTATCTATCATTTATCTACTCTATCTATTCTATCTCTCTATCTATCTATCTATCTATCTATCTATCTATCTATCTATTCTATCTATCATTTATCTACTCTATCTATTCTATCTCTCTATCTCTCTATCTCTCTATCTATCTATCTTTCTATCTATCTACCTACCTACCTACCTACCTGTCTGTCTGTCTGTCTATCTATCTATCTATCTATCTATCTATCTATCTATCTATCTATCTATCTATCTATTCTATCTATCATTTATCTACTCTATCTATTCTATCTCTCTATCTATCTATCTATCTATCTATCTATCTATCTATCTATCTATTCTATCTATCATTTATCTACTCTATCTATTCTATCTCTCTATCTCTCTATCTCTCTATCTATCTATCTATTCTATCTATCATTTATCTACTCTATCTATTCTATCTCTCTATCTCTCTATCTCTCTATCTATCTATCTTTCTATCTATCTACCTACCTACCTACCTACCTACCTACCTGTCTGTCTGTCTGTCTATCTATCTATCTATCTATCTATCTATCTATCTATCTATCTATCTATCTATCTATCTATCTATCTATTCTATCTATCATTTATCTACTCTATCTATTCTATCTCTCTATCTCTCTATCTATGACGATGTTACCTAGTTCGGGTAATGAAATGCCTGCAAGGAAACAGCCAAACTCATTGAAGCACCAGGGAGCCCAGAACAAGGTGCCTTTCTAGGAAGGGGTCAAATTGGAACTGAAATTCTCTCCCCCCCCCCTCCTCCCAATTCAGTCACAGCCCCATCAGCAGGCAGGGATCCTAATCTTCAGCTACATGGCCTTTCCCTGAGCCCAGAGCCCTCCTGGGAACCTGCTTACTCCTTCGCTCTCCTGATGGTGACCCCCCACCTTCTCCTGCCCCCAGGTCTGCGTCACAGAGTGCGCCCAAAGGTTTCTCTCTACCTTGGCCGCTTGCACCGAGACCATCCTGATGGAGCTGGACAACAGCCTCACCATTGACGATGTCCAAGTAGGAAGTAAGTCATCACCCGGGGGGGGGACCCCCCCCGCCACTCAATTCCCCATGCACACCCCGGTTTTGCCTGAAGAAGCGAAACTGATCTCGCCCCACCCCGTGTTCCTTTAGCGTCATTGTTCCTCGTGGTTAGTCCCCTCCTTGAAAAGGGGGAGGGAAGGATAATTTATACCGATAGCCCTCAGCTCACGAGCCGAACCCTTCTGTGGCTAAGCGAGGGGTTTGTTCAGTGAGTTTTTATGCCCCGCTTGACTGTTTATTGTTAAGTGAATCCTGGCCGTTCTTAATTTAGCAACGGGGCTTGAGAAGTTGAGCCTGGCTTCCCCATCGAGGGGGCTTGTCAGAAGATGACAAAAATGGGGGCCATCGCACGGGGATGTTGCAAGCAGTCCCAAGTCGCTTTTTTTTTCCAGCGCCTTTCTAACTTTGGGCGGTCACTAAACGAAATGTCATTAAGTGGAGGACTTCCTGTATTATCCAGTCAGCCCCTGTTCTCCCAAGAGGGCCTGGTTGCCCCCTTTCTGTGAAAAATTTGAAGGCATATTAGGATGGTGCTACCAAGAACCAGGAGAGAGATGAACAGATAAATCTGTTGTTGGAAGGGACCTTGTAGGTCACCTAAATACGAACCCGGTCATAAATACGAACCTCTTTTGCCGAGCATCTGGATTTTTGATCCCATGACCTCAGGGGTCCATACATGTGAAAAGCCGTCGTGTCGTGTGTCATTTTTTTTTTTTTTTCAGTGCCGCCCCGAACGAACCGTTGCAGGTCAAGGACTCCCTGCAATAACTTACGGGGTCGTTGCAGAAATGCCTCTTTCTCACCCGAGCTCTGTTTTTCGCCAGAGACGGAAAAAGTCCGGGAGAAAACCATCACGCTGATCCGTCGTAAAAAAGCCGGACTGTCCTTAGAAGTGGAAGAACAGAAGCTGGTGGCGGAGCGAGGCAGCAGGTGAGGTATCACTGCCCTCTTTCGGGGGGAGGCACGGGGGGGGGCAGCCCATCTGAAGCGGCTACCTCTGCTTGGGATGCCCCCCGCTCAGCCTGGGACCAAGACCTTCGCTGGCAAAAACCATCTCTACTCCAAGGGAGTCCTCGACTTAACGACCCCAAATCCCACCCCCAAATTTCCATGGCTGGGCCAGACAGTCGTTAAGTGAGTTCGAAACCCAAGGGTCCTGATTTTGATCCCATGACCACAGGGGATGCTCCAATGGTTGTCAAGTGGGAAAAGCAGTCCCAAGTTGCTTTTTTTTTTCCAGCGCCGTTCTAACTTTGGGCGGTCGCTAAACGAAATGTCGTAAGTGGAGGTCTACCTGTATTGTCCAGTCAGCCCCTGTTCTCCCAAGAGGGCCTGGTTGCCCCTTTTCTGTGAAAATTTGAAGCATGTTAGGATGGTGCTACCAAGAACCAGGAGAGAGATGAACAGATAACAGATAATCAGAGTTGGAAGGGACCTTGTAGGTCATCTAGTCCAACCCCACCCACCCAAGCAAGAGACCCTGCACCATTTCTGACAAATGGGAGTCCAGCGTCTTCTTGGAATCCTCCTGTGTTGAAGCTCCCACCACTTCCAAAGGCAACGTCTGTTCCATGGGTGGATTGCTCTCCCTGTCAGAAAGTTTCTCCTTCTTTCCAGCTTAAATCTCTCCTTGTTCATCAGATTAAACCTACAACAGGCTTGCTAAAAAAAAACCCCAGACCTTATTTATTCCTTCGGGAACATCTCCACCCCACCCTTCCCATCTTCTCTTTGGGGAGAGGGGCTGTTCCTTTGCCTTTTGCAGAACCTGGCCTGGCATCCCACAAACCACCAACCCGAGTCTCCCGGATCAGATTATCTTTCCGGAAACGGCGTCCGTGACCACAGCCAAGACCACGCTGGGCCACGTCGCTGCGGTGGAAGAGAGAGACGCCGTTTACACGGTAAAGCAGTTGGACTTATAAGGGCTCTCCTGGAATGACAGAGAATTTGGTGGGAAGAAAGACCCTTTTTTAGGGCCAGAGTTAGCAAGTTTGGGATGAGCAAATATCTTTTCCCCACTCCCATCCCTGTCACCCACACACGTTGAGATGGGCTTGCTTCCCAGCTCCTAGGGTCAGGGGTGGCCTTCAGCCGGTTGGCGTCAGTTTGAGCAAACCGGATGTTAATTTTATATCCCCTCCTGCCCCTCCCAGTGGTCCCCACGTGGCCTGTTTGGTATCCCAGGAAAGCGCAGGGGATACGTGGAGCCCAGGGAGGTGGGAAAAGGGCCCTCCAGAGCTCATTTTCGCTGCCACGATGGTGCAGGAGGCCGAAGAGGCCACGGCCACCCAGCGACCGGGCAGAGAAGTGGTTGTTAAATTATTTGAAGCCCACCGCTGCCCAGGGTGGCTAGTGGGGATGGGCTGTATGACTCGTCTTGTTTATTTAAGCAACATCTCTGTCTTCTTCAGTTCAGAAAGTCTTTTGGCAGTTAGTCTCATAATATGCGTTGCAACAGAAGCTGCCCCGATCCTTTCCCAGCCAAGCTTGGCTCATCAGAGGTCGTGTTCCTCTTCCTTTCTCGGATATAACAAATATTAAATGACAACCCTCCACTAATACAAAGAAAATGGGCAAAATCTTGGTGGAGGTGGAAGAAAAGAGGAGGAGAATTGCGGGGTCCTTGGTGCTGTCTGAGTTGGGCGGTTTTCTTGCAGGAATTTCATGACCCAACTGGCAACACCATCAGTGCTAGAAAGTGTGGGGTTTGCTCTCTGTTTACGTACAGTTACTTGTCTAGTCAGGGTTGGTGACAAGAATAAGCTTAAGTTTCTTGATTGGGGTTCACTTTGTTTTTATTTTGCTTTTAAATCACCTCTTGGTCACTCTAAATGCCAAACACCACCGGATTACTTAATTTTTTCTACTTCGGCTTACATAGAAATTCAAGGAAACGCTCAAGATGGAATTTGCCCGGATCAAGGAGGAAAACACAGCCCACCTCATGAAAACCCAACACTGGGCCCATTGGTGGAAGAAGTCTGTGCAAAAAATCAAACAGCTCTATTATTTGTGAACCAGTTTAATTTCCCCCTCTCCCCGCACCTCCTCATTTGTGTGATATAGGTGTGTTCTTTACAGCTGTAGGAAGAGAAAAACGTTAGCCTGGAAAATAAAACCGCTGCTATTTTTGCATATCTTGGCACCTTCCAAAAGAATCGATTTATCAGCGTTCCTCAAACTTATGAATTTTAAGGCCTGTGGGCTTCAACTCCCAGAATTCCTCCACTGGCATCTAATTAGCAATACTTCATTAAGACACTGTCCCATTTTGTATTTTCTAAGTACAGGTAGTCCTTGGCGTACGACCACAAAACTGAGCCCAAAATTTCTGTTGCAGTTGTTAAGTCAATTTCGCCCCATTTTACAGCCTTCCTTACATTGCGGCGGTTACGTGAATCTTGGCAGCTGTTAAGTTAGTCACACGATTAAGTGAAATTTTAACCACGTTGGATGAACTTTCCTGCCAAAGTTGTTAACGTGATTCAGGCGGTTATGTTCGTTAGTTAGGCCCACGGTTGTTGAGCGAATCCGGCCACCCCATTGGCTTTGCTTTTCAAGGGGTCACAAAAACGGGACACCACAATCGTCATAATTGTGAGTCAGTTGCCAATTTTGATCACGTGACCGCGGGGATCGTTAAGTGTGAAAAATGGTCATAAGTCATTCACATTGGAACAGTCCACTGAACAAATTGCTGTAAGCCCAGGACCTCCCGTACTTAGTAACACTTAATTATAACACTCTCTCTATTTTGTTATTTTCCAAGTATCATTTTTCTCCAGCTGTGTGCAAATTGTCAAATTGACTCCATCAAACATTTTGTGTTTTTCTACTAAATATGGAAGTGATTCTCTCCAGCAAGAGAGAAAGAGAGAGAAAGCAAAATGAAGATTTAAGCTTCTCGGCTGAACTGCTGCGTGAAGATTAAAGCTAATAGATGGGGCTTCATCGCTTCATCTGGGAGGTTTAAATACTTCCAAGTTAGCTCTGCCAAACTTAAAACTGATGGGACTTTAATGATCTCTTTTCATTAGACTGGCTGCACGGATTAATTTCAATATTTTGATCCTTCCCAGCTGAAAACAGACTGCTGGAGATTTGTGCCAAATATATTAAAATATAAAACTGAACATCTTCAAAAGCAGATATATAGGGCAACTTAAAGACTGTTTGAAGCATTTGGGGGTAGCTTCCATAGTTTTTTAGCCACTGGGCTAAACTGGGTGTTAAGGACTGTTTGCAAATCCCTGCAATTAAGTAATTGCACAACTCCCTCTTATTCCTTTGACTTTGTTTTCTGAAGCCTGCTGGGAAGCATTCGCATAACCCCAGGACCCTGCAGCCGTTTTAACTGTGAGGATCAGTTATAAGTCCCTGTTTTTAGTTGTTTTTGCAACTTTCAATGGTTAACAATAGTTGCAAGCCTTCTTTTCGCTCTCTCTCACATCCATGTTTTAAATTTTATTTGGAAAATGCCAAAAGAAAAGAACAAATTTTTTTTTACAGACAAAAAAAACAGACATGAACTTTTTTTAAAGTTTTCTTTAAGCCAGGTGACTGGCCAGGCTTCTATGCCCCAGAACACACAGATAAAAGACAGTTAGGCAAAATACACACAAAATACACAAACCTCTGGTCACGCAAACATTGTGCTAAGACAAAAAAAAAAACCCTCTCTTGAGACATCCGGAGCCTTTGCTGTGATGTTGACCTGCTGCTGTGAAATTTAACAGTCACAAAACATCTTCAAGACGGAACCAGTTGCAGTCAGTCCTCGACTTACAATCACGGTTGAGCTCAGAATTTCTATGGCCTAGCGAGACAAGTGAATTTTGTGCCCTTTTTGGCCAAAGTGGGGGGATCCCATGACTCCCTGGAACACTGCAACCATCATAAGTACATAATTCAACCAAAACTTAATGGAAAGAATACAAAACCACAACACACAAACCATTCTACTCTACTCTGTATTCTATTCTATTGCCATTCTAATTAATCTGTTCTCTAATTTATATTTTGTTTTCTATTTTCTGTTCCATTCCATTCCAGATTGATTTAGGCATCCTCTATCTTAAAGCCTATTTAGAGACTATTCTTTCCATTTGGCTTTTACTGTTTGACCCACTGCAGAGGAAAATCAACTCTTTCCAACCGAGAGAGAAGGAAAATATGAGAGAAGCTTGTGATTTTCCACCCCTCCTTTGTTCCACCGAAGGACAGGCACTCAGCCTGGATTAACTCTGCTGGTTCTGCTCCGCAGTGATGTTTGTTTGCTGTGGAAATGCCAGCTTTTTTAAAAGCAGCAAAGCAAATTAATCCAGTTTTATATTTAAGCCCATGTCTATTTGCCAAATGCCATCAATGTTCCCTTACAGGTGAGATCAGCGGATGCCATGGAGATGAGCTGGCAGATTGGCATCTTTCTGCTCTCCCCCCTCTCTCTCTTTTAGGCTCATCAGACAAACCTAGCTGGGATTAGCAATGGTGGGTGAATCCAGGTTTATTTGGTAGCTCAGCCCAAAACCTTTGCTTGTGGATGCAGCCAGGTTCCGCATGGCGTGATTTCCCCTGCAGAAAGAAAAGAGAAAAAAAAATAGCCCAAAACACAGATCCAATTTTTGCAACCTGCAAATAAGCCTGCTGTAAATATTTGGGATATTTTGTTCTCTCATTTAGGGACCCTAGCAGCTGTTGTCAGTTCAATGGGCATCCATTCAGACTCTCAAAATGGGGGGAAAAAAACCCAACCAGAATAAGTATAAAGGGGGGGAGGAAGAGGAGGAGGAGGAGGAGAAAGATGGAAGAGGCGGAGAACAACAGAATTAATGTCTCAGGCTAAACAATGCCTTGCTTAGGTAGAGAGTGATGGGATTCCTTGCTAAACTTCAACCTTGATTTGCTGTCATCTGGAGCAAATCCATCAGAATACAATTGGAAGGGAACTTGGAGATCTTCTAGTCCAACCCCCTGTCCAAGCAGTAGACACTTTATCATTCTAGACAAGCGTCATGTTTGTCCAAGTCTCCAGTGATGAAGCACCCACAACTTCTGGTAGCAAGCAATTAAACTGACTAATTGTTCTCACTGTCAGGAAATTCCTTCTTAATTCCAGGTTGCTTCCCTCCTTGGTTAGTTTCCATCTGTTGTTTCTGGTCTTGGCTTCTGGTGCTTTGGAAAATAAGTTGACACCCCCCACCCCTTTCTTTGTGGCAGTCCCTGTTTGCAACCCGTGCAAATCTTTGATTTGCAAAGGCTGGTAATTCTCCCACTCACCCACGGGTTGGTTTTCTGATAATAAACACAGCCCTAAATTGTGACCTTCCGGGATTAATTCCTGCACTGCCAACATCATTTGTGCTGTTCACCATCTTTCAACCCCTCTACTGTGTGTATACACACACACACACATATCAGTAGCACTTAGACTTATATACCGCTTTATAGTGCTTCACAGTCCTCTCAGCGGTGTACAGAGTCAGCCTCTTGCCTCAACAATTTGGGTTCTCATTTGACCCACCTCGGAAGGACGGCAGGCTGAGTCAACCTTGAGCCGCTCAGGATCGAACTGCTGACAGTGGGCAGAATTAGCCTGCAATGCTGCATTCCAACCACTGTGACACCACAGCCCTTCCTTCCTTCCTTCCTTCCTTCCCAAGGTCCTTTCCAGCCCTATTCTGATTCCTCCCTCCCTTCTTGTCCACCTAGCAGTAGCACCTAGGTCAGGGGTGTCCAACCTTGGCAACTTTAAGCCTGGAGGACTTCAACTCCAAGAATTCCCCAGCCAGCTGGCTGGGGAATTCTGGGAGTTGAAGTCCTCCAGGCTTAAAGTTGCCAAGGTTGGACACCCCTGACCTAAACTTATATACCACTTCACAGTGCTTTCACAGCCCTCTCTAAACGGTTTACAGAGTCAGCCTCTCATTATATATATATATATATGTATATATGTATATATGTATATTTGTTTTCTTAAGTTTTCGCGGGTACTTACATGTCTGGCATTCAGCTTTGTTCGGGTATTTTCCCACGTCATAATAGTGGTGCTTTTAAAGTTGTAGCAACGTTTCAGCAGAATCTCATCTGCCATCATCAGGCTTCTGTATGGTGTTTGTATATGTATATATGTATATATATATATGTATGAGAGTCTTCTCGTTTCTATAGCAACTCTCCCACTGGCTCCTTTTTCTATTGCCCAAAGCACCAGTGACCAAAATTAAATTTCAATTTTACCCCCCCCCTCCACCCAAAAAAAGAAAAATTTAAATAAAAATGGCACGGGGTTTGCAATCCCTTCCTGCTCCCTTCTTCCTCCTTCTCCAGCATCGTTCAAGCAAGTTTGAATAGAGACAAAGCTTTGGGGTAGGGTGTTTGGGCATGGCTTCGATCACCTGGCGGGCTGGGTGGGTGAGGAGCTGGAGATCAGCACCCTCCTCGTTTTTTTTGGGCGGGGGGGATAGTTGGAAATAGCCCCCTCCCCTCCCTTCCCTTCCTGGGGTCCTGTATGGACCAAAGAAACGTCTCTGCAATGAAGTTGTAATCTGGAAATGGACCAGGGCCCCCTGCCCCCCTTTCTTTTACTGCAATGCATCCTGTGGCATCTTGAGGGATAATTGAATTCGGTTTTTCAGGCTTTACAAATGGGCGATTTGTTGGCATGTCACCCCCCCCCAAAAAAAACCCCTTCTTTTCCCCAAAGCAAAACACAGCGATTTTTTGCCTCCGGGTTCTGTTGGCAAAATAAAGCCAAATTCTGCCCATGCTCAGGAACCCTGTCTCAGGACCCAATTCAGATTTCATTCTCCTTAAAAGATTTCTTTCTGTGTGGTCAGGTTTGGGATAGCTGCAAATGACCTCCCTTCAAATTGGTTTATTATTTGGAGAAACCTACCTTCCTTTCCCTTCCTTCCTTTTTTCTTTCTTTCTTTTTCTTTCTTTTTCTTTCTTTTTCTTTCTTCCTTCTTTTCCTTTTCTTTCTTCCTTTCTTTCTCTTCCTTCCTTCCTTCTTTCCTTTTTCTTTCTTTTTCTTTCTTCTTTTCTTCCTCTTTTTATTTCTTGCTTGATTTCCCTTTTTCTTTCTTTCTTTCCTTCTTTCTCTCTCTCTCTCATTACATAAATGTTCAAATCCTTTTTTTTTTTTTTTGCTTTCGTTATTAAATCAGAATCCTGCCCACACAGAACTGACATGTGTGCTTTCTTTTTCAGTTCTCTGGGGTTTTTTTTTGTTTTGTTTTGTTTTTACAAAAAAATATTATGCCTGCGAAGTAAGCTGTATAATAGCCCTCAAACCCAAACAATATCCTATTGATTGCCAGTCAGTGAAACAATATTAATAACTTTAAAATATATAGCCACTATAATAACTGTCTTGGCTGCTGTGTGTATGCATTTTTGGGGAGGGGGGGAGGACATTTTAAAGGTTTTTAACTGCTTTACCTGTTTTAGAATTTTGCAAGCTGCCTGGAATCACTGGGCTGAGAAAGCAATCCATCCATCATTAAATCAATCAATAAAATGATACTGTTATTTGAGGAGTAAGCTCAGGACTGCTCAGACACCGTTGCCTTCGTGTGTGTATCAGGGTGCTTTAAAGCAAGGTAGCACCTCTCACTTATGCTAGATAGCTTTCCTTTTTTGGCACTCTGCAGATGCTCAGAGATCGCCTGGTTTTCTTGGTTTTCTTAGTGTTCCACGGTTTTGTCTTTCAGGAGAAAAGACACTTGACAGACAGCCCAGGGGAGTGGGAGGTCTATTATTATTATTATTATTATTATTATTATTATTATTATTATTATTATTATTATTATTATTATTGTTGTTGTTGTTGTTGTTGTTATTGTTGTTGTTGTTGCTTTGTTGTTGCTTTGTTGTTGTTTGTTGTTTGTTTGTTGTTGTTGTTATATTTTGCAAGGCAAGGAGACAGCTTAAGCCCCTTGAGCTGGCCAGCTGGCGCTCTGCACACGCTCAAGAGCTCCAGGCAAACCGCTTTTGTGCGTGGTTCTTCTTGTTGTGGGCGGTGTAGTTTTAACACACACGCCCCTCTTGGGAAAGGGAGAGGAGGGGGAGGCTGCTTTACCTGCGAGCCGGTGGCTGAGTCACGTTCGCTCCCCGCCCCTTTCCACGGCTGGATCCACGCTCCTTTCTCCCCGCCTCCGCCCCCCCCCACACTTCCCGGCCTCGGGCGCTTCTCTTCGGCTCCTCCGCCTTCCAGATCCTCCCCCTCCTCACGCGCGATCCTGAGCCCAAGCCGGCGCTGCCATCCGCTTCTTCTCCGCCCCGGGGAGGAAGGCGGGGGCGGTGGGGGGAGTGAGGTCTCCATGGGTGCTTTTGCAAGCTGCGCCCGCGGGGCTCGCTCGTCCGTCCCCCCGAAGGAAATTGACCGGATCCGTGTGCAATTGATGGTATCTGGGTGCAATTGACGGGATCCGGGTGCAATTGACTAGCTGCATCTGCCAGGCTCCCGGCGGCGGGCGAGGTGGATGGAGACGCCGATCGGGGATCGCCCGAGCTCCGCCCGGAGAAGGCGAGCAGGAAGCCGGGATTATTATGGGCTTGGACAGCTGTTGAGCAGCAGCAGCAGCAGCAGCAGCAGCAGCGAGGTGCCATCGGCGTCGGCGGCGCTCCCTCGGCCAGCCCTGCGGTCCTCCTCCACCTGCCGCCGCTTCTTCTTCTTCTTTTCCCTCCTCTTCCTCCTCCTCCTCTCCTAGCGGCTCCCCGGGCCTGGATCGCGCGCCCCTCCACGCCAGCCGCCGCCGCCGCCTTTCTCCTGCCGGCTCCTTAGAAACGATGAGCGGCAAACCATGATGCTGGAGAGCCAGGTAAGGCAAAAGCGCGGCTGGGGGAGACCTGGCCAGGAAAGGGAGGGGGCAGACGGGGAAAGCCCAAATTCGCCCCTGGGAAAGGAGGAAGCGAATCTGGAGGCATGAAAGATCCTCCCTGGCCGGAGGGGGAACTGGGAAAGGCAACTAGTAGTCGTAATAGTCCACCCACAAGGCTGGTGTATGTTGCTAAGGATTCATTAAAACAAGCTTTAATTGCGGGGAGTTTAAAGCAAGGGCCACCCCCACGCACACACACCCACACACCCAGTGGTCATTGGCGATGTTGGTGGGGTGGTCTAGATGACCCTTAGAGGCCTTTGGCATCTGGTGATATTTTTATTCTGTAGAAATAGCGGTAGGGAAGGAACTTGGCTACACCTTAGACTTAAGGTGTCTTCATTTTCAAGCCCACTGCTGGGTCCATATGGGGCGGGTGTTCCATAGTGACCTCCCACCTGGGAGGGTTGGTAACGATGCCTCTGAATCATTACAAGGACAGGTGGTCCTTGACTTACGATGGCAATTGAGCCTGAAGTTTTATGTTGCTAAGCGAGAAATTGGCTCTCTGAGTTTTGCTGTATTTTTTTTTTCTGACCTTTCTTGGCGCTGTCGTTCAGTGAATCACTGCCATCATTAAGTTAGTAACATGGTCGTTAAGTGAACCTGGCCCTCCTGTTGACTTGGCCAGCCAGAAGGGCGCCGAATCGCATCGTCGTCGTAAACTATGAGTCGGCGGCCAAGGGTTCGGATTTTGATCGGGCACACCATGGAGCTGCTACGGCGGTTGTAAGTGTGTGAAAAATGGCCCTCAGTCGCTTCTCTTTCAGGGCTGTTGTAACATTGAACGGTCGCAAAATGAGCTCTAGGTAGGAACGGAGGATGGGCAGTGCGGGGTGAAGCTTTTAGAGGATTGGATCCAGATCTCGCAACTGAGGCTAGAAGGATATTTGGGGCAAAGCCATGGGACGCAATGTGCTTAAATTCTCAAGCTTTAGGATTGTGCTGTTCCTCCCCAGTTTCGCCAGCTTCGTGATGGAGTTAGAATTACCTTGGAAACGTTAAAAGTACGTTGGCTGGTTTGCCAAATCTTGAATTTGGCTTCCAGATGGATGAGAAAGCCATAGATACTACTACTGATTATGATTATGATTACATCTTTAGTGAGATTCACAGCCTTTGGGGCTGGTTGGTAGCTCAACAGCTCGAGTCCTAACCCAGGACCTAGGAACTGTTCAGGGAGCGTCGGAGGATATAAGCTGTTCCACGTAGGGTGGGTTTTTTTGTAGAATCAGGGTATTCGAGTCTGATAAATTCTGGATTTCCAAATAGCGAGGCAGCCCTTTAGGGGTTGCTCCAAGAGCTCCAATCACAATTGGGATAACACGATTTCTTTTTGCAAAGTCGCTCCACTTCCATTTGTAAGTCCCGATACTTTGTGATTTTTTTTCTTGTTGCATGTCTACAATTCGTGCATCACCAGTTCTTGCCATGTCAATGAACCAAGCCTTTTTCTTTTCAACTATTGTTATGTCAGGTGTGTTGTGGGCCAAATGCTTGTCTGTCTGAATTCTGAAGTCCCATAAGATCTTGACTTTTTCATTCTCCAGAACCTTCTCAACCTGTTGTTGTTTGTTGTTGTTGTTGTTATTATTATTATTATTATTCATCGCACAGTCAGCCAGATGTTCAGACTGGGTTTGGCATTTTTGTCTCCCCATTGAGTCCTTCCCAAGGACCCGGGATAGGCAAATCTGGATATTTGAGGGTGTTCCAGAGATCACTGCAGGATGGAAGCTGTGCCAAGAAAAGCTGCCTTCTGCAATTGACCAATGGCAAATTTGTCAATGCCGACAATATTCAAGAGCTGGCTCCCGTTGTTTGTTTTGGGACTGCTCCCAAGGCACCTATGACTATGGGTACTACCCTTGCTTGCCTTTGCCATAGTCGTTCCATTTCTATTTGTAGGTCTTCGTATTTTATTATTGTTGTTATTATTGTTGTTATTTTCCTTCGAAGTTAAGGCACAAAGAACCTCACCCTTTCTTGTGGAGCAGGGAGGGTCAATGGGAATTCAGCTGCTTTTTTCGGGCTTAGCCAAATAAGCACCTTGGCTGCTGACATCAGCAGGAGCCAACAAGGCCTGTGTAGACTTGTGTTGTGTTGTGCTGTGTGTGCATGGGGAAAAAACGCACCGCCAGGCTTTAATTTTGGCTGTAAAAAACAACCTTACGTCTGAGAAGAGAGGGTTGGTTGACGGCGTCAGAGAAAACATTTCCGTAGACAGAATAACAGAGTTGGAAGGGGCCTTCGAGGTCTTCTAGTCCAACCCTCCCCCCCCCTCAAATAGGAGACCCCTACAGGATTCGGGATTACTTAACGGTTCTTCCTGATCTGGCCAGGAGGTGGCGCCAGCTGCTTTGGTGTAGATGCAAAAAATACTTGTTCTATAGAAAGAACAATTTGTTCTGACATTTTATAATGACTAAATAATAGCAGACAAAGCTCCTGTGAATCACCATTTTGTATTTTATGGCTTCTTTGTAGTAGCTGAAACTCTCTGCATTTCAGAGCATGCCTTTCCGGTCCCAGCTCAGCCCCGAAACTGGGATTATTATTATTATTATTATTATTTTGGCAAACTTGAGGGACACAAGGCAGCATCACCCATTGCAGTGGGTCTGAGCTGGATTGGCTTAATTATCGGTGGTCCTCAACTTACAGCCACAACTGAGCCCAAGATGAGATGTTTGCTAAGTGAGCTCTGTCCCATTTTACGACCTTTCTTGCCACATTTCTGCAGTGGTTGACGGGGTTATTAAGTTGTACCCATTAACTGTTTATCAGAAGGTCACAAAAGGGGATCAGATGATCCCAGGAGCTTTCATTAGTTTACCTTAAAGAAGAGGGAGCCAAGATAGCCTCCAAAGCCCCCAAAGGGAGGAGGAAACTGATCAAGGAGAGAAGCAACCTGGAACTAAGGGGGAATTTCCTGACAGTGAGAACAAATAACCAGTGGAACCACTTGCCTCCAGAAGTTGTAAATGCTCCAACACTGGAGGTTTTAAAAAAAGAGGTTGGATAACCATTTGTCTGAAATGCTATAGGGTTTCTGCCTAAGCAGGGGGTTGGACTAGAAGACTTCCAAGGTCCCTTCCAACTCTGTTATTCTGTTATTCCATCCATTGCTTCTTGTCCTGCCCTTCACATAGTTTAGAGAGTCAAAATCAAGCCACTCCATCAAAGAGCCAAGCCATCGCAATGGCACCCTTGCAAATGGTCAAGTTTCCCTCTGACTTTAAAAGAAGGGCATTATAAAAATAGTCCGCCACCTTCCTGTTTTTATTTTCAGCTTCCCTTCTACTCTCAAAGTTGGGGATTTCCTGGGGTTTCCCTGATTGATTCTGCTGAGTTTCGGAATTCAGTTTGTCTTCAGTAGGTTGAGTTTGTGGTCTCCTGGCTGCTTCATTTTCTGTTCTCTGCTGCCATCTTCTGCCCACCTAAAGCACCTGAACCTCCAACGGAGCGGGAGGAGGGGAGGAAGAAGAAGAAGAAAGGAGGAGGGGAGGAAGAAGATGAAAGAGGAACAGGAGGAGAGGAAGAAGAAGAAAGTGGAGGAGGAGAGGAAGAAGAAGAGGAAAGAAGAGGAGGAGAGGAAGAAAGAAGAGAAAAGGATAATAATACTGAATTTTTTTTAAAAAAAATAATAATTTTCTAGTACAAACTGATAAAGAGCCCCTGATGAGCCAGTCCTGACTGTTGCTATAAAAGAGCAAAGGAAGATAATGTGTTGCAAATATACTGTATAAAAGATTGAAAATGCAGAAATAACGACCTGTTAGGATAGTACAGATAGGTAGTCCTTGATTTATGACCACAACGGAGCCCAAACTTTCTGTGGTTCAGTGAGACGTTTGTTCAGTGAGTTTTGCCCTGTTTTACGACCTTCCTTGCCACAGTTGTTAAATTAGTAACACCTTTGTGAAGGGAATCTGGCTTCTTCATTGACTTTGCTCGTCCAAAGGTTGCAAAGGGGGATCAGAGGAATGAAAAAAAAGTCTCTTTTTTCAGTGCCACTATAACTTGGAACAATCAGTAAACAAATGGTTGTAAGTCGAGGACTCCCTGTGCCAATAGTGATATAGGTGCCTTGAATGCGATCCCAAAACAATTGGAATGCCACTTGAACCCCAGACGGCATTGACAAATTTACCGCCAGTCAATTGCAAAAGGCAGCTTCACTTAGAACAGCTTCCATCCCGTGAAGCTGCATTTCATATTATTATATAGAGGGCCTGTGAGTTGGATCAAAATGCCAGATCCAGTCCAGTGGAGGGATTCATTTTGTTTTACTACTGGTTCTGTGGGCGTGGCTTGGTGGGCGTGGCAGGGGAAGGAGACTGTAAAATCTCCAGTCAGAGGTACGATTGGCCGGTTCTCCGAACTACTCAAAATTTCCACTACCGGTTCTCTAGAACCAGTCAGAACCAGCTGAATACCACCTCTGATCCACTCTAAACATCTGGCTGACTGTGACAAACAATAGTAAAAGGAGGGGAAGGAAAGGAAGGAAGGAGAGGAGGAAAGGGAAGAAGAGGAGAGAAGAAAGAGGAAGGAAGGAAGGAAGGAAGGGAAAAAGAGGAGAGAGAAAAGAGGTAGGAAGGAAGGAAGGAAGGAAGAAAAAGAAAGAATCTGGTTTCTCCAAATGATAAGCTGATTTGCAGGGAGGTCATTTGTAGCTATCCCAAAGTGAACACACATTCACTGTTTTTCTTTTAAATTGCTCTGGTTTTGCCCACCCACAAAGTGCCAGGATCCTGTTGATTTTACTCCCCAGCCGAGGATCTATTGCCTCACTTTCTTTCCCAGTTCTGAGCCTGGTTTGGCAATCAGTCAAAGAAAATATTTTTTGGGAGGCAGAGTTGACGTCAAGAGCTATGAGGTGACTGGCTGGCCAAATGCGAGGCCGTGTTTTGATTTCTCCCAAGAGGCAGATGAACAAGAGGAGTTAATCTAGATATAAAATTACAAAGGGAGAAAAGTGAGCGGAGTGGCAACTCCTTGCAAGATGTTTTCCAGGGACGACAAACAATTACCTGCATTTGCCCTTACATTTTTCTCCCTGTAATTTTAGGCACAGCAGAGCAGGCTCCGTGGATATACAGAATTATTTCAGGCTGCAGATTGGGAATTGGCTAAGCCCCTGAAAATGGAAATAATCCCTGTGTGTAGAAAATAAAAGTGTCAGGGGAATGGTGGCCATTTTCCTGATGACTGGTTTTCTATATGGAGGTGTGGGTTTTTTTAAAAGATAAGAAAAGATAACATATATCACAATTATGATATGCAAAAGGAAGAAGGGAGGGAGAAAAGAGGAAGAGAAAAGGGGGAAGGAAGGAAGATAAAAGGAAAAGGAAAAAGGGAAGGAAGGAAGATAAAAGAGGAAGGAAGGAAGGAAGGAAAAAGGGAAAGGAAGTTAAAGGGAAGGAAGCAAGGAATTAATTTTGAAAGTGAATGAGGGAGGGAAGAAGAGGAAATATTTTATTTATTTTTGTCAAGCATGTATTAGAAAACATGTATAAGTACAAACATGATTATGAATACACGAAATGGATATGAATAAAAAGAAACAATAGGACAGGGACGGTAGGCACGTTGGTGCGCTTATGCACGCCCCCTACAGACCTCTTAGGAAAGGGGTGAGGTCAATAGTAGACAGTCTAAGGTTAAAGGTTTGGGGGTTTGGGGAAGAAACCCCAGAGTCAGGTAGAGTATTCCAGACATTGACCGCTCTGTTACTGAAGTCGTATTTCCTGCAATCAAGTTTGGTGCGGTTTACCTTGAGTTTGTATCTATTGTGTGCTCTTGTATTGTTATGGTTGAAGCTGAAGTGTTCGTTGACAGGTAGGACATTGCAGTAGATAATTTTATATACTATACTTTGATCGGACCGAAGGCGGCGTAGTTCTAGGTTGTCTAGGTCTAAAATGTCAAGTCTGGTGGCATAAGGAATTCTGCAACGAGTAGAGGAGAACTCTTTTCCCACTTCGGGGTCACGGGGAGGAGGGGGAGGGAAGACACGCCCTGTCTTCTCATATTTCCTCCAGGTGAGGCTGGGCTGGTGAGAAGGGAGTGCAAGGCACAGAGTGGTGATGTCACTCCAGATTTGGAAAGGCAGACATGAGGAACGTCTGGGCCTTTTTGGAAGATGGAAAATTCCCAGCTAGGTCACATCATCAGTGCAAGAAGGGAGGAAGAGGAGGAGGATTGTGGGGTCTTGGATGCTCTCTCAGCTCAGCTGCTTTCTTTCCGTCGTTTCTTGACTCAAACTAGGTAACGTCATCAGCACAGAGTCATGAAGGACCTTGGTGGTCTTGTAGTCCAACTTCTACCCCCCCCCCACTTGCTCAAGCAGGGGACCCTACATCGTTTCAGACAAACGGTTTTTCCAACCTCTTCTTAAAAACCTCCAGTGATGGAGCCCCCACCACTCTGCATCCCTTTGAATATTTTCTCTTGCTTCCCCCCCCCACCCAAAAAAAAAAGGAGGAGGAAGAAGCTCAAGTATTTATCTCCAGCAGAGAAAGCAAAAGCTTAAAGTTTAAATGTAATCTGTTGAATAGGAGCGATAACTTCAGGATAAGCATCACAACTCCTCTTCCCATTAATGGATGGTCTCTCTCACTCTGTGTGTGTGTGTGTATGAGAGAGAGAGAGAGACCGACCGACCGACTGACAGACAGACAGACAGACAGAGAAGAGAGGGAGGGAGGAAGGGAGAAAGGAGAGGTTTGCATTTCACAGCATGTTAACCAGGTCAATTGAAGGCTCATTCATGCTGTGCCAAGCTTGATTAATGTTCCCCTTGGTGAGATTCATGCACGAAGCTATTGTTCAATTCTAGGTCACCGTCTTCTGTAAACCTAGAGAAACAATGTAAATCGGTAACCAGGTTAATGATCCGAATGTGCGAAAGATCCCTTCAAGTTTTTTTGTTTTTTTTTAGGCTACTGAAAGCCCTGGGAATTCTCGTGACCCCCCTTGGATTCTGAACTGTCTCCAATAACCCTATATAGATTTTGGTCTGTTTTCCCCACACACACACACCCACATCTCTGACATGTCGCACAGAGACCCCCACAAGCCAAAAGAGATGATGGCTTAGAGGTATAAACCGAATTTTACAGGCTTCGTATTTTGGGGCCGATGTTGTTTAAAAGAACACAGAATGCTCCATGTTACTTCTGAGTAAATTTCTCTCCACCATCCCCTGCACAAGGGCCATCGTCGTATGCTTTGTAAGCATGGCAACGTTGCATGTGGCTGTCTCCATGACAACCGTGTGTGGTACCCAGCAGGAAAGATGGAGAAGGATGGGGAAAACCCATTGCTGAATTGTGGTAGGTTTCCAAAAAAAAACCCTCCATTTTTTTACAACCTAGTCTGACAACATCCCATTTAATTCGGTAATATTCAGGGGATGGTTGGTGAAAAATGCCCAAAACTACAGACCAGTTTTGGATGAGGTAATTATCTTCCCACTTTCTTTGGAGTTAGGCAGGTGGGTGGGGAGAATAATTTCCCCCATTTTGAACACCCACAAATCTGTTTTATCTTGCAAATTGCCTTTGCTTTGCCATAAAAAAAGATAAATAATAATAATGCAACTCGGCAGGTAGACAAAAAGGTCAAATCCAATGTATACATCTGACTGACTGGGTGATGAACCATAAGAATACATCAGTCAATTGCAGAAGGCAGTTTCCCTTGGAATAGCTGACATCTTGTGTGGAATATCTGCAACCCCACAAACGACAACATCTTGCTTGTTTCAGGTCCCTGGGAAGGCCTTGATAGGCAGCCGAAAATGCCAAATCCAGTCTCCACATCTGGCTGCAACGAACCATAAATAATACATCATGCAAATTAGAGCCTCTGCACTGTGGGATAAATTAAGAAGAAGAAGTGGTACAAAATGAAGAAGCTCAAATGCTCGGGGACTTTAGAATTCAAACGGGTCAGATTGAAGAATTGTCAATAAAAAAAGACAAAACAATTGTTGATAAGAAAAGACAATAACAAAAAAAGTCTGGATTGTGGACGTGGCAGTGCCCGGAGACAGCAGAATAGAAGAAAAAAGAACTGGGGCGGAAAAAAATCACAAAACACAAAAGTGTCTATGGAGAATCTCAGCCCTCCAGGTCATGGTTGTTGTCCCAAGAGGCAACTGGACTTTCTGATTTTTCTTTGAAGACATTTCACTTCTAGTCCAATAAGCTTCTTCAGTTTCCCCACTATCCATTCCTCATCAATCCCCAAAGGGAAAAGTGGAAATTTTGAACTTATCAGACCTGAGTATTCTGACTTTGCAAAAAGCAAAACCCAAAACCCACCTTACTTGGAACTGCCTATATACTCACTACCATTCCTGGGCTTTTTTTTTTCTCCCCTTACCAAAAACAATTAAAAAAAAAACTGCTGAGAAATAGAAACCAGAAATAGCTGTATGTATAATTGCTTCCCTCCCCCACCATGCAGTTATCCCTCTGAGAGGCTGTTTCGATAATCTTTTTTTTAAAAAAATTATCATTTTCGGTGAGATGAGTGCTGACTTTGACAAACTTCACCGGGCTCTCTTTTGGACCTGCGCCCAAATCCCACCCCTGATGGCACCATTCAGATTTTGGAACGACTTCTTCTGAAAACCTCGCCGGTGCAAGATTGGAGAGAGAAGGAAACAGAAAAATCCAGATAATGCCCCACCAATGAGCTTTTCCGAGTAATTGAAGAGCAGCTGAATTTCCAGCAAGGGTTCCCTAGCCACTCTGCTTTTTCTCATCGCCTTAAAAACAAGAATTCCAAATTCTCTTGGCTTTCCTCTTTTTGGAATTGAGAGCAAAGGGCTTGAAGATGGTGCTTAATGTGGCTTCTTGGCCATTCCATGTTGTTCTTGTGCATTGAATGCCTCAATTTCCTTTGGAATTAACGGATGTTTAGGGTGGCAACATCCTGCAAACTCTGTTCCCCGTTGGTTTGGGGGGGGGAAGGAACTTCCTTGTCATGTCTCCCCACCCCACCTTCTGTTGCTGGCTTTAACCTAGGTTAAAGGTGATCGGAAACTGCCCATGGTTTCAAAACAATGCTAGTTTTGTTGTTTTGAGCCTGGAAATGGGTTTAGGAGGAGATTTAGTTAAGGGAGAAAGACAGTGCAGTATAAATGATGGCCAAATAAAATCAAACCTCCCATTTTGCAAGTAGATATGGTTGGAAGCACGTTGTGTTGTATTGCGTTGGGGCAGAGTAGTAAGCAAATCTGCCCAGTCCTGTCTGTTTATGTCTTGGGGTCCTTGGTGCACTCTGAGCTTGGTGGTTTTCTTGCAGACATTTCATTACCCAACTAGATAACATCAGCAGTGCTAGAAGGCAGTGGGGTTCGGGGAGTGGAAGAAGGAGAAGAGGAGATGGAGGAGGAGGACTGTGGGACCCTTGTGGCTGTCTGAGCTTGTTTCTTGCAGACATTTCATTGCCCAAATCTAGGTAACAACGTCAGTGCTACCATGGAAGGGAAATATTCCCTTCTAACACTGATGATGTTACGTAGTTTGGTCATGAAACGTCTGCCAGAAAACCATCAAGCCCCTCACATTTCAACCCTGAGCTACAAATGTTCTCCTTTACTGCTTACCCCTTGGTGTAAATTTGGGGTTATTCTGCCAACTCACGCGAATTTGTGATGGGAAGGAAAGCGGTGAGGCTCCATTGCTAGATCAATCAACTCAAAAACCAGTTGATTGATTGATACGTCTGACAAGTCAGTGCAAGATCTTCAAACATCTTTTCTCTGCTTCTGTTACCAATGAAGTATATCTTTTCCCAAGTGCTAACCCTTCATTTACTCGGGGAAAGCTTGCTTTGATGTCCCCAGTTCTGATTTCCCTCCATTTTATTATTATTATTATTATTAATTTTTATTGATCCCATTTTGAAACCATCCATCTCCCTCACAAAGGGAGGGACTGCCCTACTTAAAATCCACCAGGAAAGAGTTGGTCTGTCTCTTTCTTTCTCTCCTTTTTCCCCTTTCTCTCTCTCCCAATCGCTCTCTCTCTCTCCTCTCTTCCTTTCTCTCTCCCTCATTCTCTCTCCCCCAATCTTTCTCTGTGTCTCTCCTTCTCTCTTTCTTTCGCTTTCCCTTTCTCCCTCTCTCTCCTGTTTCTCTCTCCCCCTTTCTCTCCCTCTCCCTCCCTCTTTCTCTCCTCCCCATTCTCTCTCTCTTCCTTTCTCTCTCCCTCATTCTCTCTCTCCCAATCTTTCTCTGTGTCTCTCCTTCTCTCTCTCTTTCTCTTTCCCTTTCTCCCTCTCTCTCCTGTTTCTCTCCCTCTCCCTCTCTCTCTCCTCCCCATTCTCTCTCTCTCTTTCTCTCTCTCTCTCTCTCTCCTTGGCAGAAGGGGATGCCCAGCGTAGGATTTTCCTGCAGAAATGCAGAGCTAAGGGAATATGAATTCAGGTTTCCCATCCATGCCGTGCCCTTGACGGGCGAGGGAGGGCGTTCCCCTCTCCAGCAAGGAGGGGGAATGAGCTGGGGGGGGGGGGTTCAGAGAAAGAGAAACGTGCCTGCGTCAACCTCCCCTCCTCCTCCTCCTCCTCCTGGACCCTTTTTGTGCTTTCTCTGCCATGGATGACTGCAGACTCCCAGCCTTGCAGTAGCTGGACCCAAAGGAAGGGACCTGTTGTGTCTCGGGAGACAATGCAGAGACTCGAACCGAGTGCCCGGCCTTTAAGGGAGGAGAAGGCTGGGGAGCTGCTGCTGGGGGCAGCAGGAATTCGGGGGAAGCCCAGCCGAGGGAAAGCAGGTTGAGCTTCAAAGGAGGTGCCTGCCTGTCTGCCTGTCTGCCTGCCTGCCAGCCAGAGGTGTGGACAGGATCCCTGACGATGATCCACAGCCTGGGCAGGCAGACGCCGCCTTTGGAATTGCTCCGGAGAGCTTCTCTCGCTGCTGCTGCTGCAGTGGTGCTGGTGGACCCCATGTCTGTTGGCACCCTGTTTCAGTGGCGCTAAGGCGAGGGAGGGAAGGAGGGAGGGAGGGCTCCATCCGCCATAAGCCAGGAGTTGCGGGGGGGGGGAGGGTTTCCAGGTGAGAGCCGAGCTTGGCGTGCCCAGCCGCCCTGAGGATGGAAAGCAAGCCTCTATTCAGCATGCAGAAGGCGCTGGTGCAGCCTTTCCAGATGTGCATGTTGGATATCCCCTTGAGTGTGCAAGACGACGATGTGAGTAGCCAGGCTGGGAAGGCGTGGGGAGGAGAGGGAGAGATTGGGGCCAGGGCATGGAGGGGGAGGAAGAAAAAGAATATTGTTAAGATATGGGATTTATTTCATCAGCGGTTAGACAGAAAAGGAGGAAACTGAAGTATAACATAGGAATAATGAACACGTTGCAACTGGTTATTTTTGAATGAGTTATAAATGTTATGAAGAAGTGAGGTTTGCTCTAAAGGACAACACGGATCTGAAATAAAAAGTCTGGTGATGGTGTAATCGTAATATAGTATGATATGGAAAGTTAATGAATGGAATAGAAATGTAAAGCTAAGAGGAAAGGACCGTAGATATTGCACACAAGACATACGTGTAAATGAAAGAAGGTTTTATTTGTTAGGTTTGCTGTAAAAAAATTAAAAAAAACTTTTTTATTAATAAAAAAAGGGGGGGGGGTTGGGGAAAGAAGCTTCCCTCCTCTCCAATGCTTCACACTCCTGCCTGCCAGAGAAGTTTCCGCAATTGCCTTTGTTTGGGCACCGGGCGCTGCTGCTGCTCCTGTTGCTGACCCGCAATTTTCAACTCGGTGGGCTAAAAGGGGAGTTTTTTTCCTGGCAGGGTCCCATGTTGCCCATTCACCCAACCCAAACTCTGCCTCGCCCAGAGGCTCCAAAATCGCCAGGAAGCCCCAAGGGAGGAAGCTAGGATGAGTCCTGAGTGCGAGAGATCCCTTCCTAGACACGGCGTGGGAAAAGACCAGGGTTTGGCCTTGGGTTTGTTTATCTTTTTTTAATCTATAAAATGTTTAGGCCGCCTGTTGTAACTGCAAAAAGGGGAACCGCCTTTTGAGGCTACTCCCAGTCTGGTTCTCGGGATTTAATCTTGCTTATGAACTGCCTCTCACACACCAGCAAACACCCAGTGGTAAAACTTCTCTTGGGGGAATAAAAAGAACAACAACAACAATAATAATAGTAACAGGAATCGTAATAAAAACCAGATTGTGACCTCTGAAATCGAGCCCTCCTGCAGCTCTCTTGGAATATTTTTTAGCCACTACTCCGGACTGGGGGGGGAAACATCCCTTCATTTGGGAATTTTCCCAAGCAGGCTTTGCTCACAAGGGAGCTGAATTGGGGGTCTCCAGAGTGCAGAGCAGAGACCCCCCTACCAGTGAAGAGTTGGCATCTGTCTGGACCTGCCAAGGTTCACCCAGGCACCTGGGAGTGAGGTTGGGGGTTTTCCAACCCACCCTCCCTGGGCACGATATACTGGCGTGGTGGTGGTAAAAAATGCAATTTTAGCCAGGACATCGGATGGCGAGAAAGCATCAGGTTGGCAAGGAAGCTACAGAGGTAGTCCTCGTGTTACGACCTATGCCAGAATTCCCATTGCTCAGTGAGGCAGTTGTGAAGTGAGTTTCACCTCGTTTTACGGCCTTCCTGGCCGCCGCCGTTCAGCCCATCGTTGCCGTCGTTAAGCTAGTCCCACAGTCCTTAAGTGAACCAAGCTTCCCCGTGGATGTTGCTTGTCAGAGGGTCACAGAAGTGGCATCACCGGGGAGGTTGCTCTTGTCATAAAGACGGGTCGGTTGCCAAGTCTCTAGACTTTTGATCGAAATGGCTGCGACGGTTGTAAGTGCGAGGACTGGCTGAAAGTACTTCTTTTCACGGCAATGCCAAACGGTCGTTCAAACAAAAAAAGAAGTCATATCCGGATTTACTGATTAATAAGGGCGGAATATGGAGAGCGGTTCTTTTGTTTTAATGGTTGTGTGATTGTTAAGTTGAGGGCAACTTGTCCATTGTGAGTTTCACCGTCCACATTTAGGGTGTTTCTCAACCTGGACCCTTAATGGATGGGATGACCTTGCCTCCAGAAGTTGTGGGCGCTGCATTCCTGGAGGCTTTTAAGAAGAGACTGGACAGCCCGTTATCTGGAATGGGAGGGGTTCTCTTGCTTGAGCAGGAGGTTGGACTAGAAGACCTCTGGGGTCCCTTCCAACCTTGTTATTCTGTGTTCTACGGATTGAGTGGCACAGCATTTGATGCCTGGGGGCTGAGTTCACCTGAGCAGCAATTTTAAAGGATGCCAGCCTGGGACTTGTAGTATTTAGTGTGGGGGGCTGGTTGGGGGGCTCAGAGAAAACAAAACAGATTTGGGCAAATCTGTTGGGATGAGCTCAAAATGCATCCCTTTGCTCTGTCTCCACAACCTTCCCACTCCAAATTGAGAGGGTCCTTTTGGAGGGCTCCTTGGTGCTCTGAGCATGGTGGTTTTCTGGCAGACGTTTCATGACCCAACTAGGTAATGTCATCAGTGCTAGAAGGGGTGTGGAGTTGTGGTAGTGTGGAAGAGGAGGAGGAGGAGAAAAACTGTGAGGTCCTTAGTGCTGTCTGAGCTTGGTTGCTTTCTGGCAGACGTTTCATTACCCAACTAGATAACATTATCAGCATGAGGGAGTGTGGCGTTTGCTTCATGTTTATTTTCAGGAACTTGCCCTGCAACCAGCGCCTAATATCCAGATAAGCAGGGATTGACCCCAGGCAAACAATCACGGAGAAAATAATGTGCTAATCGAGGAACTACCGAGGAGAAAATCCATACCCTCCACCGAGACTGAAAGGAGAAGCTACTGATGATGTTCCTTAGCTGGGTCATGAAACATTTGCAAGAAAAAGCTGCAAATATTCTCCTTTATTCATCTTTTTAGACTTTGGCTCGTCCATAGACGGAGCCGCTTGAAATTGTGTCGTAATTGTGCCCGCTTGCTCTGATGGCCATTGTACTTTCTCCACGGGAAAATGGCTTCTTTTCACCCCCTGTGTTTCAACGGGGCCTGTCTTGGCAGCAGCTGAAACACCCGGGATGCAGCTCTGAAAGTCTGATTGTTTTGCCTGGGAGCAAAGGAGATATTGACCCAGCACGTGGCTGGAAAGTCCAGCATATTCCCCGGAGCTGAATTTGAATCAAATGAGAATTGTAAATGAAATCCAAGCAAGGACAATCTGGCCTGGATTGATAAAAAGTGACCAGGCTTGAAGACAAAATGTACTTACTCCTTCCCTTTTGTTTTTCTTTCTTTCCTTTCTCTTTTATTTCTTCCCTATCCCCTCTCTCCTCTCCTCTCTCTTTCTTTTTCTCCCTCCCACCCTCCTTCACTCATCCATTTATGTCCTTTTTCCCCTTCCCTTCCCTTAATGTCAATTTCACCAAGCCTTTCTAATAATTGATTTCTCTTCTTTTTATTTATTAATTAAATTTATTGGCTGCCCATCTTCCTTCCCTTCCATTCTCTTCCCTTCCTCTTTCTTCCTTTCCTTTTTCCTTTCCTCTCCTCCTCCTCCTCCTCCTCCTCCTGCTTCTCTTCCTCCTTCTCAAAAAGACCCTATTTTACTGGCATTTTATTGAGTTCCTATAAGAAATAAGGATTTTTTTTATCTTGAGTTGCCTAACATCACACTCAGAATACTTTGTCCAGTTCTAGTCGCCATGACACAGCACAAAAAAGATGTTGATGTATCCCTCTGTTAATGCAACTTAGGACTGTGTTGGCTTTGGAAAGAGCTTGGGAAACCATTTGCCTGAGATGGTATGATGACTCCTGTCTTGGGCCGAGGGTTAGACTAGAAGACCTCCAAGTTCCCATCTATTCTTATGTTTTTATGAAGTTAGCGGCCACTTCTTGGACTCCAAAAATCCCTCTTTAATCTTTGTGCATTATTGCTGGTGTGTGTGTGTGGGGGGGAACCACCATGGAAAATGTTTTTTTGCCTTGGGTGTTAAAATCATTTAGCTGTTTCCAGAGCTTTGGTTTTCTGATTCATGGTACTTCATGTTCCGCACTAAGCAGCAAACCATCTTTACGGGGTTCGTTTACGAGTTATTACATTTTAAAAAACGGTTGTTTAAAAAGCTGCATCTCTCTGGACAGGGTACAAAAGCAGTGTAAAAATGAGGACAATAAAGTTGACATTAACCATGACAGAAACATCAACACATCATAAGATCAACATTAAAAAAGGAATGAGAGAATTGGTAAAAAAAATAATAATAATAACATTAATTGTTAAAATCGAAACGCTTTGCGGCCGAGCTAGATGCTTCCTGGTGCTTCTAACACATTAAGGAAAGGGAAACAAGCATTTTTTTTTCTGACTTAAGGATGGGTAGTAAAGACTTTTTGAGGCAAATCTGCTGATTTTGGAACTTAGAAACCCAGAAGGAAGAAGTTGACAAATCTGCATCGCAAAGAATTTTGGGAAGTGATGTTCTGAGGAGTGAAAACGTGTTGAGGAACATGTAAAATCTGTCCCCAAATGCTCTTCACTAGTGGAAAGCTTGCACGTATAGAGAAAATAGAGACCTGAAATTACAACCTCGGTCGAATTTCCATGGGCAAGCTAGGCGATTGTTTAAGTGAGTCGGGCCTAATTTTACAACCTTTTTTGGGGGGGGGGGCATAGTTGCTAAGTGAATCATGTGGTCCTTAAGCAAGTCCAGCTTCCCCTCTAGAGTGTTCTTGTTGGGTGCTTGCAAATGGTGACTCCTGAGACGCTGCAGCCGTCATAAGTGCATGCTGGTTGCCAAGAGCCCGGATTTTGATCATGTGACTGTGGGGAAAATGCTGTGATGGTCGTAAGTGTGAGGACTGCTTGCAAATCCCCTTTTTCAGGGTTGTTACAGCTCCTTTGAAGGGCCGTCCTATGAAAGAGATAAACTTTCCATTCCTCTGCATTTGTAGTTAGTTAGCAAAATGTAGGAAAAATGTGATCTCTGCATCTCGGGATGTTCCTTGTGGCCTAAATGTTTTTTTGTTTTTTTTTAAATTTCATTGACTCCATCCCTCTGGATCTTTTATACAGAGGTATACAGATTAACAGATTTGGAAGGGACCTTGTAGGTCATCTAATCCAACTCCCTGCCCTCTCCTTCAGCCAGGAACACGGCTGCTTCGGTTTGTCTTCCGTGTCTTGCATGAACTCGGGCAAACCGTGGTTTGTAAACCATTCAGGCAGCAACATGGAAGCCATCCCCAAAGGTGGTTTATTCCATAAATCGGAGTCCAACCATCTGACAGTTTTTGCCAGCCGCCAAATTAAAACTATGCATCTGGGGGGAAAACCCAGAGGCTTTGCCAGGGAATATTTGACCCTTTTATTAGCCACGATTAGCTGATCCCAAGGAACCCAATTTTGCAGACTTTGCATCCTGCAAGCACAGAATAATATTCTACTCATAAATTAACCGAATTCCTATGAATATATTGGGCGAAACGTTGCTGACTGTGTGTTTCCTGCAGACCGCACAGCTTTGATCTTTCAAGTTAACTTGTTTTTACTTTTTTTTGTTTTTCCTTAGTCCCCCCTGGATTTATTTCCTTCCAGGAAAAAGCCTGACCCCCCTCTCTTTTCAAAGCCCCCCCAAAGTAAAGAAAACAAACACGGTTGGTGGTGGTCTGGTTTTCTCAGGATTGGAGAGATTAGCTAAGCAAACCAGCCCTGAAAACAATAGGCTGATTTTCTTGATGTTGGTTTCCAGGTCAATTGTTGGACAGTTTGCTTAACTCTTTGCTTTCCAAAATGGCTTCTCTTTCATCTCTCTCCCTCTCTCCCTTTCATCTCCCTCCCTCCCTCCCTCTCTCTTTCATCTCTCTCTCCCTTCCTCTTTCTCTCTCTCTCTCTCCCCCTCCCTCTCTTTCACACATACATAAGGCGTTGCTTCGTGCAGATCTTCTGGGGAGCCAGAGGACAAACCTCATGGGGCAATCTTGTAGGTTGTACGTTTCACAGTTGGCACGTCAGCACCACAATCCCAACAAGGGGGAAATCCTTCCATCCCCACCGATACAAGACAGAGACCCTTCTTCCAATATCGCAGCTAATTCTGTCCAGGGAAGGTCAACACCAGACAATTTGGTCGAAGGATCACTGATGGTCAGGCTCCACGGAGGGACCTTGGGCCATTCCTCTCTCCAGACGTGCTCAGGGTTTTCCTGGGTAGATAACAGAATAAGGGAGTCGGAAGGGACCTGGGAGATCATCTATTCCAACCCCCAAGCGCAAGCAGGAGAGCCCACTTGAGACAAACAACTGTCCAGTCTCTTCTTCAAAACCTCCAGCGATGGAGCAGCCTTAACTCCTGGAGATTCTCAGCCATCCATCAGGTCACAGTTCTCCCCAAGGTGCTTTTCATTCAAGAGGCAACTGGACTTTCTTGGATGTTTCGCTTCTCATCCAAGAAGCTTCTTCAGTTAGAACAGTGGGCTAGTCCTCAAGGAAGAACAAAGGAAGTCCAGTTGCCTGTTGAATAAAAAGCACCTTTGAGTTCAACAATCCGATTGTTCTCCCCAGTCGGGAAACTTCTCCCTTAGTCCTAGGTTGTTTCTCTCCTTGGTTGGTTTCCATCTGTTGCTTCTGGTCTCCTGATTAGATGTGAAGTGGACAGCTGTTTTCCACGCTGGCCTACAGGATTTCAGTCTTTTCCTGTATTACTTTGTAATACAGAATACAAAAGATACCAAAGAAAATAGTAGGAAAACAGGGGAGGAAAAATGGAAGGGAAAAGTGCAGGGCAAAGGAAAAAAAGAAAGAAAAGCATTGATTTCTGGCTCCCTTTGGTCCAGTAGAATAAGACAATAGTATCATATTTCCAACTTTTGACTTTTACCTAATAATACAAACTAGCCATTTCTATAACAACAAACCTATTCATGGTTATTCATGGTTAAAACCCAAAATCAAAGTTTCTTTTTCCTTTCTTTTTTCCTTTTTTAAACCTCAGCCACAGCAGTTTCCAAGTCAAAACAAAAGTATTATTCTTTCTTTCTTTCTTTCTTTCTTTCTTTCTTTCTTTCTTTCTTTCTTTCTTTCTTTCTTTCTTTCTTTCTTTCTTTCTTTCTTTTCTTTCTTTCCTTTCCTTTCTTTCTTTTCTTCCTTCCTTCTTTTCTTCCCTTCCTTCCTTTCCATATATTTCTTCCTTCCTTCCTTTCTCCAAAGCAGTCAATTTTTAGGCATTCCATCTCGCGATGGCCTGGGGAAACAGCCAATTCTCCTAAAACACACCAAACTCAACAAACAAACAAACAAACAAACAAACAAACAACGGTTGCCTTTTCCCAGTTGAAAACCATCCCCTCTCCGCCTACAGAGGGCGCCTCGTGGTCTCCTTTCCTTCCCAGCTGAGCTCTTCCCTCTTTCTTCCCCCCCCCCGCCCCGCCGCAGGGTTTGAATGACATCAGGGCTGCTGGAGGGAGGGGGCGGGCCCTCTTCCCGGGGGAGGGGCTCCCGAAAAGCCTCCCTGCGCCGCTGGCCGCCCCCGGGGGCAGAAGAAGCGCGCCGGGGAGACCCCCCCCACCCGCCCGCCGCCTCTCCCCAAAGCGCTCGGCCGAGCTGGCTGCAAGGCGGAGGCCGGCGGGCGCAGCTCCATGGTGGCGCCCATGTGGTCGGAGCTGCTGCCGGAGGAGCGCTCCGCCCGGGCTCTCCAAGGCAGCCCCGAGCGCCTCTTCGAGGGCTGCCGCCGGCTCCGCAGCCTCTGGGATGCCGTCCGCTTGGAGGTGGCCGCCGAAGAAGCCAGCCCGGTGGTCCTGCACAGTTTCACCCAGTTGGATCCGGATCTGCCCCCGCTGGAGGTAAAACAACCCAGCCGGGACGCAGGCTGGAAAGGGGGGGGGGAGGGTTTGCAAAGAGGGGGGTTCACACGACGTGCAAAACACCCCGGATCCGGGTCTCGCCAAGCCAGCCGTGGCGGCGCCGGGAATTCGCGCTCTCTCTCCATCCGCGCTGCGCTCTAGGGCGCACTTGGCGATGGCCGTGGTGCCCTTGCCTGTTTATGGGGCGATGTATTGTTGATGCTGGGTGGTTCCGGGTGGGCTACTGTAGCTTGGTTTTTGGGGGGGGGGGGGGGCGGGCTGCGGTTTTGGCTTGCTTTTCTGGGGTGGGATGGGGGTATCTCTTCTTTCCTTTCCCGATTTGGAGCTCGCTTGTTCTCCAGGGCTCCTTGGAATCACCGGGTCTCTCTCTCTCTCTCTCTCCGGCTTCTTTCTGGGTTGAACAAAGAACGCTTCGTTGGGACAAATGGGGGGGGGGGCATTGTGCTCGTGCAAACCGAGGTTTAAACTTTAAAGCATCCCCTGCTTGACCCTAAATAACGGGGACTTATTCGGTAACATCGGAGTCAAAGTAAATCCTGAGGTAGAAAGCCAGCAACAGACAGAAAGCCAGCAAAGGTCAGCTGTAACATCACACCCTCAGGTTCACTAAGTTTAAATAGCCTCCCTGGGGGGGGGCAGTTTAATCCGACCCACAAGCTGCCCCCACTTTAATAAATCCTTGGCGTGGATTAAGTCACACCATGGCACCCTGTTGGAGGCACACACTTCCATAATAAATAGGCTTGGCCTGACTGGTTAAACACAGAAGCCACAAACACACAACTGCCTTTGAATCGAACGCTAGCTTCAAGATACCAGGCCTTCCAAATTTGGGAGAATTGACACTTTGAAAAGTTGAGCTGCCAGTCTGGAGAGCGGAAGGGTGGTTTAAAAGGGGGCAGGGGGAGGTTTGTTTCTAAGCACACACAAAAAAGGACCCCTGGGATGGATTTTGCATGGACAAGCTTTTGGGAGACAAGATGACAGGCACTGATGATGTTACTTAGTTTGGTAATGAAATGCCTGCAAGAAAAACCACCCCAGCTCAAGAGAGTACCGAGTGACACCCCCTCAAGACAGGGTGTTTTGGGGAAAGGAGGGAGTTTATTTGAACTTTGGAAGTCTTTCACACTTAACGACGGTTGCAGCATCGGCGTGGTCACACGAACGAAATTCACACTCTTGGCAGCTGGCATGTATTTATGACCATCGCAGTGCGTGATTCCCCCTTTTGCAGTCTTTTGACAAACCAAGTCCGTGGGGGGGGGGGAGCCAAGATTCACTTAGCAACCTTGTTCCTCACTTAATGGCGGCAGCGATCCACTTAACAACCGTGACAAGAAAGGTCATAACACGGGGGCAAATTCGCTGAGCTAAGATCTCTTCTTAGCAACAGAAACTCTCAATGTATTTCCTTAGGCTGCAGTCTCAAACTACAGCCCGGATGGAAGCGTTCTTCATGCTTATCTCTGTATTAGAAGAAGTCGGAGATATTCTTCATGTATCTTTGTGTTGTTTTCCTCTTTTTTCCCCCCTTTTATACTTTCTCACAACTTCTTATCCCTCTCCTCTTTCTACTCTTCTGTTGCTTCTCTTCATTGTTAGTTTTTCTCCCCTTTTTAAAAAATGCGTACGACTTGTAAAATGTAATAAAATTATTTCAGGGTAAACAACCTTGGAAAGCCTTTCCAATCCATCTTACTTTCTTGAGCTCCCAAAGGCTCTTCTTAGTTACCTGCCTGCCTGCTTCTTGTTTGGAAGAAAACGTTTATTCTACAACAAGGATGTGTTGAATCTGTTGTTCTTCTGGTTGCTCAGTGAACAGCCTCTGAGTAAAATCACTGTGCAGTTTAGTACCTTATTTGCTTGAGTATGATGTGTGTTGACCCTGCTTCACTTTTTTTTAATCTTAATTTTTTATTTTATTTTAATTTATGCATGCATAGAACTGAGAGCTGATGGCCTCCCACGCAAACATTTGTTTCTCAGATCTGGAATGAATGACATTCATGCAAGGATGACTGCATTCCTTAAGATTCCAGTCCTCTTTGTGAAGCAATGCAAACCCTGATCTGACCTGGAAGTCAAGCTTTGTATGTCTTAAAATTGGTGAGGGTATTTTCATCTGCAATATTCTATTTTCCCCAAATAAAACTCAGGGAAGTTAAGAGTTTCCTAGAGGCTGTTCATGTGTATCAAGATAGACACAGAAGTCTGTAACCTTGCTCAGCTCTGTGGATATATTAAGGCACATTAATTAGTATTCTGGAATTTCAAGACAGCTGTTTAGTTATATACAATCGAAAGAATAATTCTTGCCATCTGCACAAAGATTGTATGTTCTCTTAACTTTGTAAGGGGGCCGTGAAATTTATGAGTCATTTATTCACTTGATGGCAGAGATTAATTTGACTCCGAGAATGTTGCATATTTTTCTATGCAGCTAAAATATTTTTGCTCACTGGAGGAACAGCGATGCTAGAGCACATTGTAGAATCCAAAATCAAGATTCCTTCATGTTGCTTTCAGCTCCTTGGGAGTTTGAAGGGTCAAACACGTAGTTTTACTGGCAAAATTGCTTTTTTAAAAATCCTTTTTGATTTCCCGGGCTTGGTTTTTCCTCCAAATATTAATATTGTGCTTAATTGAAGTGAGAGATTGATACGTAGGCTGGATTGAAGAACTTTGCTTTGTATTCCTGACTCTTTTGTGTTAAAACAATAGGAGAAAGGTCATCTGTTCATAAAAATCATGACTTTTCTAGCATTGAAGCCAATTCTTTCTGGAAAGACTAAAGCCAAAGCAAAAAGACAGTGAAATGCAAACTAACTAATGCACGAAACCAACTTTCTAAAACCAGTCCTGGTTTGTTCAAAACATGCTGGGAACAGGATTGTAAACTAAGTTGTCTTCTATCTAATCCAACATCATTTTTCTGGGCTAAATGGGTCCATTTTTCTTCTGACTAATAAGTCAAACTGACCAAGAGCATTTTGGTAGCATATCTAGATAAAGGTAAATGTTTCCCTGTCCAGATGTGTCCGACTTTAAGGCACAGTGCTGATCGGCTGAGGGGGTTGTTGCCCAAATATATTTTTCCATGGTTATGTGGCCAGCCGAAGTGGTACCTATTTATCTACTCACATTGGCATGCTTTCGAACGGCTAGATGTGCAGGAGCTGGAGCAAGGAACAGGAGCTCACCTAGTCCCACAGCGCTCAGGTCTCGAACCTGGCAGGAGCTGGAGCAAGAAACGGGAGCTCACCCACGCTCACTGCACTTGGGTCTCGAACCTGAGCTGCCAGCTCTCCAGTTGACAAGCTCAGCATCATTAACCACTGAGCCAAGTGAGAACTGTCCTTAATTTCCTTGGCTTCAGCTTTTCAGGACATCAAGCGACCACGCTGAGATATGGAGGGAGGGAGATAATAATTCCCCTGTAGGGAATTATTTTCAGACTTTTTGCTCCAAGCTGTTCCTTCCTGCCTGCCAAGACACTCCAGATTTGGAAACTGCACTGAAATTACTATTGGAATGGCTACGCTGAACCCTGGTTAGGTTGCTTGTTGTTTATTTATTAGCCGAGAGTGTAGAAGGTCCCCAACGTTTGATAACGGTGAGTCCTCGACATATGACCACAAGTGAGTCCAGAATTTCTGTTGCTAAGGGAGACAGGTGCGTTTTGCCTCGTATTTATGACCCTTCTGGCCACAGTTTGAAGGGAGTCACCGCCGTTGTGAATGTTAGTAAACTCGGTGGTTAAGTGAACCTGGCTTTCGCATGGACCTGGCTGGATCCTGATGACCCTGAGAACATCATAAATATGAGTCGGTGGCCAAATTTTGATCACGTGGCCACGGGGCTGGTGCAGCAGTCATTGAGGGTGGAAAACAGTCCACTTTTTTTCAGTGCCATTGTAACTTTGAACGGTCACTAAAATGAACTGTTGTAATAACAAGGACTAGCTGTACTTGCTTGGAAAGGGACTGTAGTCACTTGGGGTGCATTTAGCCTTCATCACCTCCTCCTTCTTCTCCTCCTCTTCCTCCTCTTCTCCTTCTTCTCTTTCTCTTCTCCTCCTCCTCCTCCTCTTCTTCTTCTCCTTCTCCTCCTCCTTTTCTTCTTCTTCTCCTCTTCCTCCTCTTCTTCTCCTCCTCCTCTTCTTCTTCTTCTCTCCTCCTCCTCCTTCTCCACTTCTTATCTTTCTCCTTCTCTTCTTCTCCTCCTCTCCTCCTCCTCCTCCTCCTCCTCCTCCTCCTTCAAAGGATGTAGTGAAACAGAAGGAACAGTTTAGGGTTGGCCTGTGAACTCACCTGGGAGTAATTCAACAAATGCGAAATCCCAGCAGACTTTCCGGTTCCATTTTCCTTTCTGCCCACCAACCAGCAGGAAGGTTCTCCAGTCCTTAAATTGGTCCAGTAAGGAGACCATCTTTAATACATCTTGGGTTTATTTCTCCCCTTCCCCATTGATCCAAGGAATATTGCCTTCATTTATTTTTGCAAGGCTTAAACCTCTTCAGATTTCCTGTTTGGGCGCCAAAGAACTTTTACTTATTATCCCCCCTCCATTGTTATCGCTTAAGTGTTTTATGGGTGCCCTTCCCAAAACCTCTAACCCTGCTTCTTCTTGCATTTTGCCTCTGATGTGGAGAGGAGAGGACGGGGGGGGGGGGGTGTCTGCTTCTTGTGGGTGGGCTGGTGGGCCCCCTTTCCCCTTCTAGGGGGGGTGTTGAATAAAGCCAAACCCACATCATCTGCTTCCCATTAAATCCTGTTTCTTCAACCTCAGAGTTGGCAAGAAAAGGAGGGCTTTAGTTTCAGACATTTGGGAGGTGTGTGTGTGTGTTTTGTTTGTGTGTATTGGGACTGCCTGTTTGCAGAGGGGAGGAAAAATATATATTTTCTTTGTCTCAGTATTTTTACAGCTGCTGCTAAAAGGGTTATTTCATGTCCTTCCTTCCTTTCCCCCTCTTTCCTCCCTTCCTCCCTTCTCCTTCCTTCCTTCCTTCCTTTCCTTTCCTTCCCTTCCCTCCCTCCATTCTCATTCTCCTTCCTTTCTCTCTCTCTCCCTCTCATTCTCCTCCTTCCCTCCCTCTCATTCTCCTTCCTCCCTCCCTTCCTTATTCTCCTCCCTTCCTTCTTTCCTCCCTTCCTCTCACTTCCTCCGTTCCTCCCTCCCTCCCTTTCATTCTCCTTCCTTCCTTTCCTTCCTTCTCTCCCTCCCTCCATTCTCATTCTCCTTCCTTTCTTCCTCCCTCCCTCTCATTCTCCTTCCTCCCTCCCTTCCTTATTCTCCTCCCTTCCTTCTTTCCTCCCTTCCTCTCACTTCCTCCGTTCCTCCCTCCTCCCTTTCATTCTCCTTCCTTCCTTTCCTTCCTTCTCTCCCTCCCTCCATTCTCATTCTCCTTCCTTTCTTCCTCCCTCCCTCTCATTCTCCTTTCCTTATTCTCCTCCCTTCCTTCTTTCCTCCCTTCCTCTCCCTTCCTCCGTTCCTCCCTCCCTCCCTCTCATTCTCCTTTCCTTCCTTCCTTCCCTCCCTTCATTCTCATTCTCCTTCCTTTCTCTCTCCCTCCCTCTCATTCTCCTTTCCTTATTCTCCTCCCTTCCTCTCCCTTCCTCCGTTCCTCCCTCCCTCCCTCTCATTTTCCTTCCTTCCTTCCTTCCATCCATCCATGATTCCCCCGCTTTCACCTCACTCTAATGCGCCTGGATTGCTTACCCTCGCTGAAAAGGATATGGCTGCATATTGCATGAACTTCCCTCATTACCGTCCTCACTTGGATTAGGTTCAAGGTCCATTTTAACCTAGCATCCTGTTTCCGTTGGGGGCTGGCCAGGGTCGATGATCAGGAACTCCCTCCAAGGCTGTAAAGGCAGAAGTTGTATGTCATTGCCGACTCCTACCGGGAAAATATTGTCCTCAAATAGGGACTTTCTTGTTCTTTTACAACAGCTTTAATTTTGCTGCTGCCTTTCGCCACTCTTTAAGAGAACCGAGAGATCCTTTTGTCTTGTGGCAGGGAGTCCCACCAGCAGCAAAGAGAATATATAAAATGCCATTTTCTTTGGCTAGAATGGAAGAGATGGGATCTATGAACCTCTTTTATACTCTCAAACTTTTGTGCGGAAAAAAACCCGTTTCTGCTTTTCCGTGCTTTGCACATTACAAAACTAGAAGATAACACATTACATTCCCAGATATTCTCTTATATTTGCCATTTTGATACTGAATAAAACTACTTTTACGACCATTTGTCCAGTACTGCCATCCAAATAAAGCTATTTTTTATGATTGCCTTTATGCCCAAACTCTTCGCTGGAATTTTTCTCTCCTTTCAAATGAGGCTTCTGGGTTTGTTTGTTTGTTTTCTGATTATTTCTTTGCCTTCCCTGACATTTTCTGCCCTTCCTTGAAAGTCTCCTTGCTATCTGCACTTTCCAATCTGGGACGGGGGGGGGGGCGGGGGGGGAGGGATGGCGCAGTTGGGTGTCTTAGAATCACAACGTTTTTTAGAGTTAGAAGAGGGCACCGAGGTCATCCAGTCCAGCCCTTCCTTCTTCAGTACGAAAATCCAGATTGAAACATCTTGACCAGCCAAACAGGTAGTCCTCAACTTACAACTGTTCATTTAGTGAACCATTCAATGTTACTACGGCACTTAAAAAGTGACTTATGGCCATGGTTCACACTTATGACCGTTGCAGTCTCCCCGTGGTCAACTGACTCGTATTTATGATTTATGGTTGCACTGTCCTGGGGTCATCTCTGCTAACTCCATCAACTTTTGCAGCCATTCGTCCATTGTGAGGATTGAAATGTCCTTCCATTTTTGTGCATAAAGTAAATTCCAATTTTTCCCCCCAAGTCTTTTTCCATTAAACCCAAAAAGAAAAGTTTCTATTCTATTTTGACTAGTCCTACCTTGCTGGATTTATCAGGATGATAAAGTGAGCCTCAAGTGAGCCACATCTTCTTGACCACACTTTTTAAGTTAAGGAGAGATCAAAATACAAAATACAAATACAATGTCCCCCCCTAACCCAAGGTTATCTCTTTGTTTCCCCTGGGGCCTCGAAGATTTTCCTAACCTTCAATGAGATTTCTTGCCTTCTCTTGTAACTTAAAACCTTTGTTCTCTTGTTCTGTACTCTGGACTAATAAAAGTTTATTCGTTTATATGTATATATTATTTCTCAAGCCTGAACTTATCCAGTTCGGCTTCATTTCTACTTTTTTTTTCTTCCCCTTTAATCATTTCTTCTCCTTCTCCTTCTCCTTCTCCTTCTCCTTCTCCTTCTCCTTCTCCTTCTCCTTCTCCTTCTCCTTCTCCTTCTCCTTCTCCTTCTCCTTCTCCTTCTCCTTCTCCTCCTTCTTCTCCTCCTTCTCCTTCTCCTCCTTCTCCTTCTCCTTCTCCTTCTCCTTCTCCTTCTCCTTCTCCTTCTCCTTCTCCTTCTCCTTCTCCTTCTCCTTCTCCTTCTTCTTCTTCTTGTCTTCTTCCTCCTCCTCTTCCTCCTCCTTCTCCTCCTCCTCCTTCCCAACAGTTCTTAAAACCTGAGGATTAGCAGGGAACACACAACTTGTGCAGTTTGGCTGTGGAGAATAAAACAGCACTGCAATTTTTCTGGCCCGGCCCAGCCTGGGAAGCGTCAACAGAGATAAACACAACCATTTTAAGCACACTTTACAATTGCAATTCACTGAGTTTATGCAATGCTCAAAACTCCAGAGGTTTGGTTGGAAACGTATCTCGGTATCTTGTCACTAACAACAGGATAGGATAACCAAATTCGCCCTTGGCTATTTTCCCAAAAAAACCTCTTATCCTTTAAAGAAACTTTAAAGCAGGGGTGTCCAACCTTGGCAACTTTAAGACTTGTGGACTTCAACTCCCAGAATTCCAAAGCCAGCAAAGTCCACAAGTCTTAAAGTTGCCAAGGTTGGACACCCCTGCTTTAAAGGTCATTTAAAGAATTATTTTAAACTTTTAAAAGTCATTGTCATTGTCTGCTTTCAGTTGCTGTATCGTTAGGGAAGGCTAACATTCATTTTGAGCTTTCCCCCTCCAGAATGGGGGGGGGACACCAAAAGCCAGCCCCAAGGCTCTAGTCCTCATGATTCCTCCCCATTCCCCCATTCCCCTCCCTTCCTCTGCAAGATGCTAGATTTCAAAATAAAAAAAACATGTGGGAACCTAAGGCTCTAGTCCTCATGGTCCAGAAAAACTGGGCACATAGTTCTTTCTTGGCTGGATTGGCTTCTGAGAAAGACACATGCACACCCCATTCAAAGTTACATAGTCCCTGGGGAGGAAAAAAAGGATCTTTGTAACCCCAGTCCTCACATTTACGACTGTTGCTGCGTTCCCCGCAGTCCCATGATCAAAATTCAGTTTGCTTGGCAACCGGCCGGTATATGTGACAGTTGCAGCATTCTGGAGAGCCACGCAAAGCTCCGTTTGCAAACCTTCCTAGCAAAGTACATGGAGGAAGCCAGATTCGCTTAACGACATGCGATTCACTTAACAGCTGCAGGAATTGGCTCAACGGAGGCTTCGTCCTCCCAAAAAAGGCCTGACTTGCTTAACAATGGAGGTGCCAATTGTTGGTCATTAAGACAAGGACTCTCTGTGTCTTTTCCTTCTTTAATGTTGCAAATCAACACAAACGGAGACCCACACTCCCCCAAATCCCTCTCCCCTCTCATCTTTGTGTAAGCTTTGCTTTCGTTCCCTTTTGTTACTCCGCTGTTCCTTTCTAACGCTTTATTGATACACTGTTGGGAGTTGTTGTTTTTTTGTTCAAAACAAGGAAGAAACGAATCCTTTAGAAAAGAGGCTGTTTGTTGTTGTTACATTGAATGACCGCTGTTAACAGAAAACGCTGAAGAATATTTTTCCCTCTGCAAAACACCAGAATTGGGGCGTTTGGTGGCTTTTTTTGGGGGGGGGGAAGGTTGAGAAGAAAAGCTAGAACTTTCTAGAGTTTGAACAAGTTCAAATGACCTCCTGCTCATTTGAACTTTGCTTATCTCTGCAAACAATGAATTCTGCCTTGTTGGGATATTGACCAGAACATCATGTTAAAAAATTCTTTCCATTATGTGTCAACATCATCAATATTGAAGAGAGCACATTTTTATTTCCCCTTTATTTTTCCGGTCACTTCCCTTATACCCCCGATTTGAATAACTGAGTTTGCTGAAAAACCCTCTGTGATGCAGTGCTCAAAAGTCATTGTTCTTTGTGGTCACCTTGCATTTTGTTATTCCGCTGCCTTCCAGATACTGTCAGTGTCAAACAATCGCCTTAGAATTTCAACTTGAATTGTGGAATTTTATCCTGAATTTGTCCACCACGTTTCTCATCATGTACTTAACACGCATTCTCCTTTTTTTTTTTCATATGGTCAGTTTGCCTATATAAACTTTGCTTTACTTGGCTAAAACTCCAACCATCCAAGCCCATCACAAAGAATATATATTGGATTAATAGATCTCTTTCAAAACAATGTAAAAAGTTGGACCTGTTTAATATAAAAACACCCCCCCCCTTTTTTTTTGTATGTGGGGGGTTTAATATTGAAAAAGTGCATTTACAGATAATCAGAGTTGGAAGGGACTTTGTAGGTCATCTAATCCAACCCCCTCCCCGCCCAAGCGAGAGACCCTACATCATTTCTGACAAATGGCAGTCATTTCCAGATTGGTGTTTTCAGATCAGGTTTGTAAAGGTCATTTTGAAAGAACAACCAGGAGATTGAATCAAGCTCTTTCTCTTAACCTGGGATCATTTGATCACCTTTTGCGACCTTCTCACTTAAACAGATGTCTCGCTGCGCCACAGAAATCTCAGAGCTCCATTTTGGCCGTAAGTGAAGGACTTACCTGTACTATAATTACATATTTTCCACCTGTTTGGAGTCAGCTTCTCTCAATCAGGGACGTCATTTCAACGTCAGAAATCCCAGCTGGCCTGATGCAAGAGGCTCCCTTGATTTAATACATTGCTTGTTTATTCCCTGCAAACTAACATGGCTCAGGTTTTGAACCCAGCCCCGCTGGCTGAGTTCCCACCGCGACTCGATTCACCAACCTTGCGGTGCAAACCCAGCCTTCAGGGCTCACAAACTGGCTTTAAAGCCTTAGTAAGACCACACCTTGAGTACTGTGTTCAGTTTTGGTCACCACGCTATAAAAAAAAGAGGTTGAGACTCTAGAAAAGGTGCAGAGAAGAGCAACCAGGAGGATGAGAGGACTGGAGGCTCAAACATACGAAGAACGGTTGCAGGAGTTCTGTAGGTCCAGCAGCCTAAAGAAAAGAAGGTTTGGGGGTGACTTGATAGCAGTCTTCCAATATTTGAGGGGCTGCCCCAAAGAAGAGGAGGGAGCCAAGCTCTTCTCCAAAGCCCCTTCAGAAGGCAGGGCAAGAATCCACAGGTGGAAACTGATCAAGGAGAGAAGCAAACCAGAACGAAGGAGGAATTCCCTGACCGTGAGAACAATTCATCAGTGGGACAACTGGCCACCAGAAGTTGTCAATGCTCCAACATTGGAGGTTTTTAAGAAGGGGGTGGATTTGTCTGTAGTGGCGTTTCCTGCTTCAGCAGGTGGGTTGGACTAGAAGACCTCCAGGGTCCCTTCCAACTGAATTATTCTGCAATTGGTTTGGACAACAGCGCGCAGCCTCCTTTCAATGTTTTCATGAGTGGAGGGATTGAACTAAAAGCGGCTAAAAAAAACTCGGATGTTGATTTTCCTGTTTTTCTGATCTGAAAGTCTTTTGGAGCTAGACCTATTTAAATCCCACCCAGCCCGATGAGACACCCCCCCTCCTTCCCCCCCAAAAAAAACAACCCCTTCTGATTCTCTGGCTCTTTTGTTCTCCAGCAAGAGAACCAAATCCCCCGCATCCCCACTTGCCATTTTTCTTCGACCAGCCAAGGGCAGCCAAACATTCATCAAGGGAAGCTCTGCGGGAGCTGCGTGCAGGCCCTGGGTACACCACACAAGGGATCCCTCAGTCCAGCATCACAAAAGGGGTGTTGTTTGGGGGTTTTGTGTGTGTGCGTGTCCTTGCGAGCTCAGCTCCGAGAAGGGCTGGAGGAAATCAAAGAGGGGAACACGGATGCCTTCAGCAACTTTGCCTTTCCGTTCCCACTTTCCTTGCCTGTTATTTTTTGTTTGTTTGTTTGTTTGTATGGTGGAGGCTGGTGCCGAATGGTGTTCAGCCACAGCCTTTGGGAAGGAAGGAAGGGAGGCGAGAGAGGGAAGGAAGGGAGAAAAAAGGAAGGGAAGGAAGGAGAGGGAAGGTAGAAGAACCAAAGGGAGGGAAGGAGGGAAGGTGAGAGACAAGGAAAGAAGAAAAAAGGGAAGGAAAGAAGGAAGGCAAGAGAGGGAAGGAAGGGGGGGGAAAGATAGGGAGGAAGGGAAGGAAGGAGAGGGAAGGTAGAAGAATAGTAGTAAAAGAAGAATAGAAGGTAGAAGAATAAAGGAAGGAAAGTGTGAGAGAGGGAAGGAAGGAAGGAAGGAAGAAAAAAGGAAGGAAAGGAAAGGAAGGAAGGAGTGAAGTATTCCCTATGTCAGGATTGATGAGCCTGTGGGGACCACTTTATATTTTGCAAAGACTGGGTGTGAAGAATTCCAGGCGGGTGTAGGGGTGTCTTCTTTGGGGCCTGATCCAGCCAGGAAAGAGCCACGTGCCCCATTTTCTAAAAATACTTCTGCAAAGAAGATCCGCAGGAGAATAAGACCCTGCCTGACTCACCCACAAAACGAGGCTCCTTTGCGATTCACTAATCCAGCCTCCATCTGGCAGGCGAGGGATGGAATCACGAGGACTAGAGCCTTGGGGCTGGCTTTTGGTTCCCGCATTCCGAAGGCTCAGAATAGCCCATCTACTTTGGGGTCAGGCTTGTGTATTTGCCTTCACCCCAGTTGTTTGGTTCTTAATTTCTGATTTTGGAGACGCTTAAGAGCTTTGTACTCAAATGGCCTCAGTCATTCGTGCAGCTGCTAATACTTTTCTTTCATTCCCAGGCTGGAGGACGTGGAAGTTACTTTGGGAGTTGCTCGAAACCCCACAGCTGCCAATTTTATTTTATTTTATTTTTGAGGTGGGGGAGGGTGGGTTATTCCAAGCAGAATGCTCTTCTCTCTCTCCCAAACCCCTCTGGAAGGGAAAGGAAGGGAGGGAGAGAGAAAGAAAAGAAAAAAAATAAAGAAGGAAGGAAGGAAGGAAGGAAGGAAGGAAGGAAGGAAAGAGAGGGAGAGAGAAGCACTTTTTGCATGTTATTTGCAAGCATCTTTTCTTGATGTGGGTTATGCATGGAGGGCAGTTTTCCCCCCTGCAGATCCAGCTAGGATCTCCGTTCAGTTTCCAAGTGGCGCCTGGGAAGGCGGGAAAAACACCCCTGAGCTTTTTGGCCCCACCAAACTGAGTGTAGTAGATGCTGTGTGTTTGTGTGTCTGTGTACGTGTGTGTGTGCGTGTGTGTGTGTGTTGAGAGAGACAGATTTGTGCTGTGTCATGCAACAAAGACTGAGGCTTGGAAAGAAAACTCTTCCGTCAACCATCTAGGATCCTTTTTTTAAAAAAAATTATTTTTAGTGCCCTTTTAATGAACCGCAGATGAACAAAGTCGGAAATATTGAATGCTTCTGGTTTGTTTTCCTCTTATAACCAGAGGTTGCTTCCCTCCCCATCTGAGGGCAAACATAGGCCCAGTCCAACTTTTGAAGCTACCATGCGGAGGGAAAAAAGAAGAAATCTGACTTTAAGCTGAATTAACCAAAATGGGAATTGAGCACTGATCCTTTTTTCAGTAGCTTGTAAAGCATGTTAAGGTAAATTACACAAATTCATCAGTTTGGAAGGGACCTTGAAGGTCTTCTAGTCCAGCCTAGAAGGCAGGAAACTTCATACCATTCTGGCAAGTGGTTGTCCAATCTCTTCTTTAAAAAAAAAAACCTCCAGGGATGAGAGCACCCACAACTTCTCAAGGCAATTCTATTTCATTGATGAATTGTTGTCAGAAAATGTCAGAAAATTGTTGTCTCCTTAATTCTAAGTTGGATCTTTCTTTGATAAGCTTCCATCCGTTGCTTCTTGTCCTGCTCTCAGGGTGCTTTGGAGAATAGCTTGACCCCTTCCTCTTCTTTGGGGCAGCCCCTCAAATATTGGAAGACTGCTGTTGTGTCTCCCTAACCCTTTTCTTCTTTAAATTAGACATAGTCAGTTCCTGCAACCATTCTTCATTTGGTTTAGCTTCCAGCCCCTCTAATCATCGTTGTGGCTCTTCTCTGCACTCTTTCTAGAAATCTCAACCTCTTTTTTTTTTTTTGCATTGTGCCAACCAAAACGGGATGCAGTATCCCACATGAGGTCTCCTTGGGTGGGGCTAGAAGATCTCCAAGGCTCCCTTTCAGCCCTAGATGTCTACAAGTCTTTCTTTCTGAGCGACGCCTGGGCTGAAGAAGCAGTCAGCAGGTCCCTGGGTGTAACCATCTATTTGTTCCCATAATGACAAGGACGGTGTTTCCTTCTTAAATTACAAGGCTGCAAGTGTGCGGCTCCAGATAAACTTTTACTGCTGTCGCCTGGAGGTATCGCAAGAGGAGACGTTGCTGGCCTAAAAAGACTGGCTCACCAGACCGTCACGGACTTCCTTGCATGGTCTGGGGTTGTGTGTGTGTGTGTGTGTACTCTGTACTTGCCCTCTCAAATCGACACACACATAGGCAGTGCTCAACTTAGAACAGTTAATCTAGTAACAGAATAATAGAACAACAGAGTTGGAAGGGGACCTTGGAGGTCCTCTAGTCCAACCCCCTGCTCAAGAAGGAGATCTATATCATTCCAGAGAAATGGTTGTCTAATCTCTTCTTAAAAGCCTCCATGTTAGAGCACCCACAGCTTCTGAAGGCAAGTTGTTCTTTATTGTTTCTCCTTAATTCCAGTTTGCTTCTCTCCTTGGTCAGGAATAGCCCCATTTTTAATTATTTTCTCTTCGGAAAGCAACTCCTAGCTCCCTCCTTTTCTTTCTTCCGATGGAACATGGATTAAAAGCGTGTATATATATATATATTATTCCTTGGCACTCCTTCACTGCAAATTCTTTTTTTCCCCCCTCCTTTCCCCTCAGCAAGACGCAAAGCAATTGTTGTCGAGAAAGCAAACGCCCCTTGTAATGCGAGCCAGATGTGCACAGATGTGAGATGAGATGTGGGGTATCGGGGTCAGGTTCTGCATCTCAGGACCTTGACAGCAAATGTTTCACGCCCAAGCGCCGGGCAGCTGCTGGCCCCACCACGCCGAGGGTGGGAGAAATGTAAAGCTCACGGTTCAGCAGCAGGGTGGGTGGGTGGCACTGCCAAGATGCCACCATTCCTGGGTGAAAATCTTGTTCCCCCTCCCCTGCTTTGGTGGCTCCTTGGCTCACAACGCTGTGTATCAGTGTAAATAAAGAAGAAAATAAAATACATCATCAAGAATCATAAGACACAACACTTAGGTTACTAATAAGCAATCAGATCATACTAGGGAACAATAAAACAATATAAATTGTAAAGAATAGAATAGAATTCTTTTATTGGCCAAATGTGGCTGGACACACAAGGAATTTGTCTTTGGTGCATAAGCTCTCAGTGTACATAAAAGAAAAGATACATTCATCAAGAATCATAAGGTCCAACACTTAACAATAGTCGTAGGGTACAATAAGCAATCAAATCATACTAGGAAACAGTCAGTATAAACCGTAAGGATACAAGTGACAAAGTTACAGTCATCCAGTCACAAGTGGGAGGAGATGGGTGAAAGGAAGGATGGGAGGATTAATAGTGATAGTCATGCAGATTTTGTAAATAGTTGGACAGTGTTGAGGGAATTCTTTGTTTAGCAGAGTGATGGCTTTCGGGGAAAAACTGTCCTTGTGTCTAGTTGATACAAGCAACACGGTTATAGTCATAAGTGGGAAGAGACGGGGAATAGGAAGGATGAGAATAAGAATAGTAATACAGTCTTAGTAAATAGTTTGACAGGGTGAATTAGTTGTTTAGCAGAGTGATGGCATTCGGAAACAAGACAATTGTCTTGTTCCCACCCACCACCCTAAAAAAATTAAAGGCAGCAGTGCCAGGTGTTTTGGGGGCGAAGGATATGTAAGGGGGATTATGGGTGAATGAAGCCGGTGCCTGGATGGAATTAAGAGATCCTTCGCCTCCTGTCCCATTATCTGGTCACTAGAACCCCAAGATCTAGAACGTCAAAGGAGAGACCCACCAAAGCCTTTTCCAGCAACTCTGGATATCCCCTGGACAGCCTGAACTTTAGTATGCTTAGGCACCTACCATTATTCCACCACCTTTTCATATAATTGTGTTTTTTTTAAAAAAAATTCTTCTTGCTCTGCTCATTGTCTTGGAAGCCAAAGCCTGCAATGAACGGTTGTGGGAGCTAGGTGGTCTAACCAAGAGGAGCATAACGGGGTCTTCCAATATTTGACGCGCTGACCCAGAGAAGAGGGTGGGTCAACCCTTTGCTGGGTTGGGGTCAGCCAAAGTTTTGTGGAAAGGGCTTGGCATTTTCTGAACAACCCTAAATGGACGAGATTTGGGGAGGAGGCAGAAAATCAATTCTTTGAATCGGTCATTTCAGTTTTCAATTATTGGTCTATTTCGTGTATATTCAAAGTTGGGATTTGTGCCCAACCTTGGCCACCGAAATTATCAAAAAGAGAAGTATATGTAATTTCCCAGGCCTCCCGTAAACCTTTTGTTTGAAATCTTCTAGGAAGATATTCAAAGAAATTTCCAAGCGTGCGTGTATTTTAATCACACTTTAGTCGCATCTTAACAAAGTGAGCAATTGTGTCTCCTTTTAACTCCCAGCCCTTTTACGGTTAGAAATGAATTCTGCCCCTCCCCCCCTTGATTGTTTATCGCTTTATTATTTTTAATTGAGGTTCTGAAAATATTTGCAGATTGCTTCCTTGTTGGAAACATTCCAAAATAGTGGTGTTTTCCCTCTCCCTCTTTTTTCTTTTATTTTCTGCAGCGGCTGTAAAAAATGTTAAAAGCTAAAAAGGCTAAATTAAAAAGGCCTGTCCAAGAGAGCATAGAATATAGAATATAATTCTTTATTGGCCAAATGTGATTGGACACACAAGGAATTTGTCTTGGTGCAAATGCTCCAATTGTTTCCAATTCATTCCAAGGTGGAATGAATTGGGAACAAAGACCAATTAAAAATAACTTTTTCAAGAAGAGGTTAACAATTTCGTTGATTTGGAATTTAGTAAGCTCCAGATTTGAGCTGACTAGTCTGTCAGCCAGGATATGGGCCACCTAGATCTGGATAGGTTCCAGGCTCCAGCATCCTCTGCCTTCTGTTCTGGGACTATGGGACTTGTAGTTCCACAGTTAATATGGTCTTGTGGATTGTCTTAGGCTTTGAGATTTGTGATTGGTGAGTGCAAGAAAAGACAAGGCAAAGAGGGAAGTGGATTGCAAAAAAACAGGTTTGTTTTTTAAGGGATCTCCTTGATTACATCCACAATTGGGGTAGGAATTTCCCTTGGTAAACCCGGTGTTTGTTAAATGAGTTGTGGACAATTTTTTTAGCCTTTTTTTTTTGCCACAGTGACTACCAAATCGCTGTAATGAATCGTGCTCATTAAGTAAATTTGGCTTCCCCCGTTGCCTTTGCTCATGAAAAGTCATAGGTGGGAGACAATTCTGTTTTGTTTTCTGGGACAACTCCCCCTGGCAGCTTTTTGGAAGTCTGTATTTCGGCTCTACTCCTTAAGGGGTGCAGGAAACTAAGTTCCTGGACTGTGTTTTGCACGCAAATATTTGGGCATTCCTCCTCCAGCTGTGCATTTCAGGAAATTCTCAAGTTTTTAATCCTTGCTTACAATGACTAGGTTCCACTAACCGTCGATCATCAAGGTGCCTAGCCCTCAGTTTTTGCATTTTCAAAGTTCCACAAGCAAAATATCATGAGGTTTCTAATCCTTAGTTATTGCACTTACTCAGTTCCAAAAACTTCTTCATCAACGTTCTAGCCCAGGGGTCTCCAACCTTGGCTCCTGGAAGCCTGGCGGACTTCAACTCCCAGAATTCCACAGCCAGCTTTGCTGGCTGTGGAACTCTGGGAGTTGAAGTCCGCCAGGCTTCCAGGAGCCAAGGTTGGAGACCCCTGTTCTAGCCCTTAGTTTTTGCAATTGCTGGCTTCCAGGAGCCAAATGTCATCAAGGTTCTAGTCCATAGTTTGCACAATTGCCAGGTTCTTCAGGCAGCATGTCATCTTTTTTTTCCAAGTCCTTAGTGCTCAGGATTAGCAGGTTCCACCAAGCGTGGTCCAAGTCTTTAGTGATTGCATAAATGAAATAAAAGATTAATCTGTCTGAGAGGAATGAGATCCTTAATTTTGTTAGCACACTCAGATATTTCCTGCAAGTCACACAATCCATCAGACTGTAACCTAGCCAATGGGTGTTGCGTTTTTGCACACCATGATAAAAATGAAAAATAAATTTTGAATATAATAAGTATGTGACTATTCAGAAGAGGAAATCCTGCTCCTTTGGATCTTCCAATATTACACCCATCACCTGGATGGATGGATGGATGGATGGATGGATGGATGGATGGATGGATGGTGTCCATCAACTCGTTGTAGACTCTTAGCAACCACAACTATAGATTTTCTCCAGGAAGTTCTGTTCCCAACCTGGTATTTCAGACCTTTCATCTTTGAACCCATCTCCATTTTAGTCAAACCCATCCCCCTTGTTTGTGGTCAGCCTCCTCTTCCTTCCTTCCTTCCTTCCTTCCTTCCTTCCTTCCTTCCTTCCTTCCTTCCTTCCTTCCTTCCTTCCTTCCAGTTAATGCAACCTTATAGATTTTTCAAGAGAGATGGGTCTTCATGTTGATTAATGAGTTGTGTGCCATCAAGTTGGAGATATGGATTGTCTCTGTTATGATATGCTCTTAACTGGGTCCTTCAACTCTTCCAAGGATGCCTCCATCGCCATTTTAACTGAGTCCATCTCCACCTTGTTGATGTCCACCCTCTTCTTCTCTGCCCTTTCTTCCATCTCTCCCAGCATTATAGACTTTTCAAGAGAGCAAGGTTGATTAATTGAAAATGAGTCAACTCATCAACACATCAACTCTTCACAGCCACATATAGGTCTTCTCTGGATGATCCGTCTCTAACCTAGTCCTTCAACTCTTGCAAAAATGGACTGATTGCCCTTGAGCCCATCACCCTTGCTCATCGTCATCCTCTTCTTCTCTTCTCTCCCGCTTTTCCTGGCATTGGAGACTTCTCCAGAAAGTTAGATCATGCCATAATGTACTGGAAGTGAGGTCATCATGGAGGCCTCAAGTGAAAACTCTGTGTTGCATTGTTTGATGAGTTGCTGGTCTCTCTTCCTTTGATCTGAAGGATACAGATATAGATTAACAAAGTTGGAAGGGGCCTTGTAGATCATCTAGTCCAACCCTCTGCCCAAGCAGGAGACCCTACTCCATTTCTGACAGATGGCAGGCCAGTCTCTTCTTGAAAGTTTCAAGGGATGGAGCTCCCACAACTTCTGAAGGCAAACCATTCCACTGGTGAATTGTTCTGACTGCTGGGAAATTCCTCCTCCTGCTTCTCTCCATCTTGTTTCTTGTCCTACCCTCAGGTGCTTTGGAGAATAGCTTGACTCCCTCATTTTGGGGGCAGCCCCTCCAATATTGGAAGACTGCTATCCTGTCTCCCCTGGTCCTTCTCTTCCCTAGACTAGCCAGGCCTAGTTTCTGCAACCGTTCATTGTATCTTTGAGCCTCCAGTCCCCTCATCATCCTGGTTGCTCTTCTCTGCACTGTTGCTAGAGTCTCAACATCTTTTTTATAACATGGTGACCAAAACTGGATGCAGTATCATCAGTGTGGGCTTACTAAGGCTTTGTAGAGTGGTATTAGGACCTCACTTGATCTTGATTGTATCTCTCTGTTAATGTGTGTAGGTGATTAACAGGTAGAGAGGTGATTAGTAAAGGACTCATTCTGGATAGTCTATCACAGGGGTGTCCAACCTTGGCAACTTTAAGACTTGTGGACTTCAACTCCCAGAATTCCTCAGCCAGCCTGGTCTACCATCTCTGGCCTACAGCTCCTCAGAGAGCTTTCACTCCAAAACCAGTAGCAGGGAAATTAGCAGGGTGACAAAATGCCAAACTGTGAGCCCCAAAAGCCACATCTCTGTGCATACGGGGATCTGAGCAGGGCGGTGATTTCAGCGGTGGAAATATTCTGAATTGGGTTTTTTTTTTTACCCTAGCAACCGTCCCTTTGGCAACTAGGAGAATTAGAATTCCAATTCTTTAGAATTCCATTTCTTTTTTTTTTTTTTGGGGGGGGGGGGTTGCTTGGGAAGGGAAGGAGAGCCATAGGAGAAGGATTTGCTATTAAGTCTGGATTTAAAATCTGTTTTAGGGCCATGCTGCCCTACGGGGAGCCAAGCTTTGCACGCTCTGGAATTTGTGAGTAAAATCAGGAATGGTTTTCCTTTCCAACACGGGACACCCTGTTCTCAGCTTTGCCTGTCTCTGTTTCTGTTATTTTTCATTTATTTTCTTCCCCGTCTTCTTCATTTAAGACTCCAGAAAATGTATGTTGAGCTTCTAGCACCAGACGGGGATGAGGGGTGTCAAATTTTAACAGATAGCTTTTTTATTTTTACAGCGTTAAAAGCTAGGGGAAAAATGCACGAGAACATGGTCAAAAGAGAAGAAAGAAAGTAGGAGGGGAAAACGGGAAAGCAGAAGAGGAAGCGAAGGAAGAAAGAACAAGAAGAAATATAAAAATGCTGACTCCCAACCTTCTCGCAAACCCAATTCGTTCTATTAAGTAACAAAAATTCCTCCTTCTCCAAAATTTTGCACCATTCCTGATGGATTAAGGCTGTTTTTTCTTTTCATCTCTGTCTGTCATTCATTGTGGAGTACAAAACAAAGCTGTGTAACTCCCAGAGATGCCCTTGAGTGGTGGTTGTGCTTGAGGATGTAATCCAGGTAGTCCTTGACTTAACAGTTCATTTAGTGACCATTCAAATTTACGACAGCACTGAACAAAGTGCCTTGTGACTGTTTTTCACACTAACGGCCTTCGCAGCATTCCCCGTGGTGGCGCGATCGAAATTCAGACACTTGGCAACCAACTCACACTTAACGATGGTTGCAGCGTCCTGGAAGGTCCTGGAAGGTTTATGACCTGCTGACCAGCCCGGTCAAAGCCGGATTCACTTAACAACCGTGGGACTAACTTAGCGACTGCAGCGATTGCCTTAGCCGCTGCAGCAAAGAAGGCGGTAAAATGGCAGCGAGCTCCCTTAACAGCTGTCTCACTTAGCAGCGTAAACGTTTGGCTCCAGGGTGGTCATACGTCAAGGACTGCCTGTAGTTGTTGTTGTCGTTCCTTTTTTAAAAAAAGCTTTCATCCAGAAAGAACAAAACTAGATTCTGTGCATTGGACACCAAGAGGGGGAGTTATTATTATTATTTCTTTCCATTCTGCTTTGTTGACTCATGGACTTTTTAGCTGACTGTCGCAGAACTCCGATGTTCGCTGAAGGTTTTCCTTCCTTTGCAAGAAGAAACCAAGATAGGTTGGAGGGAGGAATTCAATGTGTACCGAACAGTGCCGTTTTCTTTTGCCAAATTTAGTTTACACTTTCTTATCTCCATCCGGGACTGCTAGCTATTTCTTTTCTTTTTTCTTTTTTCTTTTTTCTTTTTCTTTTTTCTTTTTTCTTTTTTCTTTTTTCTTTTTTCTTTTTTCTTCCTTCCTTCCTTCCTTCCTTCCTTCCTTCCTTCCTTCCTTCCTTCCTTCCTTCCTTCCTTCTTTCTTTCTTTCTTTCTTTCTTTCTTTCTTTCTTTCTTTCTTTCTTTCTTTCTTTCTTTCTTTCTTTCTTTCTTTCTTTTTTAAACCAAGTTGCTAAAGTGAAAAGATTTGCATTGGCCCATTTGCATGGGAACTGCTGAGAAAATATAGTTGTTTTTAATTTTTGTTTTGTTCCAGGACGGAAACTCTGTTTCTTCCCTCAGTCTTGTTTTCCCAGAAGCCAAGGGAAAGAATTGAAATGATCTGAAAGGCACTGAGGAATAATAATAATAATAACAAAATAACAACAATAACAGTAGTAATAATAAACAATAAAAAGGCCTTTGACATTTTTATTAAATAACATCAGTCTGTGCGATGTTGGGAAGGGCTGAGTAGGGAGATTAAAAACACTAAAACCCAGCCAAAACATCTCCCTGACTGTGTGACCAACCGTAATAATAATTTGAAATATAAAAGGTTTTGTTTTGTTTTTTTGCAATCAGAATCACGAGGCAGGTGAAAACTGCCTGTGGAATTGGGGATGACTGTGAGAATCTTCCTCTCTTTTTCTTGAAATTAAACACAGATATGACCCTGGTGTTTTGTTTGTTCATTTTAAAAAAAAAAAAAAAACACAAGCTTCTAGCCCTCAAGGCTGAAGATCTTAGGTTGGAAATTGCAGAGCCGACCAGGGGAGAAAATGAACAGCTACAGCAGCTTAAAAATCAGCCCCTTTGCATCGTTTCCGCTTTACGATGAGGTGGTGTGCCCGGAGCGTTTGCAAAGGAGGCCTAAAAATACCAGAGTAACACCAAACAAAGAATGCAATTATATAACAGGAACGGAAGGTGGTTGATGATTCATTTTAAGACTTCTCTTCAGGCAAATCTACCCATCCTTCCCTTCCTCCCTTCTCTCTCATTTTCTCTTCTGAAATTACTGAAAACGGGTTTCGTCTGCGTTTTCTGTGTCGTATTGCAAGCTCTTGAGTTCGAAAAGTGGAGGAGAATAAGTCCTCAGTTTGCACCGTTCCAATAGCACTGGGAAAAAAAAGTGATTTTGCCACTGGTCCTCATACTTAGAGTATGTGTGTGTGTGTCACACAATCACCATTGGTGACCTTCCCAGCTGGGTGACTTTGGGCCAATCACCATGAGGCGGTGAGTTCTAGTTTCCCACCTTAGCCGACTGGGTGACTTTGGGCCAATTACCAGGATATATATATATATATATATATTATATATATAATCACCAAATAATAGGAACAAGGAGGGTTAAGGACGTTCCCACCCTTGAGTTATTTATAAAAAACTTAATAATAAAACAAAAGCAAAAAAAAACCCAATCCAATCCATAAATACGTCCATCTGCGCCGCAGCCCCTTCTCCAAACAGGGCCTTTGCAGGGTATTATCCCTACTTATTCTACACTAACGACAACCCTGCTGGGTGGGCGAGGCCAAATGCACAAACCACAAAGTCGTTTGGCCAACTTGGCGGCTGGAGGAGGAGGAAGCCTTTGGGCTTTATGTGACAAAACGCAGACCATCCGCCTCTCGTGGATCCATCCCATCCCATCAGGGGATTTCTGGCTGTAGTTCTCCGCATCCCAACAGTCCTGCCAAAATTTAGATTAAGCAGATAGATTTCGAGGCCAGCCGGTTTTTAAGTAACTTCTGGGCAGAATGGTGGGTACCTCAATCCATTAAGCATCTGTGGCATCGCCGGGCCTTCGTCATCAAAAAAAAAACACCGTATAAAAGATGCTCTCTGGGCCCAAAGAGGCACTTAAGAAAAAAAATTATTTTGTATATATATCGATGACTTCTGTGCCGCAAGGCAATTAGCACAGAGTTGGAAGGGACCTTGTAGGTCATCTAGTCCAACCTCCCCCCCCCCCTCGACGATCTCAAAAAGTGCCGTGGAAAGATTGACTGGGAGTCCTAGACTAACCTAAAGTTCCTTTAGCGACAATGGCACTGAAAAAAAGTGATCATTATTCACACTTACGACCGTTGCAGCAAAAAAACCAACCCACACACATACGAAGGCGATCCAAATTGGGATGCTTGGCAAGTGCTTGGCAATTGACTGATTTTTAACAGCCTTTGTGCCATGGCGGGTTAAGTGAATCAGATAACAGATAGTTGGAGTGGGAAGAGACCTTGTAGGTCATCTAGTCCAACCCCCCCCGCTGCCCAAATGGGAGACCCCACACCGTTTCTGAATCACGTTAAGCGAATCCAGTTCCCCCCACACACACACACTATTGACCTGGCCTGATGGACCAAGGGGAGGTTGCAAACTAACACCGTCGTAAGGAGATGCTGGCTTGCCAAGCACCCTGAATTTTAATCCCGGGACCGATTGTACATGCCATTTTTCCCCACCCCCCAGCGGCCGTATGTCGAGAACTGCTGCTGGTAACAGTGGGATGGTTTCTTCAATCGAAGGGAAAAGAACAGACCAGGCAAAAAAGAAAAAGGAAAGGGGGGGGAAATGGATTTCAAAGCCCCGATTCAGACAAGGCTGCCAAGATGCCCCCAGATTCTATCTGGGCACCATTCTTCCCGTTGCAATGGCGTGTGTCTCCCTCTCTCTCATTGTTGTTTTTTCTCTCTCCTCCCACTCCATCCCAGGTGCCAGGCTGAGTTTTCCTCCTCCCATTTCGGGGAAACTGCAGCAAAGGGACCAACTCAGCAGAAACAGGGGAAAAGGAAGGGAGAGTGCTGAGCCAGGCACCAGGGAGATCTACAGGCCAGCCCCCGAAACACGAGGTTCCCATCACATGCCCTGAATCTGTGGCAGCTTCTCCAGATTCCTCCTTCACCCCTGGGCTGCCTGGGCCAAGATCTCTCTCTCTCTCCCCAGATATCCCGAAACTGCTTTCTTCAGCTTTCTGGATTAAAAAAGGGGGAAGGAAATGGAGGGCGTGCAGTTAGCAAGCTGGGCATTCCTCCTTCCGGCCAGTCAAGCATCCTCGTGAATGCCTGACTCAATCTGCTACATCAGGTTTCCAGTCTTGATTCATCCGTTCTTGATAAACCTTGCGGTGTCCTCTTTGAAATCACAGAGACATAAATCATCCTTTCTCTTTCTCTCTCTCTCTCCTCCACTGTGTGCCAACGTCCCCAGCTCTTTTTCCAGGAATTGGCCCTTGTTTCTGCTTAATATATGTGTGTGTGTATGTGTGTGTGTATATCTCCCCACTTCTGCAGATGTTGGCATCTTCGCAGCCAACCATTTCCTGGAACGGGGTGAAAACTTGGGAGAAATGGCAGGAGGGGAAACCCATCGAACGGACATAGATGTCCAAGAAGCCAAAATGATGACTTGATTTTACTGTCACTGGAGTGATTCCTGGGTAATCCTGAGTTGGGTGGAGTCCTGATCTATGTGGGGATGCTCCCTCTGTGTGTGTGTGTGTGTGTGTGTGTGTGTGTGTGTGTGTGATATGTTTTGGTTGAAGGAGATTTGTTTGTGTGAAGGGGTGTTGAGAAACAAATAGAATAGCTAGGGCTGGAAGGGACCTTGGAGGTCTTCTAGTCCAAGCGAAGTCAATGGGGGATTTGCTTAATGACCATGTGATTCTCTTAACAAAGGTGGCAAAAAAGTTGTAAAATTGGTCATAACTCAATTAACATTTGCCTTACTTAGTAACAGGGAAGAAGGAGAAGGGAGGGAAGGATGAAAGGAAGGAGCGAGGGAAGAAAGGAAGGGAGTATAGAAGGAGGGAGGGAGAGGGAAAGAAGATAAAAGGGAGAAGGAGGGAAAAATGGAAGGAAGGGAAGGAAGGAAGTGGCAATGGTTAAAATTTGGGGTTATGTTTTTCTGTACTTGAGGCCTCTTGTTTTGGAATGCAATCTCTGTGGGGACATTTAATTCCAGCGGTGTAGAAAACAGGATTTGTTCTGCAACACAGCACCAGGCTTTTAATCTTCAGGAAGGAATTTCAGCAACTTTCAGACAGGAATTAGTATGTCAACCCCGTCCTTTGAGTCCCTCAGAATTGTACTTTTGTACAGTATTTATCAAGAAGCAACGGGGACAGTGGGAGGGAAAGTAATCTGAGATCTTGGCTTTTGATTGCGATGCAAAGAATGCGGAATGGTTTTCTTGTGGACTCTGTGCCTTTCTGAAAAGATACGAAAAGCTATTCAAAGGTTTCCATGCCATAAAGCAAAACAATGCCCCAAATTCAAGAAAGAAAGAAAGAGAGAGGGAGGGAGAGAGGGAGGGAGGGAGGGAAGGAAGGAAGGAAGGAAGGAGAAAAAGAGAAAGAGATGGAGGGAGGGAAGAGGAGAAAGGGAAAAAGGGAAGGAAGGAAGGAAGGAAGGAAGGAGAAAAAGAGAAAGGGAGGGAGGGAAGAGGAGAAAGGGAAAAAGGAAGGGAAGGAAGGAAGGAAAAAAAGAAAGGGAGGGAGGGAAGAGGAGAAAGGGAAAGAAGGAAGTTGTCAAAGTTATGACCTTTGCAACATGATCCAAATTCGGATGCTTGGCAACTGACTCATGTTTATGATGGTTGCAGTGACCCATGGGTCATGTGATCCCCGGCAAGGAAAATCCACAGGGAAGCCAGGTTTACTTAATGACCAGGTGACTCGCTGAGCATCCACTATGCCAATCCAGTTAACGACTGTATCAAGAAAGGTCGTTAAAACGGGTCAAAGCTCCCCTTCGCCCTCGTCTCGCTTGGCTTAACAGGAATTTTGGCCTCCCTCGTGATTCTACATTGAGGACTTACCTGTCGTTTCTCGTTCCAGAGCTCAACTCAGGAGATCGGAGAAGAGTTTGAAGACAGTGTGATTTACAGTATTTCTCTGCGGAAAGTTCAGCTCCATCACACAGCCAGCAAAGGCCAGCGATGGCTAGGGGTGAGTTCCATCTTCATCCTTGGGGTTTAAGAATACCAGCCTACCTCGCAGGGCTGTGGTAAGAAACACGGGCGGGTGGCTTATTTGGTCCCCCCCCCCCCGACACAAACTACAATTACCCTGTTCCCCCCGAAAATACAACCGACCCTGAAAATAAGTCCTAGCTTGATTTTTACATGTACGCCCAATATAAGCCCTACACTCCAAAATAAGCCCTAATTAAGATCCCGCCCACTCCAGAGGAGACCCAAAAAGGTTAAGAGTTTTTTCCTTTTCAAACCAAGCAAGCACAGCTGAAAAAATAAAACAGCTGGCCGAGAGTCAGGACGAAGAAGGCGTCATTTCGATTCTGGCACAGTTGAAAACACACTCCGTGCCCTGCAGAGTAGACCAAAGGGGGGCCTTGCAGGGACTCCTCGGTTTAATGACCGCTGCTGGGGTTAGAATTTCCATGGCCAAGCCAGGGGGGTTGCTAAGTGAGCTGGGCCGGATTCTACCGATCTTGCGGTTGTTAAGAAAACCGCTGCCGTCGTTGAGAGAATAACGCAGTCGTTAAAGTGAATCCATCTCCCTTCATTGACTTTGCTTGTGATCCTGGGGTGCTGGAACGGTCATGGTTGGGCGCTTGGTTGCCCAAACACCCGAGTTTTGATCATGTGAGGATGATGCTTTCTGGCCGTTTAGTGCCAGGACCATTTGCGAGTTACTTCCTTTTAGGGCGGTTGTGACTTCAAAGGGTTGTGACTTGAAAGGGGCCGCTAAACCAAACGGTTGTAAGTCGAGGAGTTCCTGTGTAATAAAACTGTGTCCGCTGGCTAACATGTCTGCCTGTCCCGGAGATGAATAGTTGCCTGCCACACCTATTCATCTCCACCCCCTGCCTTTTATCCCCAGAGTTAGAGTGGGGCTCCGCTAGCAGCAGTGGCTCTTCCGACCCGAGGACCGGCCCATAGATTTCCACTGCTCTCCTCTCCTCTGCCTTCTGTGCATCCATGCGTGAGGCACTGGACCCGGCTTTTCCTCCTCTTCCTCATCAGCCACCTCCATCTGAGGGCTAACGGACAGTCCAGGCTCCACCTCTCTCTCCCTCCCTCCCTCCCTCCCTCCCTCCCTCCCTCTGCCAGCTCGATTCCCTCTTCTCCCTCGGAGCTCCCAAGTTCCCTTGATGCTGGCCCTGACTCCCACGCCTCTTCCTCCTCCTCCTCTTCCTCGGCTGCTGGAGGGGCCACAACACTCCCCTCCTCATGATTGTCCCTTTGCAGTTTGAGAACGAGTCAGCCTTAAACCTCTACGAGACGTGCAAAGTGCGGACGATCAAAGCCGGCACCCTGGAGAAGTTGGTGGAATACCTGGTCTCGGCGTTCAAAGGCAACGATTCCACCTACGTGACCATCTTCCTCTGCACCTACCGGGCGTTTGCCACCACCAAGCAGGTCCTGGATCTGCTGCTCAACAGGTAATCCTTTCTCAAGACCCGAGCAATCGCAGGATGGGTCCCATCTCTTGGAAGGATTTGAGTTTGGGCAATGGGTAGAACGTTGGCAAAATATTGTCTGTACGTACATCCATCCTCCTCCTCATTCTTTCCTTCCTCTTCTCGTCTGTTGCCTTCCTTCTCTCATCTCCTTTCCGAGAAGGAAGGAAAATTAATTCCAAGAGAGAGGAATGGATGGATGGATTCAAAGGTGAATGGGAAAGAGGGAGGGAAGGAAGAAATGAAGCTTTCCTTCCTTCCTTCCTTCCTTCCTTCCTTCCTTCCTTCCTTCCTTCCTTCCTTCCTTCCTTCCTTCCTACCATATTTCCTTGCTTGCTTGCTTGCTACCTTTTCCCTCCCTCCCTCCCTTCTTTCCTTCTTCTCTCTCTTTCTTGCCTCCCTTTTTTCTCTCTCTCCTTCTCTCTCTCTCCTTCCCTTCTTCTTCTCCTCTTTCTCCACCTGTCCATCCATCCTTTTGTGAAACTTATGCCAACTTCAGAGATAGGTCAGACTTGTTCAGAATAAACTGCTTCCTCCTTTGCAAGGGAGCGGATTCAGTTCCTCTAAAGCAGTTGATCCTCAAACTTGTCTGACTGGTTACTGCTTTAGCTCCAGTGCCCCCTTAGCCCCCACCTCCTCAAATGTTTGCTTACTTGTGGTGTTGGATCTTAACCCCTTCTCGATCTGGCTCAATCCCCACCTCTCAACCCAAGCTTGTTGTCCAGGTGTGTGTGTAGGTAGGTAGGTAGGTAGGTAGAAAGAAAGGAAAGAAAGAAAGAAAGAAAGAAAGAAAGAAAGAAAGAAAGAAAGAAAGAAAGAAAGAAAGAAAGAAAGAAAGAAAGAAAGAAAGAATTCTTTATTGGCCAAGTGTGTTTAGCCAAGGAATTTGTCTTGGTGCAAATGCTCTCAGTGTACATAAAAGAAAAGATACATTCGTCAAGAGTCAAGAATTATCAGGTACAACACTTAATGATAGTCATAGGATACGATAGGGTAGGGTATTATAGATAGATAAGATATAGAATTATATATAGAATGATAGATAGAATTAGAGATAGAATTAGTTACATAGAATTAGATAGATGATAGATAGATAGATAGATAGATAGATAGATAGATAGATAGATAGATAGATAGATAGATATAGTGCCAGGAAGCTTCACTTACCTAACAAATAGTGATCATGTGCTGTTAAAAAAATAATAATTTTAAAGTTTTGCATACAGAACCTCCTTTTCTCCTTTTTCTATCCAGGTATGGGAAGTTCAACCTCCAGGCCAACGGAGATCACCCCAAGCAGGCGGTGGATGAGAAGCTAGAGTTGAAAAAGTCAGTGCCTCTTGCTTCGTATTGCCTTTCTTCCACGTTTCTAGCCATCAAGAGTCTTTCTCCAGGGGAAGCTGCTCCTCCACCCTCCCAACCCAGGGGGAAATCGTAACTTTAAAAGCTCAGGTCCTCCTCAACTTGCGACCACAATTGAGGCCCAGATTTTTTGTGGCTAAGGGACACATTTGTTAAGGGAGTTTTGCCCCATTTTACGACTTTGTTCCCCAGCATTGTTAAGTGAATCACTGCAGTTCTTAAATTAGTCACAGGGTTGTTAAGCGAATCTGACTTCTCCACTGACTTTGCTCCTTCCTCCTTCTCTCTCTTTTTCCTTCTTCCTGTTTTTCTTCCTCCTTCCTCCTCCTCCTGCTCCTCTTTTCCCTCCTCCTCCTCTTCTTTTTTTCCTCTTTTTCCTCCTCCTCCTCCTTCCTCTTGTTCCTCCTCCTCCTCCTCTCCCCACATCCTTCTCGCACTTATGACGTTACCTAGTCAGGCCCTTGAAACGTCTACAAGAAAACCACCAAGCTCAGAGAGTCCCCAAGGACCTCCATTTCAACCCGAGCAACAAAATAGTTCCATGAATAAATGCATCCAAAGTCTTAAGCCTCCTTCTCCCTCTCGATCCCCACAGCACCATTTCATCCATCCTGGGAGCCTGGCTCGATCAATACTCCGAAGACTTCCGTAAGCCGCCGGATTACACCTGCCTTAAGCAGCTGATCATTTATGTCAGGCTTAATATCCCCGGCTCTGATTTGGAGAGGCGAGCCCGAATCCTCTTCACACAGTTCCAGCAGCAGGAGCGATCCGAGGCCGAAACGGAAGGTGAGCGGCGCAGAGAAACTTTTCCAAAACCCTGGGTTCGTTTCCCTATGGCTTGTACGGACCCAACCTCTTGGCCTTGCCGCTGTCAGGGTTCCGGCAGTCACCCCAATGAAATCGTGAGATTTGAGCCTAACTTCCAAAGGATTTATGGGGAATTCACATGTCTGGCACTGCCTGGGTGATATCCGTCTCCTGCCTCTGCCCCTAGGAAACGGATGTATGGAAGGACTCCTGGGTAAGGAGGTTGTGTGAAAACGGATGTTGCTTGTTGCCTTGCTATAGATCACCCCAGCTGCCCCTTGAGGTTAGAGGAGGAAAATGGCCTGAGCGAAGGCAAGCTGGAATTCCTGTCCTTTTCTCCGGAGATGGCGGCCGAGCAGTTCACCCTGATGGATGCTGTAAGTTTAGCTAGGCCTCCTGTCAGGGTTCCAGTTGATACCCCCAAATGGAATGAAACTCCAAGGCAGGCACGCTCCTCAAATGTATAGATTTATTAAGCATGTCATATTGGCACATCTGGGGAAAACCCAGTGAGGTTTCCCCCACCCAAATCAATCCCCAAAGTTCTTCTCTTCCCCCCCCTCCCCCCGGCCCAGGTCACACATGTGTAAAATGATCCAGCCAGGACTCAGTCCCAACTCCAGTTGGCTTTGGTCCACGTCTCTCCAACACCTGGTAGAGCATCTTTGTCTCCCATGGGAAAGGATGTTGTTTTGGTACACAACTCCAATCGGCCTTGCTGTGGCAACCCTGAAGATGCTTCCAAAATGGTTTCCATATAGAACAGAACAGAACAGAACAGAACAGAACAGAACAGAACAGAACAGAATAGAATAGAATAGAATAGAATAGAATAGAATAGAATCAATTACGATACAATTACAATATAAACATAATACAAATACAATTACAATTACAATACAATAACAATGCAATAAAAATACAATTACTATTACAAAACAAATATAATAATACAAATACAATACAATTGCAATACAATTACAATAACAATACAATTACAATTATAATACAATACAATATAATACAATACAAATATAATTACAATACAAATACAATACAATTGCAATATAATTACAATAACAATACAATTACAATTGCAATTACAGTTCAATTCTTTATTGGCCAAGTGTGATTGGATACATAAGGAATTTGTCTTTGGTACAATGTGCTCTCAGTGTACAGAAAAAGAAAAGAAAAATACACTCATGAAGAATCAACACTTACTGATAGTCCCTGGTTACTAAACAAGGAGTCAAATGATACCAGGAAACAAACAAAACTATATAAATCGTAGAGATAACAAGCAACCAGGTTAAAGCCATAAATGGGAGGAGATAGAAGCGGGGGGAGAAGAATAGTCCTACAGTCTTCGTAAATCGATGGACAGAGTTGTGGGACGTCACCCCTGCTGCCTTTGGCCCGTCCTCGCTTTCCGTCACGTCTGGGCCTTTTTACCCACTGAATGGATTCCCTTACCTTTTCCACCACAGGAACTCTTCAAGAAAGTGGTGCCTTATCACTGTCTCGGGTGCATCTGGTCTCAGCGGGACAAGAAGGGGAAGGAACACTTGGCTCCCAGCATCCGGGCCACTGTCTCCCAGTTCAACAGCGTCACCAATTGCGTCATTGCCACCTGCCTTGGGGACAGGATGCTGAAGCCCCAGCAGAGAGCCAAAGTGGTGGAACGATGGGTCGAAGTTGCCCGGGTACGTCAAGGATCCAGCCGGCTTCTCGCTCTCTCTCTCCCCAGTCAAACAAACAAACACGTAGCTGTGCAGTGGTTAGCACTGAAAGCCAAAGTCCAGAGAGATAGATGGGGATAGAGGATGGATGGACAGAAGTGATAGGAAGATGGAGGAAAGAAATGGATGGATGGGTTGGACAGAAGGAAGGGAGGAGAAGGGAGAGAGGGAGGAGAAAGATTATACAGGAGACAGATATAGACGGATGATAGAAAGAAGGAAGAAAAATAATGGAAGGAAAGGAAAGGAAGGGGAAAGATTATAGAGAAGACACGTAGATGGATGATAGAAAGAAGGAAGAAAGGGGTTGATAGGGAAGGGAAGGAAGGAAGGCGGGAGGAGGGAGGGAGAGAGATTATAGGGAAGACAGACAGATGATAGAAGAAAGGAAGAATAACGATAAGGAAAGGGTGGGAGGGACGGAGGGGAAAAAAAGAAAGATTGTTGACAGAGAAGATGGATTAGAAATATAGATAGATAAAGATTATGGGGAAGAAAGATAATAGAGGGACCAGGAACAAAGGAAGGAAAGAAAAGATAGGTGGATAGGTAAGTTGGCAGATCAAGATTATAGATGGGGAAAGTGGATATAGATAGATAGATAGATAGATATAGACAGAGTTTTACTTGCAATTCAAGAACTTTGAAAAGATTTCCGTGTTCCTGTATGCGTCACAGAGAGATCCGAGCAGCTGCTGACAGTCATCCTTTTTCCTCTTCCCTTCTACAGGAGTGCCGCATCCTCAAGAATTTCTCCTCCCTGCGCGCCATCCTTTCTGCCCTCCAGTGCAATGCAGTTCACAGGCTGAAAAAGACCTGGGACGAGGTGTCGCGGTGAGTCAGAGGGGGGAAAAACACATGTAGATGGGCGCCTGTATCCAACCCTGGTTTAAGACCAACCTTTTCAAAATGGTTGAATTAGCAAGATAATTCCCACCGAAGCTTCTTTAACCATCTCCGTTGAGAACGAACGAACGAACGAATGCCTGAATGAAAATTGTATTGAAAAGTATGAAAGGTAGATTGTATTTAGGTTCCCTGAAAATTTCCTTTCTATCCTCTTGCAAGCTGCTTTGGAAGCCAAGTGGAATTTTCAATGGGATGGAATTGTGGAAACTTTGGTTTTAAGGGAGATTTTTTAGTGGGAGAGAACTGGAGTGCCTTGTGATCAATTTTAAGTATCTTTCACCCACGGAGGAAAATGTTTTTGAAAACAAAACTAGCCAGTCTCAAAATGGGAAGCCTGCAAAAGTTATTTGTCAAATCCAATCCTTTTTCTCTCTCTCCCCCCCCCCCAGACAATGTTTCCCAAGGTTTTTGGCGGGCTGAATATTGAAACATTTAATCTGCAGAGGGAAATCAACATTTTAAAAAACAACAGCATTGACTTCCCTTTGCAATGAAATGTTTCAATATTCAGCCCACCAAATTTTTTGCCTTCTGTTCGGGTTTTGCAATTTGCAGTAATTTGCAGTGCTGTGTATTTTAAACTGCAGCTGTAGGTCTGTGCTTGCAGGAGAAAAAAAATTGGGAGTTATGTTTGCCTATTTGCAGAAGTTTTTACAAGAATTTGATGCTCCCGAGCTTCATTACTATTCCTTAATTTTGTTTCAGGTCAGGGATGATGGTTTTTGGCCGGGTTGGTTGGGTTTTAACTGCCGGAGTTTCCTTATCACAGTCAGATCTCAGTGCAGCCACCAAATTTAAACAGGTAGTCCTTGACTTACAATCACAATTGAGCCCAAGGTTTCTGTTGCTAAGTGAGACAGTTGTTAAGTGAGTTTTGCCCCATTTTACCGCCTTTCTTGCCAGAGTTGTTAAGTGAATCACTGCAGTTGTTAAGTCAGTAATGCCATTAAGTGAATCTGGCTTACCCACTGCCAGAAAGTTTCAAAAGGTAAATTACACAACCCCGGGACAATGCAATCGTCATAATTGTGAGTCAGTTGCCAAGCGTCCGAATTTGGACCACATGACTGTGGGGATGCTGCAACAGTCGTAAGTCTGAAAAACGGTCCTAAGTCACTTACTTTCAGTGCTGTTTTAACTTTGAACAGTCTCTAAACAAACTGTTGTAAGTCAAGGGAAAGGGAGATAGCAGGATTGAAGAAAGATGTGGATGAGGATATTTTTAGAATAGGAATAATGGGAATAATAATGGGAATGGAATAGAGAATAGAATAAGAATAAGAATTGAAGATGAATAGAATAGAATAGAATATGGAATAGAATAGAAAAGAATAGAAAATATGGAATAGAATAGAGAATAGAAAAGAATAGAAAATATGGAATAGAGTAGAGAATAGAATAGAAAAGAATAGAAAATATGGAATAGAATAGAATAGAATAGAATAGAATAGAATAGAATAGAATAGAAAATATGGAATAGAATAGAGAATAGAATAGAATAGCAGAGTTAGAAGGGACCTCGGAGGTCTTCTACTCTGACCCCCCTCCTCAAGCAGGGGAACCTATACTATTTCAGACAGGCGATTGTCCAGTCTCTTCTTTTCACTTTTCTTTTGTTGTTGTTCCCTCGTTTGCAGGGAGAGCTGCCGCATGTTCCACGAATTATCCGAAATCTTTTCGGACGACAACAATCACTCATTAAGCCGGGAGCTGCTTATTAAGGTAAGGGCACCTCGGCTGGAATTGCTGTCCGTCCGTCCATCCCCCCCCGGGGGGCAGGAAAGAGGGCAGCCGGCTGGGCGAGAGGCTGGGAGGTCAAGAAGGGTCCGTAATAAACAGCAGAAGACCCTCCTCTGTTTCCCCCAATGTCTGTTGTCCTTCTGCTCTCTTTTTTTTTTTGGGGGGGGGGGGGGTTGTTCCCCTTTGTAGCAATGCCTCCTCTTGGGACTGTTTCTCCTAAAACTTTTCTGGTACCCAACCTGATTGGGTTTGAAAGGGCACTTAAAACCTGGTGTCTTGGGGTGCTGAGTTAGATGGGATGGTGCTTATTGGTTTTATTACTTTTAGAATAAATAAGCTTCCTTCCTCCACTTATCCCAGAATTCCTTCCTTTCTTCCTTTCTTTCCTTCCTTCCTTCCTTCTTGCCTGCCTGCCTTGAACACTTTCCCTCTCTCTCTCTCTCTCTCTCTCTCTGGTGGGAAGGAAATTTCAAGTAAGAATGCAAAGGAAGGAAGAAATTTTGAGAGTGAATGAGGGAGGAAGGAAGGAAGAAATAAGGAAGGAATCCTTTCTTCCCTCCCTCCATCCCTCTTTCTAACTCACTCTTTAAATTTTCCTTCCTTCCTTCCTTCCTTCCTTCCTTCCTTCCTTCCTTCCTTCCTTCCTTCCTTCCTTCCTTCCCTCCCTCCCTCCCTCCCTCCCTCCCTCCCTCCCAGACTTAATTTTCCTTCCTTCCATTTTCTCCTCTGGATGCCTGGCACTTCGTTTGTCTTTCTTTCCACCACGCCTTCCTTATTCCCCGCTGGGCAAACTTCCTGCAGGAGTCAGGGGCAGCAGCCTTATCCATCCGATAAATAAATTAAGCAGCCACATTTAAATGCCACTTGTAGACAGACTACAGTGAACCTGTTGCTTGGATGCGCAGGCTGGGAAAAGTATCCTTGCCCTTTCCCTGGTGGGGAAGAAAAACAGAAACCTTGATGAAACGGCCTCTGCATTTTCAAAAAAGGCCCATTTCCCCCCCTCCACCCTGCAAGAAACGGAAGATTTCTCCCTCGCAGGAACTGCACTAGAGCAGCCCAAATGCTTTCTGAATGTAAAAACGCCAGTGACTCATCAGCGTGAGCCTGCCTGGGGAGTTGGGAGGAAACTTTGAATGGGCGTAGAACAAATAACATTTGTGTGCCTCTCTCTCTCTCTCTCTCTCTCTCTCTCTGTGTATGTTCACCAGGAGTGCTAAAAGCCACAATAGCTGGACTCCCTGTTTAAAAAGTCTTAGGTCTCCAGGGAATTGTTGTAACCGTTGGGCGTGGAAGCTTGGCAAAGTTGGCTAGTTCTTTCCGCTGGCTTTGGACTCTGGGGAAGCAGAAGGAAGGAGGTGTTGTTGACAGCCGATAGCTGCTGCATGGTCTGTTTTCTTTCAGGGGGAAACTCCCAACGTTGGCAGCCAAGGAATCCCCTGCTAGGTGAGGCAGAAGATAAAGCCCAGAGAAAGGCTGACATGTCAGCCCAGGGCTTCCCTGCCTCTTATCTGTTTCAGAAAAGCTCAGTGAGGCGTGGATTAGCTGCTACGCCTTACTCATATTTTCCCTACCAGCATGGGGAGAGGCAGAAATTTATCCTCCACTGCAGACAGTCCTCGACTTACAGCTCGTTCATTTACTGACTGTCCAAACAAGGGCCCTCAAAAAAGGGGACTTACGACCGTCTTTCCACACTTAGCAATCGTTGCAGCGTCCCCGGGGTCCTGTGGTCAAGATTCAGACCCTTGGCAAATGATTCGCATTTACGTCGGGCGGGGTGTCCCCCTGCGACCTCCTTGATGAGCCGAGTCCAGGGGGGGTTGGGGGGAGCTGGATTCACTTAATAACGGTGTTTTGTTAACTTAAAAAAAAAACCGGCAGCGTGGCAGGAAAAGGTCGTAAAAAGGAGCAAAAATGCAATGAGCAGGGGGTCTCGCTTAGCGATGGCAATTTGGGGGCTCTGTGGGTGGTCGTAAGTCGAGGACTACCTGTATAAATAAACCAGCTGCGAGGTACTCGGGCCGCCCAGAATATGAGGAGAGGGGTTGCATTTGGAGCCTCTTTCCCTAACCCAGTTCCATTTTGCAAATTTGCAAAAAGAGAGAGAGAGAGAGAGAGAGATATCTGGTTTGGAAGAACGGATTTTCCCGGCTCTCTCATTTGCCACAGCCGAAACGAGAAAGCTTCAGAAAGTCGATTTGGATCCTCTCTGAAGATTTTCCCCTCCGGTGGGTGTCTCTCTGTGGTGACTGCGAAAAGTTTGGGCCTGTTTCTGAAACTGGAGAGGCCGGCCTTCCCCGATGGGAGAGACTCCAGCCTTCCAGATTTCTTAGCCTTTTGGAGCCCAGGCGCGTCTGGAGGGTCTCCAGGCGTGGTGAAGCTGCTCCCTCTAGATTTTGGCATGCAGAATAACAGAATGATGGAGTTGGAAGGGACCTTGGAGGTCTTCTAGTCCAACCCCTGGCTCAAGCAGGAGACCCTATCCCATTCCAGACAAAAAGTCTGTCCAAACTCATCTTTAAAACCTCAAGAGATTTCTCCTTAATTCTAGGTTGGGTCTCTCCTTCATTGCTTTCCGTCGGTTATTTCTTGACTCGGGTGCTTTGAAAAAAAAAAACACAACAAGTTGAACCCCTGCAGTTAATGGTTTTGCCTCCGGTTCAGAGCTGGCTCAATTCACTTTAACTTCTTCCTTCTCTTTTCTGAACATCCAGGAAGGGACTTCCAAGTTTGCCACACTGGAGATCAACCCCAAAAGAGCTCAGAAGCGGCAGCAGCAGCAGCGAGAAATGGTGAGGATGTGTCCATGCCACCAACTTCAGACTGGCGGTCTCATCGCTTGGGGTGTTTCTTGCAGACGTTTCATTTACCCAACAGGGAAACATCATCAGTGCTAGGAGGGAGTGGGCTTTGTGGAGAGGAGGAGGAGGACTGCGGCGTCCTTGGTGCTCTCTGAGCCTGGTTGTTTTCTGGCAGATGTTTCATTACCCAAACTGGGTAACAAATGCTATTCGTCACTAGCACTGATGACGTTCCCTAGTTGGGTCATGAAATATCTGTAAAAAGAGCATCAAACTCAGAGAGCACCAAGGACCCTTCAATTCATCCCCGAGCTACAAATATTCTCCTTTATTGAAGCTCAGACTGCAGTCTAAGCTTAGTTCCTGCAATACAGGGTAGCGTAGAATAGAATAGGAATAGAGTAGAGTAGAGTAGAGTAGAGTAGAGTAGAGTAGAGTAGAGTAGAGTAGAGTAGAGTAGAGTAGAGTAGAGTAGGACAGGACAGGACAGGACAGGACAGGACAGAACAGAACAGAACAGAATAGAATAGAATAGAATAGAATAGAATTCTTGATTGGCCAAGTGTGATTGGACACACAAGGAATTTGTCTTTGGCGCAAATGCTCTCAGTGTACATAAAAGAAAAGATACATTCATCAAGAGTCAAGAATCATCAGGTACAACAATAATAGTCATAGGGGGTCCAGAGATGATAATGGTGCTGGTGACGGCAGGGATGACCAAGAATTGCCTTGAAGAGGTTTCACTCCTCATCCGAGAAGCTTCTTCAGCTCAGTTCTTGGAGAAGCTTCTCGGATGAGAAGTGAAACTTCTTCAAGGCAAAATAAAGTCTGGGTGCTTTTGAAAAAGCTTCTTTGGGACAACAATGGCCTGGATTGACTGAGAATCTCCCTAGACCTCCTTTTCTGCAGATTCTCCTGCCTTTCTGCCTGCTTTCCTATTCCTAATTTTAATTTTGTTTTTTTCATTCCAGGGTGTAATGCAAGGCACCATTCCTTACCTGGGCACCTTTTTGACCGACCTGGTGATGCTGGACACAGCCATGAAGGATTATTTAGACGTAGGTTCTCCTTGTATATCCTACTTTTCCTTCTCCCTTTTTTATCCTAAGGGACAATTTTAATTTTGGTACTTCGTCGCCTCCGTCCTTTCCTGATTTATGTTTTGGATTTTTCCTGATTTATGATTTATGTTTTTGGTTTTTTGTGTTTTTTAAATTTGATGCTTCAGATGGAGGTGGGGGGGTCGTTGTTGTTGTGCTTTTTTTGTAAAACAAGCACAAAACTAGTTTGTTGGTTGGTTAGGGAAATTTGCTCCGCCCAGATGGGGGCCAAAAGAGAACATGCTGCCCCCTGGCGGTGGACTTCTGATTTTCTTTTGCTTACATTTTAGCAATGTTTATGTTTTATTTTGTGGGGTTTGGGGTCTCTTTGGCAGCATAAAACAGACAGCAGGAGGGTTGTCCTCTCTTTCTGGGGAGATGGTTGGCAGATGCATTTTATAAACACTCGAAAAATATATATACCCCTCACGCATCATCACAAAATCTCCAGAACTGTAAAGCCTACAAACTTGAAATTTGGCCCCTATCTTCCTCTTGGCTTCTAGGGGCTTACTATTGCTTAAGACTTTTCGAGTGTTTTTATATTTGAGATTCCAGCCCTATCCTGTCGGATTCCTCATCTTTTTAAACATATTTTACTCCTCTTGAATGCCTTTTTTTTTTTTTTTTAATATCTAGCCTCTGGATGCAGATAAATACATTGTGATCCTTGCTATGTTCGCTGATTCTGCTTTGCTACAGAAAATATATCTGTTCTCATCTCTTAGATGTTTAGAAATTAAAAATCGGGCTGAATTGGAATACTAAGGATCTGTGTTCGTTTGTTTTTTTCCTTTCGTTTTTAGGGCGGCCTGATCAACTTTGAGAAAAGGAGGAAGGTGAGATATTGGTGATTGGGGTTGTTACACTGACCGGGCTTAAGGGCCACTGCAATTAGTCCTCAGTCTACGACTGCAATTGAGCTCAATATTTCTGCTACTAAGTGAGACAATGATGAATAAATAGGAACCGGTTGCCCAGGGTCCAAATTTTGATCACGTGACCCTGGGGAACGATGCAGCGGTTGTAAGTGTGGGAAAGGGTCACAAGTCCCTTTTTTCAGAGCTACTAAATGAATAGTTGTAAGTCAAGGACTATCTGTATGATCTTGAAAAGAGGGGGGAGCAGCAGCTCAAATATGTGGAAGGAAAATCTAAAAATGCCAGATGCTGGTTGACTGGCTGGCATTTTCACAAGAGGTTTTTCAATCAAGAGTTTTGATTAAATCCACCCTCATTTTGCCGCTGCTTTTAAAGTCACGTTTCTGGGTCGTTTTGTTTTCTTGAACACCTTCCTTCTTCCTGCAGGAATTCGAAGTCATTGTCCAGATCAAGTTGCTTCAGTCGGCTTGCAATAATTACAGCTTCAAGAAGGACGACCGGTTTGGGACGTGGTTTCACGGCGTGGAGCGGCTCAGCGAAGCTGAGAGGTAAGAAGGGCGCCTGTCTTCAACGAGGCTGCAGATGAAGGTTTCTGTGGGTTTGTCTCTCTCTTCGCCTCTGCCCCAGTTTCTTGCTCACGGGGAGGAAAGTTGAGGAGTTGGCCTGTAAAGCCAAGAAATATTTTTTGTGTGTGTTTGTAACCTGCCTGGTTATTTTTGCAAATAAGGCTGCAAACCTTACCCACACACCTCCCTCCTCCTATTTTTCAACAACTCCTGTGAGGTGGGTTGGGCTGAGGGAGGTAGACTGGCCCAAAGTCATCCAGCTGGTTTTCATGCCTAAGTCGGGACTAGAACTCCCCGTCTCTTAGTGATTGACCCCAAGTCATTCAGCCAGTTTTTGTGCCTAAGTCGGAACTAGAACTCGCCGCCTCCTGCTTTGTAGCCTGATGCCTTAACCACTAGACCAAACCTCCTACAAGTGGGTCTCCATGCTTACAGTCCTCTCTTCCCTTTGCTTTCAGCTACGGCCTTTCGTGTGAAATCGAACCCTTGTCGGAGTCGGCCAGCAACACGCTGAAAGCCAAGAAGAACACAGGCATCATTAAGCGGTGGAGCGAGTAAGTGGGAAGAGTGGGGGGCCGGAGGGTCTTCAGTGCCACCCTGGCTTCTTGTCCTGCCTTCAGGTGCTTTGGAGAAGAGGCTGATGCCCCCTTTTCTTAGGGGCAGCCCCCCAAATACTGGAAGACGGCTATCATATAGTTCCCTGCCTCTCTTCTCTCATGGTTTCCTAGGCAGTGTGTCCCTCCCTTCCTTCCTTCCTTCCTTCCTTCCTTCCTTCCTTCCTTCCTTCCTTCCTTCCTTCCTTCCTTCCTTCCTTCCTTCCTTCCTTCCTTCCTTCCTTCCTTCCTTCCTTCCTTCCTTCCTTCTTTCCCCCAGATTGTCACACAATCTATTACAGGGCCACTCTTCCCACTCAAGGTGGGAGCCAGCCCTATCCAACCCCCGCCCCCCCAGCCCTTCCCCTGATTCTCTTCTCCCCACAGCCGACAGGCCCCCAGCACCGATTCTTGTGCCAGCGGCAGCTCCCACTCCAAGTCCTTTGACCAGTTGAAGTGTGGGCCATATCTCTGCAGCAGCGACGGGGCCGATTCGGTCAGCATCACCTCGGCAGGTTCCAGCAGTTCCGACGTGGAAGAGATCAACATCAGCTACATTCCTGATTCGCCCGAAGTTCAAGAGAAGAAGGTACAGGACCACGACTCTCTGGGATCCACTCCTGCCCAGGGGGTCAGGCGGCAGGTGCGCCCCATCTCATGGGGGGGGAGGGCTTTGATGTGGGGAATCAGGGAACTGAGAAGCTGAGGTGTTCCTCTTGGGGCTTTTGGAGAGAGGCGGAGAGCAAGAAGAAGGGGTGGAAGAAAGTAATAGAAGATGTTTAGAGGTGGTTTGGAGAGTCCCTCGCCAAAACTATCTGTTGCGGCCTGTTGGCCATCAGCCCCTCCAGCAGCCAAATCAGAGGAGGAAAAGGTGTGGGAGTCACGGTCAGCAAGATCACCTGAGAGCTCTGAGTGGGAAGAAGGAATGGAGCTGTAAGAGAGACAGAGGTGGAGCCTGGGCCCTTCGTCAGTCCTCATATGGAGAGTCAACAGCCCCAAGGAGGGCTGGAGGTGGCTGATGAGGAAGAGGAGGAACAGCTGAGTCCAGTGCCTGATACAGGGATGCACAGAAGGCAGAGGAGAGGAGAGCAGTGGAAATCTATGGGCTGGTCCTCGGGACGGAAGAGCCACTGCTGCTAGCGGAGCCCCACCCTAGTTCTGGGGATAAAAGGCAGGGGTGGAGATGAATGTATGTGGCAGACAATTCAATTTTGGGCTTGACACAGACAATTATTCCTCTCCTGGACGGACAATTAGCCTGCGGCTAATAAGAGAGAAACGTTTTGCCGGGGCTATCAGCGCTCCTAAATAAAGGCATCTTTTGACTTCACTTCAGAAGGTTTGTCGTGTTTGGGGAGCCGGGTCAGAAGATTATCTTCTCAGCTTCTTCCTCATCCTTCTGGACCATGGTGGTCCTGTTGCAGGCATCATGAAGACCTCTCCCAGCCAAGGACAAAGGATAGTTAGGTCGTTCTTGTTGATGTGATAACTGACCCTGTCTTTCCTTTCTCTGGTCTACAAAGTTTTGGGAATCTACCTCGCTGAGCTCCTTGGATACGTCGGGTGTTGGGTCAAGTTCAAGCAGCGCTTCTTCATCGTCCGTCTCCTCCACGCCAGTGACAGTGTCCCGTACGCACAAGCGCTCCGTCTCGGGCATTTCCAGCTATTCCTCCCTCTCGTTACCTCTTTATAACCAGCAGATCGACGATTGTTGTATCATCCGAGTCAGCTTGGCGGTGGATAACGGAAACATGTACAAAAGTATTTTGGTAGGTGCCCCGTCTTTGCCAGAGGCTGGGAGAAGGGCTCAGATAATAACCTAGCCCGAATTGAAATGTGTCTCCATTGATGAGACTTCAGCGGAGGCACATTGGTGTGGGAACCACCGCTAGTGAAAGTCTTACACTTTCTCTTCTGGCACACCCACGTGAACATATTTGTAGCTCGGGGTTAAACGGTGGTGGTGTCTTTGGTGCTCTCTGGGCGTGGTGGTTTTCTTGCAGATGTTTCATGACCCAGCTAGGGAACATCATCAGGGCTAGTGATGAATAACATTGATGTTGTCCACTTTGGGTAATGAAACGTCCGCAAGAAAACAACCACGCTCAGGGAGCACCAAGGACCAGCTAACTTCATCAGCGCAACCTCTAGAGAGCATAGCGGCCACCTTAGCCATGAACTTAAGGAAACTTGGCTTCACTTCACTGTGTGCCTAAAAGTGTACCTCTTTTAAACACGCCCTTCCAGGTGACAAGCCAGGATAAAACCCCAGTGGTGATTCGCAAAGCTATGGCCAAACACAACCTGGATGGAGATCGGCCAGAAGATTATGAACTTATCCAGATCATCTCGGAAGACAGAGGTACAGAAGACAGCGGAAATGCCATCTGGATTCTCCGATTTATTTAATGCTGTTTGTTGAGTTATTGTGCTGGTTAACTTTCCCCCAAACTTTATAACTCACTATATATGCTCACTAAGGATTTTGCCCTCGAAATGGCCCTCAGAGCATTTAGAGTATTTCCTATATTATTATGATTATTAACACGCTCTGATGCTAAGGAGTTCTACTCCCCCTCCCCGCCTGGAAAGAAATCCCTTCCAAAGGCAAAACGCAAGCAGAGGAGTTTCAATTTCAGTTTCACAGCACCAAGCAGCTTTAGTACAGAACAGTTGAGCTAAGCCACACCCAGGCTCCTTGCTGTCTCCTTCTTGCTCATACAGCAAATACTGTTTCACTTTGCAAACAGCCCTCAACTCTCTCACACACTGGCAGGATGCTAGCCAGATGAATACCGATGGATGCTGGTAGGCAGAGGCACACATTTTTTCCCTTATTTTCCTCCCCCAAAACTAAACCCGACCACATAGTTTAGAATAGAATAGATAGAATAGAATTCTTTATATAGTTTTGTAGTGAAGCACAAGTATGGAGTCTGTCTATCTATCTATCTATCTATCTATCTATCTATCTATCTATCTATCATTGATCTATATTCTCTATTATCTTTCTTTCTTTCTTTCTTTCTTTCTTTCTTTCTTTCTTTCTTTCTTTCTTTCTTTCTTTCTTCTTCCTTCCTTCCTTCCTTCCTTCCTTCCTTCCTTCCTTCCTTCCTTCCTTCCTTCCTTCCTTCCTTTCTTTCTTTCTTTCTTTCTTTCTTTCTTTCTTTCTTTCTTTCTTTCTTTCTTTCTGGAAATGCAAAGGCTGGTTTTGCACCCTTTACTAACGAGAGCATAGTTATTGGCTCAACCTGGAATCTTAATTTCTTTTTCTTTCCCTCCACCCCCCCCTCTCTCTCGCCCCCCCCCCAAACACCCACTAGAGCTCAAAATCCCTGACAACGCCAACGTCTTCTACGCCATGAACTCGGCCGCCAATTATGACTTCATGCTCAAGAAGCGAGGTTTCTCCAAGGTGATCAAAATCAAGCACGGCTCCAGCTCCACCCTTCCCCGGGTGAAACAGAAAGGCCTGAAAATCGCCAAAGGCATCTTCTAACCAAGGAAGGGAAGCATTCACCATCTCCCTCCCCGCCTCCCACAGACTCTCTAGGTTGCGGTCCTGCCCACCCTGGGACCCTTCTGTGTCTTAAGCCACACCCTGGGATGTGTGTGTGTGTGTGAGAGAGAGAGAGAGAGAGAGAGGATGAGGCCTCGAGTTGGGTAGCCTCTTGGATTTTCGCCTGGGAACTTTGGAATGTTGGTGAGATCTTCAAGACGCCGGGAGCTTCTTCGCAGCCGAGCTTTTGCAGACCTCGGAGCATGTGGGATGCACCGGCAGAAGTTTGCCTTTAAAAAGATGTGTATTGCTGGGTTTCCCCCTTCCCCCCACCTCCAGCCTGGGGAGGATTTTTAGCCTTTTAAAATAAATGTAAAAACCCAGAAAAAATACAAAAAAATATATATATAGATCCACCTCTCAAGGTCTAACGACTCCACCGAACTTCCCCGTCCACCGTTCTGCCTTATCTTCTGTTGACCAACAATGCTGGTGTGAGCAGCGACTTCTAAATGGTTTTCTTCCTCTCCTTCCACCATGAAGGTACCAGAAGAGTGAGGAGGTGAATTTGGAGAGCGAGAGGAGTCGAAAAATGCACTTTTTGCAGTCCGGGGAATTCCCTGTGGGGAATTTGAGGCAGGGGGGGCTTGTCCAGCTGAAGATGGCCTTTGGGATGCCAGACCAAGCCACCAGATAATGAACTTCTCAATTTTATTTTTATTTTATTTTTTAATTATCTGGCCTTTTCATTTTCTTGAAGAAGAACCTGCACCAAAGATCTAACAGCACTGGTTATTTTGTTTTGTTTTCTCAATCGTCAGATCCTTGGCTGACACACTAGGAGTAAAAAAAAAAAAAATGCTTAGCTTTTGTACAGGTGTGTGTAAATAAAATTTGTGGATTGTACGAAGAATTGGGGGGGGTGGATGAGAGCTCAAAAATGTGAGGCCACCCCTCACCACTAGCCCCAATTTAGGTTCCTGACCCGGATGGACAAGTGCCACTTTTGTGTTGACGCGGACTTCAGCCTGACTACGAAGCAGCTTTTGTGACTTAATGGGCTCAGAAACCCCCCCCCTTTTTTTTGTAAAAAAAAAAACAACAACTCTCAACAAGAATCAACCCCACTTTCGTGAATTTACTAATTCCCTCGATATTTATTGTTTGTAAATAGCCCGGTTGGATTTATACAGTTTACTAACCCCGTCTAAAAGGTTCCTTTTTATTTTCTGTTTTTTTTTAAAAAAAAGGCTTTTGGGAAGAGGGAGGGGGAGTTTAGGTGTGAAAAGAAGGGTGCAGAAACCCTGGTTTTAACAACAGTCGGGTTGTTTCGAGAGCTGCTTGGTTTGAGTGCAAAGAGCCGGAGGAATTCAGGCAAGGAGGTGTAGGGTCTCCCGCTTGGGCAGGGGTTTGGACTAGATGACCTATAAGGTCCCTTCCAGCTCTCTTTCTGTCTTTAAAGGAGAGACAGAGAAATACCTCTGCTTTTTTTTTTTTCTTTTAAACCCCCAAATGCATCAAGGCTTGATAAAGTCATCCCTAAAATTGCAAAACAGTAACAATAACAACAGCAAAACCCACAGGGATAAGCCGCTGTTTGAAAACAAACGTGCTTTGAGATCTCTTTGACGGTTCCTGTCTCTTGGCAAGAATCCTCCGGCCCCATTCAAATCTAGAGGAGATATCAGTGGCAGTGGCTCCATTGGGCAACGAACATCTTGAGTTTCCAAGCCGTCTGTCCAAGAATCTGGGTGGAGAGCATCTTCTCCTTGCTGTCAGACCCCCCCTCCCAAAAAATGGGGGTACCCCATTTATTTTTCTAGCCTGTTTAGCAAGATGTTGCTTAAAAGAGTTTGCTTCAAGACACCCAGGAATAAAACCAGCTCCTGACACCAATGGGGGGGTTTCTCTCCCCTCCCCTGCCTATGAAGGAAAGAGATCGTCTTCCGGAAGGCAGAGAGGAGGAAGTCCCTCCTTCCCCTCTTTTTTTCCTCCTTCCCAACATTTGTAGGATCTGTGGCTTGGATGAATTCCCCTGCGCCCTAAGAAGACAAGAACGCTGGTTTTCCTAGTCTCGCTTGTTTACCTTTCCTTGTCTCAGGGAGGCTGGGGGGATTTTGTGACCTCCTGTTCAGTTGCTTGGCTGGGAGGAAGGAAGGGGGCTCCAAGGGTACTTTCTACCTGGAAGCCACCTTCTCTCTGTTGATCAACCAGGTGAGCACTTTCTGCCTCCTTCCTCAAATTGGCAAGGATTTGCCTTCCTTGGGGCCACACGCTGTTCCCTTGGCCATACCGAGATGCTATTAAGGGGTGTCGGGCTTTCATCCTGCCCTAAATATTTTTAGCCTTTTTTTTTCCCCCTCCTCCTTCTTCTTCCCCCCCTGCTGGAAGTTGGCTTCAGCAGATTTGTCTCCGTCCAATTCTGCAACCACAACAGTGCGGGTGTGTGAGTGAGCTGTCTAGGCGAGGTCTCTTTTGTACCTATTTCTGTGAAGTAGCAACACTTAACGCTGATGTAAGTAGCCTTTTTGATTAAAATAGAAACCTGACACATCGCCGTCTTGTTTGGCTGCCTCTCTTGAGAAGATTTCGGCCCTGGGCATCGCGAAAGAATGGCATTGGGGCAATATAAACCCTATTCACTGACAATTTGAGTTGAGGATTTGAACTCACCAAAAGCATTCTTTGTTTACTCAGGGTTGAACTACGGGGTTCCTCGGTGCTTTCTTGAACTTGGTTTGGGATGGTTGGGTTTTGTTTTGTTTTTTCTTGGCAGATGTCTCATTACCAAACTAGGCAGCACCATCAGGGTTCTGGGGAGTGAAGGAAGGTTGTGCGGTCCTTGGTGCTCTCTGAGCTTGGCCGTTTTCTTGGCAGATGTTTCGTTGCCAAACTAGGGAATCTAATCGATGCTATAAAGGGGCAGAGTTTGCTTTCTGTTTCTATACAGCAGCTTTGAGCTCGGCTGTTTTCTGGCAAATGTTTAGCTACCCAACTAGATAATGTCCTCAGCGATAGAAGAGATTGGGTTTGTGGAGAGGAGGAGGAGGAGGAGAAAAACAGTGGGGTCCTTGGTGCTCTCTGAGCTTGGCGTTTTTCTTGCAGTCGTTTTATTACCAAAGTAGGGAACATCATCAGTGCTAGAAGGGAGTGGGGTTTGCAGGGAGGAGGAGGAAATGATGTTCCCTAGTTTGGTAATGAAACACCTGCAGGAAAACTACCAAGCTTGAAGTGGAGCAAGGACCCCACAAACTGAACTTATTTGGGGGGACTGAGAGGAGCTGGAGCCTAACCCCAGTTAAATAAGAAATTGGGTGCCTATTTATGCTCTTAGGGATGACCAGAGGAAAAAAAGGAGTATAGATAATATGCCTTTAGTGGAGCAAGGTTTAAATTCTGTTCACCGGAGCTGCGTGGCGCTTCTGATCTCCCTTGAAAGCAGCTGCATCTCTTCCTCCAATAAAGATGCAGGTGCTTTAAAGAGCTGTTGAGAATTGCCCCAGGAACCCCTACTCAATGTGCTGCAAAACTCCATTCCCCTAGTTTGAACTGCCAGACAGCCGGTTTTTCCCCCCCAAAAATTAATGGGCTGAATTTCACTGGGAGAGTAGGGGTGTTTACCCCAATCCATAGAGATGCTGGAATTCGGGACCTTTGCAGTGTTGTGGGCAGCCAGTGGAGCTGGCGGCAGACTCAGGACAGTGAGGAGGTTGGGGAGGAACCTGGGCCAGTCCTGGCGTCTGGGGAAGGCTCAGACAAGGGCTCTGCATTGGAGACAGAGATGGGGCCAGGGCTGTCCGACAGTTATCAGCTGCCTTCAGAGTCAGAGATCAGTGGGGAAAAAGAACAGCTGGAGCCTGTTCCCAGTGTGCGCATGCACAGAGCTGTCAGAAGAAGGGAACAGCTAAGAAACAAGGGTTGACTCGGGAGAAAAGCCACAGGTGGACAGTGAATGGCCCCTCCCATAGGGAATAAAGAGGAGCAAAAGGGAAATGGGGTTTGCAGGAGACAATTAGTTCAATTCATGAGGGTGAAAAAGATCTGTTCCTGACTTCTTGCCAGGTAATTGCTGCTACAGCGTGGTTTTTGGAAGCTATCGGTCTGGCAGCTCTCCAAGCCTGATAAAGATCTATGGTTGTGAAAGCTCATGAAAGACCATTGGCCAAGGGGAATTCCCTTTATAACCTAAATAAAAGAGGGTTTATCAGGTCGGTCAGAACACGCAGGCAGAAGACATGGGGAGGATTTCAGTAGAGTGAGATTTGTTTATTGGAGCAGAGGACGTGGTTCTGGTTGTTGTTGTTTTAAAAAATTATCCCAGCTTTGGTGCGATTCAGGCATCGGGGAGATTGCGGTAAACCACGTTCCAGAAGTTGACATAAAGGGTCCGCAGGCCTTGTTTCACTGACTGGTAGTTGATCTTGTGGTTGATATCCAGGTAAAAGCCGTTTTCGTTGTCGTAAGGCACCCAGGCGATGGGGACTTGGGACTCTCCTTTGTTAGGGTCACTAGAGGGGAGGGGGACAAAAAAAATATATCACACCAGCTTCATTAGTTCCTGTATGCGACACGGAAAAGAAAATAGAGCAGACGAAGGCAGGGGAAGAGTCTTCCCAGCTGGTGTTTTCTAGATTGAAGATATGACGCTGTTGGCTTTTTAGTTTTTTTAGGGCACCTGTTGCCAGAAGGACCCTGGGAAAAACCTGAGAACTTTCTAGGGCGCCCATTCTGTCTGCCTGTCCATCCATCCAACTCTACCTTCTCTATTACTTTTCCTGTCTGTTTGTCTATCTTTCTACCTACCTACCTACCTACCTACCTACCTACATCTTCTCTATATCCTGATCTTTTTTATCTTCTCTCTCTCTTTCCATGTCCTCTATATTTTTATCTTCTCTATTTGTCTGGCTGCCTATCACCTATCTAGCATCTATCTACATCTTCCCTATATTTTTATTTTCTCTGACTATTTCTATCTCTGTCTATCTCTTTTATCTTTATCTCTCTCCATCTATCAATCAAATCTTACCCATTATATCTATCATCTATCTGTCATCTTTAAGAACTGCCCTTCTCCCACACAGAGGGTCTCTGGGCAGTCTACAAGAAAGCACGAAAGGCATAAAAAAACCATTTATGTAACATTTAAAGCATTAAAAAAATGGCTTTCGGGGGCCCTCACCAGCCCCATGGCTGCGTCCTCCACTCTCTGCCCCAAGTTCTCACCCAGTTCTGGCGAAGTTGGTCCAATAAGCAATCATGGCTTTGGAGAGGTCCCTGTGCCGGGGCCAGTAACCCAAAGGTGTAGCAAACGGTTTGCCGAAGACATACTGAATATCATCTGCGTGATCAGCCCCTACCCATTTGGGATAGACAGGCATTCGCGAGGGCTCGGAAAAGAGATAGCTGTAGGTCTTGGCACTTCTGGGAAGCAAAGCAGAAAGCGGGAGGGTCAGACAGTACCACCAGTCCTTGACTTACGATCACAGTCGAGCCTGACTGTCAGGATTCCAACAGTTACTCCAATTAAATCATGAGCCTTAAGCCACACTCCCAAAATTAAAAAGGATTTATTGGAAGTTAACATTTTACGTCTGGCATTTACTTGGGCGTAGCCAACTCTGAGATACATAATTCACTGTCACCCTTGATCCTGCTTCCCCCCTCCACCATTCTGGGTGTATCATCCAACGAAACACGTCCATAGCCAAGAGTCATCAATCATGCTCCCCAATTAGATTTTTACATGGCAGAAGCTTCAGTCCTCTAATCAGTCTGAAGAAAATATGAATGGAATGTACTTTCAATTCCACACTGCCGCCTGTTCTTTGAAACTCCCCCACGCTTCTTTTTGTTGACAACTATAAAACGTGTATACAAAATGTTTTATGAGTTGACACTGACACTTCAGTGGTGAAGTAGCAAAGTGAGTTTTGCCCCCATTTTTGGACCGTTCCTCCCCAGGGTCATTAAGCGAAGAACTGCAGTTACAAAGTTAATAACACGGCCATTGCGAAACCTGGCTTAACCCCATCGACTTTGCTCATCAGAAGGACACAAAAATGGGATCACATGAACCCCCCAGGACAACGCAACCATCATAAATAGGAAGCGGTTGCCGAGTGTCTGAATTTTGATCATGGGGAGGCTGCAAAGGTCGTAACTGTGAACAATGGGCCTAAGTCACTTTTTTTCTGTGCCGTTGTAAGTTCGAACGGTCCCTAAACAAACAGTTGTAAGTCAAGGACTGCCTGTCATCGATGGAACGGCTTGCTTTCCGAGGTTCTGGGTACTCCAGCACTGGAGGTTTTCAAGAAAAGATAGGAGAACCATCTGTCTGGAATGGCCGAGGGTCTCCTACTTGAGCAGGGGTCAGATTAGACAACCTCCAAGCTCCCTTCCGGACCTTTGATTCTATGAGAGGCCCGGCCGTCAGCCAGAACCGCCCCACACCCTCGAGGACCCTTCCCAATCCTCCTCCCCTCACTTGGCGTTTTCTTGATGCAGCTGAAGTGATCGCTGGGTGGGAACCAGGAAGATGTAGTCCGTCTCCACGTCCACCACCGTCCTCTTCATGACTTCTTGGTCTTCTGTGTTGCTCCACATCTGCGTGTAGATGGCGTAGGCCTCGTTGGCTCCTGTAGGGCCCTTCTCGACTGTCAGTCCCTGGATTATCCGGTAGAGGTTTTCCCTAGAGAAAGAAAAAGAAAGGAATCCAGCATCACCTGTTGCTCTCCTGTTTGTTTTTAGGAACAATTGCTCTCCCAGTCAGGAAATTCCTCTTGTTCTAGGTTGCTTCTCTCCTTGATGAGTTTCCATCCGTTGCTTCTTGTCCTGCCCTCAGGGGCTTTGGGAAATAGCTTGACTCCTTCCTCTTCTTCCTTGGGGCAGCCCCTGAGATAATGGAAGGCTGCTATCTTGTCTCCCCTAGTCATTCTCTTCATGAGACTAGACAGTTCCTGCAACCATTCTTCGTATGTTTTAGCCTCCAGTCCCTTAATCATCTTTGTGGCTCTTCCCTGCACTCAAGTCTCAACACCTTTTTTACATCGAAGCAAGAGACCCTATACCGTTGGTCTGAAATGGCGTAGAGCAATGGGGGTTGGACTAGAAGACCTCCAAGATCCCTTCCCTTATTCTGATAAATAACCCAGGCAAGATATTCTCCCATTTTCAGGATTATAATTTACGGAAACCTTTCCCTTCCCAGCACAAATATACACCTTCCCCTTTGGATAGCAAATCCAAGCACAGGGTAGTCTGAAGTGAAGGGCCGGAAGGCGAAAGGCAGCAGGTCAGCCCAGCTCAACATCTCCAGATGTTCCACCAGCCTTCCTCTCCCTGCCCAGTCACATCATCTATTCGCCTTCCCTCCTTACGGGGTGATTTTCACCAGGGGGCGGTTGATGGCCGGTAGATCGATGCTGGCAAAGAAATGTCCGTCCATATCATTGATTCCGAGGAGGTAGTCCACATCTGCCGCGTTGGCAAAGAGGTTCTTTGGATCATCGGGGATGAAGTCTCCATCCACCACCGGGGCGAAGGCCAGATAATGGACCAAGGGGTCTGCAGGGAAAGAAGACAAATGCCCATCAGTTTGGAGAGAGAACAGGAGGGAGGGCATCTCGGGAGGGAAAGTGCCAGCAAGGTGGGACAAGGTGTAGGTATCGAAAGCATCATGGCAAGCAAGGCGTGGCAGCCAACTTGCCCTCTGAAGATGCCAGCCAAAGTAGCAGCTAAAAACGTGAAGACTTGTGGACTTCAACTCCCAGAATTCTGAGGGACTCTCATTTCAACCCTGAGCCACAAATATTCCCCTTTATTGGAAGCTCCGCTCTTCCTTTGGGTGGGCTGATGAAACTTCCTCCCCTCCCCCCGAGACATTCTTCCCTCGCTCCGTCTTACAGCGCAGGTTGATGACGTCCAGATGATAAGCGAGGACCAGCGTCTTTGGGTCAGTAATTCGGAGGCAGTTGGCCAGCACAGTGGTGTTGTCTGTCGGGCAGCCCACTTTCTGCGCAATCTGGAAGGCGGAATCTGTATTTATTTGGCTGCCGGCGAGAGAACTGATCCTCCTATGCACAACCCAGAACCATCGGAATGACTCCATTTGGGGAGAGGGCTTTCGAGGGGCAGGAGCCACTCTTGACCGAGGAACTTCCCAGTCTTCCTCTGTGTTGGGTCAATGGTGGTCTCTAGGACCAGCCTTTCAAGATCACACCCGGAGGACAGGTGTTCCCCTCCCACCTTCTAGTTTTTACAAGGGGAACAGGGGGAGCATCTTCGGGAAGTGCCACTGAATCTCCACCAGCATCTCAGGTAGGTTCAGGGCCAACCTGGACACAACACAGAAAGATGGAATCCCCAAGAAAGTCATGTGCAGGGGGTACTTTACCTTGATAGCCCAGAAAAGGGGGTCTTTTTGGATGGCCCAAGGGCATAGACTGACTCCACTCTGGCTGATGGCCCGCTTGATCAAACCTTTGTTGTACGGTGACAGGGTCTACATGCAGGAAACAGAGAAAGGTTTGGAACTGTATGGTTTCAATTTTAACAGAGCTGGAATTCCTAGGCAATGAATCCCAAATTAATCTGGCTGAGATTGCTGGAGAAATAAATCTAACTAATAAAGAATATTTGTAGCTCAGGGTTGAACTGAGGAGTTCTTGGTGCTGTCCGAGCTTGGGGATTTTTCTTGCACTAGCACTGATCTTATTACCTAGTTGGGTCATGAAATGTCTGCCAAAAAACCCCACCAAGCTCAGAGGTTCTATATACAAACAAAGACAAAGTCCCACTCCCTTCTAGCACTGATGATGTTACCTAGCTTCCCAGAACTGAATTAAACACCGACTTTGGAATTAACCAGGTTGGCATAGGAGGCAAAGCAAAACCAGGATTATGCAGATGGTGGTTTGCTTTGGGGAGATTTAGCAGGGCACATGAAACCCAGTGACAATGAAACAAGCATCGTTTTGATGTCTTAAAATGTGTCTCTCTTTGTCTTGGGTCTGCCACTGAGAATTCCTCCCACATTTTCAAAAGAGACCTTAGAAACACCCACTGCTAGGCAGCCGAGAGTCTTCCAGCCTCCTCACCTGTAAGGAGACACTGGCAGCGCCAGCAGATTCCCCGAAGATTGTGATGTTGTCAGGGTCTCCCCCAAAATTTTTGATGTTTCTCTTGACCCAAGCAATAGCCATGTGTTGATCTTTGAGGCCATAATTGCCTGGAAGAAGAAGGAGGAGGAGGAGGAGGAGGAGGAAGAAGAAGACATGAAGCATTAAGCAACCGCTGTTTTCTCTCTTTTATGAAATAATTCATGCTTTATTATTAATCCACTTAGTTTGGTGTAGTGGTGAAGGCACCAGGCTAGAAACCAGGAGATTGGAAGTTCTAGTCCTACCTTAGGCATGGAAACTGGGTGATTTTGAGCCAGTCCCTTTCTCAATTAAGGAACAGACAAGGCCCAGCCCTTCCAGAAAATACACCTCCCAAAACTGCAGGGATTTTTCCATGTAACTTGTCAGGAGTCAGGATGAATCGATGGACAAATAAATGGAAACTTTGCTACTAAAAGCAAGTAATTCAAAGTAAAACAATGACGCACAATCGTTGTAAGATCCTAGTCTTACAAGGGATGGAGAAGAGCAACGTCCTCCAAGTGCTGAACTTACCTGGGAGAGCTTTGTCTCCAGTACTTAGGAAGCCCAACGGACCAAGGCGGTAATTGAAAGTCACCACAATCACTTTCCCGCGGCTGGCAATTTCCTCCCCGTCGTACAAATAATTGTTCAGGAAGTTGGCCCCCTGTCCACCTCCCCAGATGAAGGCCCCTCCGTAAATCCAGAACATCACTGGCAAGTTGGTGGAGACTGGAGCATAAGGAGAGACGGCAAAGCAAAGAGACAGGTGAAGTGGACAAGAAACACATTTCAACTCCGCTTTCAATGTCCAAATCAATCAACCAGAATAGAACAGAATGCTTGATTGGCCAAATGTGATTAGACACACGAGGAATTTGTCTTGGTGCAGATGCTCTCAGTGTACATAAAAGAAAAGATACATTCATCAAGAGTCAAGAATCATCAGGTGCAACACTTAATAATAGTCATAGGGTACAATAAGCAAATCAAATAAAAAAAACAAAAACCAAAGAGTTTGACCCTTCCTTGGTAACTCGTTTCCTGAAAAGGCAGCAGCCGAATAAGGAGTAAAAAATAAAAATTATGGGCGAATTCTACCTTCTAGCATGACCTTACCATGTTTCTTCCCTTGAGGGACCCAGATGTTTAGATACAGGCAATCTTCAGAGCCACGCACGTCTGTCTGTTGGAGGGTGGATTGCAGGCAACGTTTCTGGTAGTCCTTCGCCTGAAGTGTGCCTGTGAGACAAAAGACACCACAGAGTTGGTTGTGTATCCCTTCAAGGCAAAGTCTGCTCAAAACTCCAATCTATAACCACCTCCCACATCAACACAGTTTTTAGAGTCCTAAAACTGGGTGCAGGAGGTTTCTACTCGTGTTTTTAATTCTTGGATGACAAGGCAGACATAATAATCAGAGTGGGAAAGGACCTCGGAGGTCTTCTAGTCCAAGCCCCACCCTGCTCAGTCAGGAAACCCTACACCACTACAGACAAATGGTTATCCACAACATCTTCTTAAAAACCTCCAGTATTGGAGCATTTACAACTTCTGGAGGAAAGGAGTTCCACTGGTTAATTGTTCTCATTTTCAGGAAATTTCTCCCTAGTTCTCCAAGTTGCTTCTCTCCTGGATTGGTTTCCATCCGTCGCTTCTTGTCCTGCCTTCGGGGGTTTTGGAGAATAGCTTGACTCCCTCTTCTTTGGGGCAGCCCCTCAAACATTGGAAGACCGCTGTCATGTCACCCGTGGTCCTTTTTTTCCCATTAAATTAAACATACCCGATTCCTGCAACCATTCATTCTATGTTTAAGTCACCAAGATCCCTAATCATCTTTGTTCTTCTTCTCTGCACTCTTTCTAGAGTCTCCACATCTTTTTTTATAATATGCTGACCAATATCCTAAGTGTGGTCTTACCAAGACATTATAACACTTCCCGTGATCTTGAGTCTATCCCTCTTATTAATGCAGCCTAGGATTGCATTGGATTTTTTGGCTCTGCTGCACACTGCTGGCTCACATTTAAGAGATTGTCTACTAGGACTCCAAGATCCCTCTTGGAGTTGCTACTATGGAGTCCCACTAATACTTACACCCTATTGTTTGACAAGCAATGACCTTGTCCTAATTCTAGAGGACAGAAGGAAACACAGAATTGTTTCCCAAACCCACGCTTTTGTAATAGATACACACACACACACACACCCTTTCCACAACTTTCTGGTCCTTAAGGATGCAAAAGGATGACTTCAAAAGGCCCTGGAGAAAAAAATCAATGAGATGTAAAAGTGTGTTGTTTCTTCTCCCTCGTTCCCTAAATTTACCAATCCTGGAAGCTAACTCCTGCCCCACAGCTAAACCAAACCTGGGTAAAGGATGCCAAATCACCCACCCAAATGTAGGTTTGTACAACATGCAGACATTCGTCAAAATGGAAGAGATACCTAAACCGTTTAGTTCAAGAAATTTCAGTCTTTTTATTCAAGGCATCCAAGCGACTTCCTATAGTACAATGGTGATCGGTTAAAAACATAAGTTAATTCAATTTCAGGCTCCTTTCCCATCTTACCTGGCCAACCAGGATGAGGCTGGGGGTCTTCCAACGTCTTGGTAGGGGCAGCAAAAGGGATTCCTTTGAAGACATCCATATAATCTCCAAAAAGGCCCAGTTTTTTGTTGACACCTTCCACAAACCCGCCTTCAGTGTTTACGATGCCCAGCTATACTCCGGCCACAAAAGGGAAGACGCATGTGTTAATTCTTGCATCAAGACAGACTGAACAGAACAGAGTTGGAAGGGATCTTGGAGGTCATCTAGTTCAACCCCACCCATCCAAGCAGGAGACCCTACACCATTTCTGACGGATGGCAGTCCAGTCTCTTCTTGAAAGCCTCCAGGGATGAAGCTCCCACAACTTCCAAGGGCAACTTCTGTTCCATGGGTTGGTTGTTCTCACTGTCAGAAAGTTTCTCCTTATCTCCTTGTTTAGTTTCCATCCATCATTCCTTGTCTGGCCTTCAGGTGCTTTGGAGAATAGCTTGACCCCCCCCCTCCTCCTCTCTGGGGCAGCCCCTCAAATACTGGAAGGCTGCTATCATGTCTCCCCTGGTCCTTCTCTTCTCATGCCCAGTTCCTGTAACCGTTTTTCATATGTTTTAGTCTCCAGTCCCCTCATCATCCTGGTGGCTCTTCTCTGCACTTTTTCTGGAGTCTCCACATCTTTTCTTTAGTGTGGTGACTAAAACTGGATGGAGGACTCTAGGTGTGGACTTACTAAGGCTTTATAGAGTGGTGTTAGTACCTCATTTGATCTTGATTGTATCCCTCTGTTAATGCAACTTAGGACTGCATGGGCTTTTTTGGTTGCACACGGCTGGCTCCTATTTAGCTGGTTGTCCACTAAGACTCCAAGATCCCTCTCCCAGTTACTGCTGTTGAGCCTGGTTTCACCCAGTCTGCATGTGTCCTTTGGGTTTTTCCTGCCTAAGTGGAGGACTTCACTTTTCTCCACATTGAATTTCGTTTTGATGAGTCAATAATAACGTCAGCAATCCTACCGATTTCAAAGAGAGAAACCCAAAGGGGCAGCTCAGGCTTCTAGATTAGAAACCCTGCTTGATTTTGCCCCAGATTTCCCATACAGGTAGTCCTCGACTTAACGACCACAATTCGGCCCCAAATCGGTCGCTGAGTAAGGCACTTCAGTGAGCTTGCCCCGTTTTATGACCTTTCTTGCTGCAGCGGCTAAGCGAATCCACGCAGTTGCTAAGTGAGTGAACCTGGCTGGCCGAGCGAATCTGGCTTCCCAGTTGACTTGCCAAAAGGAGGAACCAACCGCGTGACATAGCAACGGTCGTCAGTATGAATCAGTCGCTAGGCGCCTGAATTTTGATCCCCCCTGACTGGGGCAATGCTATGAAAGGTCGTTAAGTGTGAAAAACAGCCATCCCTTCTTTTTTTTTTCAGCTCTCGGCGGTCGTTATAAGTCGAGGACTACCAGGACGTTCCTTAGTTAGCTGGAGGTTACCTTTGCAGCTCCTGCTGCCTGCAGCCAGAAGAGGACAGCAAAGCCCAGAACAGCCCAGCGATTCATGGTGAAGTCTGAATGTGCTGCTACGTTCCAGACCGATGGCTTTATAGTCTAGGTCCAGCCCCATATCTACGGCAACTCAAGGGCACTGGTGTCGTTCCCCACAGCTGAAAAACTGCTGGGACCGTTTCCTTGCTTCCTGCCAAGTTTTGCAGGGAAATATACAAGATAAATCCAATAAATGGAAAAAAAAAACTTTTTATCTTCCCCTTTGAGGTGTGTCTATCCATCAGCTGGAGCTCTCACATGTTAGGCTCCCAGTGCTGACAGATTACCAATAAAACTCTTCCTCAGAGACAGATAATAAGATTAGAAGAACTAGAAGATCATAGCAATAGCACTTAGATTAATATACCGCTTCACGGTGCTTTTCCAGCCCTCTCTAAGCGGTTTCCAGAGCCAGCCTCTGGCCCCCAACAATCTGGGTCCTCATTTGACCCACCCTGGAAGGATGGAAGGCTGAGACAACCTGGAGCCTGGTGGGATTTGAACTGCCAAATTGTAGGCAGCTGGCTGCAGCAGAAGTAGCTTGCAGTACTGCACTCTAACCACTGCGCCACAGAGGCTCCTTAAAGAATGCCACCTTTAAAAAAAAAAGCAGAACAATCAGCCTTCCACCAGGGTATAGAATTAGTTTGAATTTCTCTGCCTCAGCCGTCACCCAAAGGTGGTTTTATCAAGAGGCACCTAGATTTTCTGGTTGTTGTTTTTTCTTTGAAGATGTTTCGCTTCTCATCCAAGAAGCTTCTTCAGCTCTGACTGGATGATGGGGGAATGTAAATATCTGCAAGGTGTATAAATTCCCCACCATCCAGTAGGAGCTGAAGAAACTTCTTGGATGAGAAGCGAAACATCTTCAAAGAAAAAACCAGAAAGTCCAAGTGCCTCTTGATAAAAGCACCTCGAAGACAACAACTATGACCTGGATGACTAAGAATCTTCATATAGACTAGAATAACAGTTGGGAGGGGCCTCAGAGGTCTTCTAGTCCAATCCCCTGCTCAGACAAAATGGCTGTCCAATCTCTTCCTAAAAACCTCCAGTGTTGGAGCATTCACAACTTCTGGAGGCAAGGAGTTCCACTGGTTAATTGTTCTTATTGTAAGGAAATTCTTCCTTAGTTCTCCAAGTTGCTTCTCTCCTTGATCAGTTTCCATCTGTAGCTTCTTGTCCTGTCTTCTGGTGCTTTGGAAAATAGGTTGACCCCCTTCTTCTCTGGGGAAGCCCCTCAAATATTGGAACACTATTATCATATCACCCCTAATCTTTCTCTTCACTATAGTGAATACCCAATTCCTGCAACCATAATCATTGAATGTTTTAACCTCCAATCCCCTAATCACTTTTGCATCTGTTCTCTGCAATTCATTCAAAATTCAGTATGGAAACATTCTGGGGCTTTTTCAAGCTTCTCATTAAATTGGGATCAAAACCTCAGGCCAGTACAATTCTTACATTCTCATCCAGATCCTGACCTAAGCAGGGAGTGGGGTCCTTCTCAAAAGCAGCTAGTTCCAAATTGGATTTTTAAAAAAAGCCCCTCCGAGTTTGCTTTTAAGCACCCTGTAAACAAATCTCACTTAAAACTATTCTGAAGCCACAAATCTCTTTATTTGCACTCGAGCTGAAAAAGAAATCCCTTATCGCTATACAAAACAGTGGAAATTTCTTAAGGCTGTCCATTTGATGTCCCATAAAACCCCAAACAATGAAATCACGGAGGTTGTTTTTGTCTCAAGGCGTCATGAAAGCAATTCCAAATGAGTTTTGTTTGAGAAGGACAGGAACAACTTAAGTCCTAGTAAGACTGAAATTATAATTTTGCCTGCCGGTGTGGAAGGTCTGACATAACCATCAGGCCTTGCTTGGAAGTTCAACACCATCCGATCCATAAGACGACTCGAGGAGACAAAGTTGTCAGACGTAGGTGGGCTTGGCCCTTGATTGCCAAAAATGTTACAACGCCAAAGGAATCCCCCCCAAAGTAGAGGTCTTATATCTGTGTTTGAATCCAACAATGGAAGGAAGGCTGCACAAAGAGAACGACAAAGATGCAAACTGCAAATGACACTTTTGCATAAATCCAGTCAAGTCAAAGATGTAACGTAGCCAATCGGTTGGGCTGGCCGTGCATTGAGTTGACTGGGTTGTTGGGTTCATCGGGTTGGCACGTTGGTTGAGTTAGTAATGCGATGGTTGGGTTAGTGAGTTGGTTGAGTTGATGAGTTCATTGACTCATTGGTTGGATTGGTGGGTTTCTTCCCTTCTTCTGTCTTTCCAAAAAGAAAAAGAACAAAACGAATTCCTCCCTCCAAGAACCAGTCCAGCCAACCAGCCCCAGGATGTTAGACATAGTCAAGAATTTCCGTCTCCATTTCATTTTCACTCCCATCCGAAGGCTTGAAAACCTCTTCTTCCTCCTCCTCCTCTTCCTCTTCTCCAGATTCAAAAGTCAGCTGCTCTTTGCCCTCTGTGGTTTTAGAAGGGTTTCTGAACAGAGCTGAAACAGACCAGAGAAAAGGGATGAGAAGCAGAAGGACCCGGTTGGAATAATTCAGCATATGACAGTTTTAATACGGGATCTGGCACTTTTGAAAATTTCGTGGCCGGCACAGACCAGATTCCAGAATTATGGGGAAAAAACACTAACACAAGTGTTTTTATGAAAACAGGAAAAAGAGAAAACACGCACGGCTGACATTATTGCAGGTAGACCTTGAGTTATGGCCATAATGGAGCCTGCCCATCACGACTGTGACGGTTATAATACAGGCCACTCACATGACCAACATACCTGGGCTTGCCAGCCCCATTTCCCCCTCACCTGGCCTTTGGGATCGGATTATCTGCCTTATCATCAGTGACATGGTGTCCCTCAATTCATCGTTGGTCTTCGGAAGACACCAGCCGTCCCGCTCCGTACAAGCCGCCTCCATGTTGTCGTTTCGATGGATGATTTTCTGCAAGCTAAACAGAAGTCAATTTCAGGGTGGCTCTTCTCGGCACAGAGCATCGGGCAACCAAACTACGAAGCCAGGGCTACTCCTGTTCTGACAACCAAGGTCAAGCGAAACTTTGCCTCCTGAATGGACCAAGCCATGGCTGACATTAGCATCGTTTCTTGGAAATATATAGCTGACAAAGATGACATAACTGTGACTAGGGTATACTTGTGATTTGAGATGTTTGGTTGGGTGGCCTCAAACATCTGGACAAAGCATCAGTTGACTTTCTGGAGTTGCAAAACAAAGGACGCCCAAACTTATATCCAGATTGGGTTTCAACCCCAGATGCTCCTCAAAAATGAAACAAGATCGTGAGTTACCCTTGACTAAAATGCCAGAGGGTTTTAACAGCTTAAGATTAACCGGTCAGTGACAATGCTGTACCTTTCCACTTTCAAATCGCACAGCTGGTAGAACATCTGTCGATAAGGGGGCAGAGACCCTTCCTCAAAGGTATAAATGGAATCCTAGGAGGAGGAGAAGGCAGAGAATCAGAGTCATTCTCCCTGTGGAAGATCTCAGCGCCAGTGACAGGAAATCTTAGCAATAGCAACAGCATTTAGACTTATATACCGCTTCACAAGGCTTTTACAGCCCTCTCCAAGCAGTTGACAGAGTCAACCTATCGCCCCAAACAATCTGGGTCCTCCTTTACCGACCTCGGAAGGACAGAAGGTTGAGTCAACCTTGAGCCGGTTGGGATTGAACCTCTGGCAATGGGCAGAATCAACTGGCATGCATTAGTTGCATAACAGGGTCAGGTGATCATCTTTTGTAACCTTCCCGGCGGGCTTCCAACAAGCAAAGTCAATGAAATAAGCCCGATTCGCTTAACAAGTATGGTAAAAAAATAATGTGTCATAAAATGGGCCAAAGCTCACTTAACAACCGCCTTGCTTACCAATGGAAATTTTGGGCACAATTGTGGACCTAAGCTGAGGACTACCTGTAGCTCTTCCTTTACCTTACCTTGGAATCTTCGGTAAATCTAGATCTCCCCCCCAAAAAACCCCCAAGGTATCTGAAGATAAGAACTTCCTGGTATGACCTGAAGGAGGAGGAGAAGGACTTGCCTTAAGTTTGTATTTGCTCATAACTGGGGATTTTGCACCTGATGTTCCAGATGTGCTGAGCCCCTGTTTTAAGTCTTGGATGCCGAGGCCATGATTTCCTGTAAGGGATATAAGAGGGTCTTAATTTCTTTAGGATAACAAGAGCAAAGTGGGAGATGGATGGGAAAACCCTTTCAAGAGGGAACAAATTGGCTTACAAGAGAGGAAGCGGCCATGATCCCCCTCATTGGTTGCAGCTGGGGACACTAGTACATAAGAGAGACAGTTAAAACACAGAGTTGTTAAGGACACTGAGAGTGTCCCAATCGGATGACCTACCTGGTTTTTTTAAAGTAATAGGCAGACTGTAGTTGTAGGTGCTGCGTTTGGCTTTCACTGGCATGTCATTTGGGGTGTACCCTAAAGAGATGGAAACACAATCCATGAAGAAACAACGAACTGCATACAAGAAGCCATGGGGAAGGCAGCCATAAGGGAGTAATGTTCTCGGGGGAAGCCCTGAAGGAGTTGGAGAGCCATGAAAAAACCGCCCACCCCACTCAAAACAGAGAGGCTGACGAGAGGACTGAAAATGGGAGCAACCTTCTGGCTGGCTGTGCTAGATTTTTTTTTTTTTTTACCGTATTTCATGCCGCAGCGAATCCTGAAATCCAGAACCTGATAGATCTTCGCCTCGGGGTGCTTCCTGGGATCGTAACCGAAACGCACCCACAGGCTTCTCCAGGGCCCCGTGAGCTAAAAGGACCGTGAGAAAAATCAAAGGATCACTAATGGACTGCTAAAAGGTTCGCCTCTTGGCAGGGGAGTGGGCTGAGATTGTAGTGTAAGCCCTGTCTCCTACTTTTCTTGGGCTTTTTCTTTTTCTTTTCTTTTTTTTTGCTGCTTTTGTTGCAATTCAACATTTCAGAATCATAAAATACACGGAAGTTTTTTTTTTCATATATACAGGACATTTTTAATTTTTTTATTTGTTATGAGATTTTTTTTTTATCCCGCCTTCGTAACTTTGTAAGTAACTCAAGACCATGAATGTGCCTCATATTTCTTCCCCCTCCCATTTCCCCCACAACAACCACCCAGGGAGGTTGAAAGAGAGTGACTGAGCCCAAGTCATCCAGCTGGCTTTTGTGCCTAAAGAGGGGACTAGAACTCACCATCTCCTGGTCAGTGGCCCAAAGTCACCCAGCTCCCTTTCATGTCTAAGGCAGGACTAGAACTCACCATCTCCTGTGATTGGCCCAAGTCACCCAACTGCTTTCATATCCAAGGCACGACTAGAACTCCTGATTTCTAGGCCTTTAGCACTTTAACCACTAGATCAAACTGGCTCTCAAACAGGGGTGTAAAAACACAACGCATGTTTATCGACATTATACTCTTTGGGGTTTTTTGTAAGAAAGTACCATAAATGTGGATAAAATTGGGACTCACCATGTAATAAGCCAAATAGGGTAGCAGCACTTTCAGTTTGTCAGGGTGAACGCTGATGTTGGCTTTCACCGCATTACGGGACCACACAGGGCGAAGTTCAAAAAGCTGGAAATAATTCGTGCAGACATAAAACAGCAAAAAGGTGAAATCCTGTTGGGTTTATCTTTTTTTTTTCCTTCTTTTTTTTAAACTATGCACTATCTATTTCAAAGAAACAGCTTCAACAATCAGCTTGATGCCTTATAATATTGCCCAAAGAAACTCTGTTAGCATTGGGTTGATTAAAAAAAACTATTCCATTAATCATTGTTATTAAATTTGTTTGCTGCCCATCTCACTCATTTCACTTAAATTGCCAATTTAGCTCTCATTTTATGAATCACCTACAGAACAGAGAATGTTGGGTGCTTTAATTATCCTTTAAAATATGCTTATCGATTTGCTGTGCTGGTTCATGACAGAAATGAAGATTGATTTATGGATTAACACTACAGTTGGATTTATTTTTATTATGCTTTCATTAGGATATTGGGAAGCTACCTAGAGTTTTTAAAATTGGGTGCTAGGTCAACACTGCACAATGAATGAATGAATGAATGAGGGAATGTAGTCACGGACTTCCATCTCAGAGAATGTTTTATGAGCTGTCCTTCAAATCCTTTCACTAAAAGACATAAACTCAATCCATAAACTCAATCTCCCATTGCATCTGCTAATAAGTTACCCCAATGTGGTTCTCCAACATGTAACCCTCAACCCAAAGACTGTTGGGTCCTGTGGACCAAAGGCAGCTTTCTAAATTTAATTTGCACATGTAATCCTGTGCAAAAAGGAAAGAGCGTGTCTGCAGTTTATTCCTGCGAAGAGACAAAAAGCAAAATTTTGTGTCCTGTTAAATGTTGGGAATTTGACTCTGTTTTTTGGGTGTTTTTTTTTTTTTTCAATGTAATTTATCTAATGCAAGAGTCTTCAAACTTGGCAAGTTTAAGACTTAAGGACTTCAACTCCCAGAATTCCTGAGCTAACATGCCTGGAAGAGAAATTCTGGGAATTGAAGTCCACAAGTTTTAAAGCTGTCAAGTTTAAAGACCCCTGATCTAAGGCGTCCCAAAGAGGCAAGGAGAGCCACAGAATGCCAAGCCCTCCATTAGAACTAGGAAGCTGCATTTTAAAAATAACACAAGATCCGAGACTTCAACATGCTGCCATTTTCGATCCAAAGTATGTATTGCTATTTATTTTATTTTTAGGGAGGTTTCAAGTTTAGGCAAACCTACTTTCTTCAGCTCTGCTTCTGCTTGGTGATCCACGGTGTTGCTACAGACTTTTTTCCAAGTCTGCACAGCAGCCTCCAATGGCTTCGAAGGGACCTCTCCATCCTCAAAGTTGACAAAGATAGCGTTGTGAGGACGGCGGGCCCTGCTGAGGCCGATCAGATTCTCGCTGGACAGGGGAGGGTTGCGATAGCCTTCTCTGGAGAACAACACAACACAAAGGAAACTCAACTCAAGCTAAACCTAAAGCTCATTTCAATCCCTTTGTTTTAAAAATACACCACCGAATGGTTTCCCTAAAGATTGCACAATATCTGCTGCTTCAATTGCTTTTCTTCCTTCTTTGACCTTGCTAACTTTTGTTTCTTTTTTTACTTTGATTATAAACTTCAATAAAATATTTTTAAAGAGATGAATTGCAACCTCACATGAAGAGCTGCAGAATTAATTACCTAATTCAGCCTCCAAGAAGAAGCAAAGCAATTTTGCATGGAAAATTACGTCAACCTTTTTTTATAAGCCTTTGCAGGAGTGGGAAAAATCACAGATGTTAGCATGGGAGACCATCCAGATGTCACATCAAAGAATGGAAAAACAACCGAATACAGGGACATTTGTGGTCAATGCCAGAAATCTTGGCATTTGGTTGATAAAATGTAGCAGTGCTGATAGGAACAAGATATTGCAATTGCTTGCATTTGATTCTCTCTTATTACCAACTTCTGCAACAGCAAATGGAATTCAGCTCTGGCATTCTTACAGATTGGAAAACGTTTTCCAAATATTACGCACCAGTTTGGATTCATGCAGCTGCGCAGAAGTCATTTGAAGAGCTATGTGGTTACAACAAAGGAAAGCAGACCAAGGTGTGGAAAACTTTGGAACAGATTATACCTGCCTATTGCAACTGGCAAAATTAGTACACGTTATTTGCTGGAACCAAGAGGCACCAGGAAATGTGAAAAGCAAAGCAACTTAAGAGTATGTGACACCCCCCACCCCACCCCTGGATCAACTGAATGTGTAAAACCCATAATATGATGGAATGTAACAAAGAAGTGGATTTTCTGGAGGGAGAGGTTGCATTCCAGAGGAATAAGAGACAGATTAGACTGGATATCATGTGTGAGAGAAAGAAGATGAAGACAGCCCTCTCTAATACAGACAGCCTTCTCCATACGGTCACAATTAAGCTGACACATAGGCCACTTAATTGTAAAATTTAAGTATAAAATTCCAAGTTGTACCAAGTCAAAACACTTATTCAACCCAAGGACAAATGAGACACAGCTGTCTAGTTTCTGCTTCAATGCATCCTTCCATAAGTACTTTCCCCATCTAATTATTCCGACTATTGAAAATGTTCTTATTCATTTGCCACAATTATAACACACTCTACTCACTCTTATCATTTACAGCAATTACAATCCACTTTACTAAAAGCTAGATTCTTACTATGAGTAGAGACACCTGTCCACTTCTCCAGAGATAGGATATTCCAGTAAATATCTACTCTGTTATTTCACAAGAAAGGCACTTACCTATGATGTACATCTGGCCGGTAGTAATAATCGATAGGATTGTCCAGGCGTGAGAAAATGGGTGGAGGAATATAGAGTGGCAGTTCATTCATAAAAAAATCTTCTTTTTCTGGCTTGAGCATCAAGACTTTGTCATACATTGATGTTTGTTTACCGTCTGGCTCTGAATGCATTACCAAGTATTGGAAATCAGACATACCTAGAGAAAGAAAGCAACTGACTTTTTCCTTCACTCTACAAAATAGGTAACAAAATAGATAAACATAAACAGCAACCTACTTTGACATTCTTAGAATCAGACTTGTAACTGGATAAATTGCCCATCATATATTAGGACTTTGCATAGAAACATGATAAGGAAATTGGCAAATTGGAAAGTTATCAAATTAGCTAGCCAGAGTGAACAAGAACAAAAATACAGATTTTGTACATAAGTCATTCTTTTTTCTCATTGCCTTAGTTAAAGGGTGGAGTAAGCTAGAATAAACTGAAAAGAAAACACTAAAAAGTTGAGAGTGAACATGACGTGGGAAAATGCCCAAATAAAGCTGAATACTATACATGTAAGTACCCGCAAAAACTTAAGAAAACACACACACACACACACACACACACACACATATATATATATATATATATATATATATATATATATATATATATATATATATATATATATATAGAACAACAAGCTGATATAAGGACTTGCTTAAACACACACTCCTAATTTAGAATAAATTACCTTGAAATTTATAAACAGTAGAAATGACACCAAGTATCTCTACTTCAAACTTTATTTCTTCTTCCAGACTTCCTTCCTCTGGCCCTTTCCTCCTCGTTTTCTTTTTCACTTTGAGCAGCATTGAAGAGGTAGGGAAGCGATTGGCGCACACTGGGTGGCAGTAGGGGTCTTTGGGACGGAAATACAGTTCAAGTCTTTTGCTTGGATCGGCATAAATCTAATAAGGATGCAACAGCCAAGAGGTCAAATTCCACTCCCAATGACTACAAGAAAGGAGACCGAAATATTTTATCTGAAATTAGAACTTGACTCCCAATTTTAGCCCTTGGAATCCTGATGCCAGCCAAACAAAAAAGACATGTTAGAAACCTTAAATGGGTTTTTTGCTGCTAATTTTTTTTAATGGATTGATCAATAAAAACAGCCAAAGTGGAGGAGGAAAAAATATGATGATATAATTACTGTAGTTAATAGAAAGAAGGGTAGAAGGCCTGTTTATTTTTTTCATTTATTTTTTCTTGTATGTATGTGTATACATACATACATACATACATACGTGTAGTATAATATATAATGCATATAATATGTAAACATATGCAATATATGGATGTATGTGCCACAAATGACATTTTAAAGACGAGCATGTGCAAAGTGCCTCCCTCCTCCCTCCCTTTGCTCCTGCGAGTAGACAGGCGAGGCTTGGGGGGAAATCCTTACGCGGGAAACCCCTTCTTCTCCCCCCAGGGTCAGCAGGGTCTTGCCCACGTCCTGCACCACGCCGGGGAACTCCACGCACGCCAGCCGCTTCTCCCGCTGCAGCTCCGAAAGCACCGGGCCGCTGCTGCCGCCGCCCGCCCCGCTGCTCTGCTCTGGCTCGCCACCCTCCATGGAGGAGGAGGAGAAGGAGGATGCCATGGCTGGTTGGGTGCCGACGCGAAGGAGAACAGCTCGGTCCGTTCCTGAAAAGCGTCCCCCCGGGCCCCACAGCCACGCAGCTTAAGGAAATACTGTTCCGGGGAAGGAGAGTTCCTATCTTGCTCGAAGCAGGAGCTGCCCTGCCTTTTTTCTTCCTTGAACGACTCTCGTAATCCAGTATTTCTTGCTGTCATTCATGGCTTTCTCTCTCTCTCTTTCTCCCTCCTCCCTCCCTTTCTTCCTTCCCATAGCATTTGATAATTGATAACTGAATTGAATTATTTATTGTCCTTGTATGTATATACACAGTATACATACAACGAAATTCACATAACACCCAGAGACCAGATTCAACATGCACACACCCATGACAGTCCCCAAACACCCCACCCACCCTCCAAAATTCTCTGCCCCCTAAAAACACACAAGCATCCACACAGCAGATCAAGTAATCCTGTCCAACAGTTCAGTGATGGTTGGTCCTTAAGTGCAATTATAGCTCTGGGATAAAAACTATTCAGAAATAGTGATTCCTTCCTTCCTTCCCTCCCTCTCCCCTCCCTCCTTCTTTGCTTCCTACTTTCCCTCCCTTCCCTCCCTCCTTCCTTCCTTGTTTGCTTCCTCACTTCCTTCCATCCCTCCCACCTTCCTTCCTTCTTTGCTTCCTTCCTTCCTTCCATCCCTCTTTCCTCCCTTCCAGATAGATATGGAAACAGAAGCAACTTTGTAGCTGAGGAACCTTCCTTCCTTCTTCCATCTTTTCTGTATCATTCCTTCCTTCCGAAACATTCAAACTAGACTTTGATGTTTGTCTATCATATTTGGGCAGGTGAGTTGGGTACATGCATGATGGCTGTCTTTTGAGAACTGAATGCAACGTTCCATCCCATCTCGTTCTTACTCAGGGAACCACTTTCCCTTGTTGCCATATATTCTTCTGCTTCCTCTTGGTTGCCTGTCATTGTGATTTGCTGCTTTGCAAGCCTCGTTTTCTGCCCCAGGAAGATTTTGCTGAATCACCCACAGGCGGAGAAAGCGAAGGACAATGGTAGCAGGTGCTGAGAAGTGATAAAACTGGGGTTGTTGTGACCGAGAGCCTTTCCAAGGGATTTCATTTCTGCAGGCTGAAGAGGAGAAAAGAGGCAGTGAGAGAATTTCAGACCAACCTTTTTAGACACCTGTCTGCGAAGGAAAGAAAATGGCATTGAGTTGTTTCCCTTCCCCGATTCTCTACAAAAAAAAATGCAACCTAGGGGATTGTAGTGGCTGGTTTTAATCTGGTTTTTCAGGGTTGTTCTCCGTTTGTGGTTTTATTGTTGTTACAAACCGCTGAGAGCCCTACAACAAAGTACTCCATGACTTACGACCACAACTGAGGCCAACATTTCTGTTGCTAAATGAGACAGGGCAGTTTTGCTCCATTTTGTGACCTTTTTTGCCACCGATATTAAGGGAATCACGGCAGTTGTTCTGCTAGTACAACAATTGTTTAAGTGAATGTGGCTTCCCCATTGACTTGGTTTGCAAAAGGAGATCACATGACTCCCAGGGCACATGTGAGCACAGGGGAGGCTGCAACGGTCGTCAGGGTGGAAAAAAATGGCCATCAGTTGCTTCTTTCAGTGCCCTTGTGACTTCAAATGGTCACGAAATGGATGGTTGTAAGTCAAGGACTACCTGTACAAGATGGGCATGTGTGGAAAGAATACACTGCAAATATTTTGAAATAAATAAATATATTTTGGAGAACTCGGTTCCCAATACATTGACAACAAGAATATTTCTATTTGCCAAAGTGGGTGCAACAAAAAGAGTTGCTAGAATAGGAGTTGGAAGGGGCCTCAGAGGTCTTCTAGTCCAACCCTCTGCTCAGGCAGGAAGCCTTGTAACATTCCAGACAAATGGTTGTCCAATCTCTTCCTAAAAACTTCCAGTATTGGAACATTTACAACTTCTGGTGGCAAGGAGTTCCACTGGTTAATTGTTCTCACTGTCAGGAAATTTCTCCTTAGTTCCAGGTTGCGTCTCTCCTTGATGAGTTTCTACCCGTGGCTTCTTCTCCTGCCTTCTGGTGCTTTGGAGAATAGCTTGACTCCCTCTTCTTTGGGGCTGCCCCTCAAGACCTCTTGGGTATCTTCTAGTTCCTTGGAGGTCTTCCAGACCCTTTAGAGGTCTCCTACTCCAACTATTTGGACTAAAATTCAATAACATTCAAATACTATGATGTGTTATAGCAGACTCCAATTTCTTGAACCCAAAGGATTTTTTGGTGGCCTTGAGAGTGGATGACTGACAGGTTGAACCCACAGGATGCTCGAGGATACAATCATCTGAGGGACAGCTTTATTCCACTGTGGGTTTCCAGCGGTTTTCTTGCTATTTTTTAAAACTTCCTGCTCCTGAAAGATAATTTGCTTTGGGCAGAAAGGAAGGAAGCATGCCAGGGTTTTGTTCTTTTTAAGCTGTAGCCAAAAATGAAATGAAAGCTGCAATATTTGGGACAGGAGATAAGTGAGTTCGCTTGGAAATGATCTTGGGGAAAAACCAAAAGTTTTCTTGTAAAGCTGTTGGTACATCATGTCTTGGGGGTCCCACATATGACCCTCGTATCATTGAAGCACACTCAGCTGGCTAAACCCATCATCCACTGCTCTTCCACCTAATTCTTTCCTCCTCTTCATTTCACTCCAGTAGGCAGCAAATAATCGTTCAGTCACTGTGGAACACAGCCAATAAGGCAGTTTGTTATTACATAAATTATCTTTTTATTTGCTTTTTTAAATTGTGATATCTTATATTAAATTGTTAGACCCTTGGAGTATTCCAGAGGGAAAAAAGATCAATTGTAAATAAGAATCTTTCTTTTTTCTTTTTCCCCTTCCCTTCTTTCCTTTATTTTCCTCCTTTTCCCCTTTCCCTTCCCTTCCTCCTTTCCTTTCTTCCTTTCCTTTCCTTCTTTCCTCCTTTCCTTTCCCTTCCCTTCCTCCTTTCTTTCCTTTCGCATTCCTTCTTTCTTCCTTTCCCTTTTATTCTTGCCACCTTTTCCTTCCCTTCCTCTTTTCCGTTCTTTCTTTCCTCCTTCCCTTCCCTTCCCTTCCCTTCCCTTCTTTTCTCTTCTCGTCTCTTGTATTAGTTTTTTGTTGTTGTCATCTAAATTCTTAATTAAAATGACAGGCATGAGGAAACGGAGGGGAAGGTTGGGGATTTGGCATTTGTCTTTCACTCTCCCCCCTGCTGTCAATCTGTCTGGAGGGGAAGGAGAGCTGTTTTTTTTGGGGGGGGGGCTCCTCCAATTCAGACTGGAGTTGATAAGGCTGAGCGACCTATCTTGCCCTGGGAAATGTTCCCTCTCCTCCCAAACAGGCCTGCTGACCGTTGACAGCAGGCGAGGCCCGATAAACTTATCACTCCAAACACGGGTCGCCAACCCAACCCGTCTATCACTTCAGATTTCCAAGCTGCACTTCCCCACATCAATTCTCCTTGCTTTGCAAGCTTTTCCAAGAGGGAGATATAAAAGAGAAAAATGAAAGTGATGTAGTCAACTTAAAATGAGAGTTTGATGTAAATATAAATATCCACTGTAAAAGAAGTCCTTTGACTTTCTTTCTTTTCTTTCTTTCTTTCTTTCTTTCTTTCTTTCTTTCTTTCTTTCTTTCTTTCTTTCTTTCCTTCCTTCCTTCCTTCCTTCCTTTCTCTGTCTGCCTTCCTTTTCTTCCTTCCCTCTCTCCCTCTTTTTCTTTTCTTTCCTCCTTTTTTTCCTTCCTTCCTTCTCTCTCCCTCCCTCCCTCCCTTTCTTTCTTTCTTTTTCTTTCTTTCTTTCTTTCCTTCCTTCCTTCCTTTCTCTGTCTGTCTTCCTTCCTTTTCTTTCTTCTTCCTTCCCTCTCTCCCTCTTTTTCTTTTCTTTCCTTTTTTCCTTCCTTCCTTCTCTCCCTCCCTCCCTCTTTCTTTCTTTCTTTCTTTCTTTCTTTCTTTCTTTCTTTCTTTCTTTCTTTCTTTCTTTCTTTCTTTCTTTCTTTTCTCTTGCCCTTCCTCCCTTCTTTCCTGCCTTGGCTTCTTTTCCATTCTTTAGTTTTTCTCTTCTTTCTTAATTATAAATTCTTCTCGATTTCCATTGTTTTAAAATCTGTTGAAGTTATTTAAAAAGGAGAGGGGGGAGAGAGGGAGAGAGACGGAAAGAGAGAAGAGGGGGCTGTATTTCAGGGCCCCCACCCCTTCCTTCTCCACCCTGAAAAACGTCCACCAGATCCAAGGTTCCTGAAGGGGAATCCACACGCTGCTTCTTTCTCAGAAGAAAACATGCAAATTCGAATCTCACCTCCAACACTCCTTTGTAGCTCACCTCCCTTAACTCCCCACCTCACATGATTTGACTGACAGTTAACTGAGGGCTGATGCCAAAATCTCATCCAAGCGAGGAGCCACAGGGAAACCAGTTCTCCCAAGCCAGCTTCTCTTGCGCAACCCCTCCCTGCCTCTGACAGCGATCTTTGGATGGCCTGCTTTGGTTAGCAAATCAGGGCCATGCAAAGTGATTCCCTTCCAGGAAAAACAATGTGTGTGTGTGTGTGTGAGAGAGAGAGAGAAAGAGAGTCTTTGTGTATTTACTGTTACTCCTTTCTGCTCTCTTCCCCTGACAAACTTACAACAGTTCGTTTAATGACTGTTTGAACTTACAACGCCACCGAGAAAAGGGACTTAAAATCATTTTCCATGCTTAGTTGCAGCATCCACATGGTCACATGATCAAAATCTAGACATTTGGCAACTGGCATGTACTTATGTCTGTTCTCCCCCCCCCCCCCGCCCCAAAAATGCTGGCAGGTTCCCAACCTTGGGGAAAAGCCGGGAGGCAAATAATAGGGTGATTTTATCCGTATTATTCTCTAATTCAGAAGTTATGGGAGCTTCACCACTGGAAGCTTTCAGGAAGAGACTGGACTGCCACCTGTCGGAAATGGTGCAGGATCTCCTGCTTGGGCAGGGGGTTGGACTAGATGACCCCCAAGATCCCTTCCAACTCTGATTATCTATCTATCTAATACATTGACAACATCATCAGATGCCACTATGACATCACTCCAGGCTTTCATTTCCAAAGTTGGCGGGTGTCCCATTGGTCTATTTTACAACCTCTTTGCCATGGTTGAATTCCCACCGCTAAGCGAGGCATTTGCTCCACGCCTGATTTGACGATGCTTTTTGCCATGGATGTTAAAACATATTTTTGCCGTTGCTCAGCAAATAACATGGCCCTTAATTGAATTTGTTGTTAACCTGAGTTTTGCTGTGTTGTGGGAACAAAACCACATCCTAATTTACTGCGTGATGCAGCAGACCGAAATATTAAACCTCAAGCTGGTTCTTTGCACAGCTCCAGGGTGTGAATGCATCTATTGTGTCGCGTTAACCTGGATAGAGGCTTCGATGTGTTTGTCTAAATACATCCTGGGGTGTCATACATTGTGACCGATCTCTTTCAGCAAAGGCCAAAGGAGGTTTCAGGACTCAAATTGTTTGCTAACAGCATTTATTGACTTCATTAGTTTTTTTTTAACCAGGAAACAGAGATTTGAACAGAGACAAAATCTTGCTACCTTTGCACAGGGATCATGTAAATCGTGGGTAGCGATGGAAATATCCATGAACACCAGATCCTTTGTCTTCCACCACAGAAACCTGGTGTCTGATTTGTTTTTTATGGGTAGTTTTTGCAGATTTGCCTTGCTTATTCCACCCATTGGCATTCATCCCTAAACACTTTCCTTTAACGTAGTCTTCTAATCCAAACATGGTTGCATTTGCAAAGCCCAAAGAAGCATAGTAAATCTAGATTATTTTGCCCCTCCTCTCTTTCTACTTCACAAACCAGTTCAAATCCTTTGCTACTTTTTACTCCAGATCTCTGATGAAAGAGAAGGAAAAAAAGTAATCTTTCTTACAGGCCTTATCATCATCATTATGATTCAACCATTTATTAACCCAACGGAGCTTTTGATGGGCTAAAAGGCTTTCACGGTTGTACATTCAGTCGGAGATCTACCCCCAGTGAGTGGGTGAAGCCATGGCTCGAAGTAGGTAGCATCAGAAGCAAAATGGGTGGAGCTAGAGCCAAAGTGGGTGGGATTTACAATCCAGGCCAAGGACCGTCTACCGCTCTCGGGCTGCTGGTTCCCAACCCTCCTCCACAGCTCTTTCCATGATCGGAATCCTCTTCTCACTTGAGGCTGTGCTGGCTCTCTCGGTGACGTCGCAAATCCACCTTGCGCTGGAAACCTCTCCCACACAGCTCACAGGTGAAAGGTTTGAAGCCGGTGTGTTTGCGGCTGTGGGTGATGAGGTTAGAGCTTTGGCTGAAGGCCTTGCCACACACCTGGCATTTGTGCGGCTTTTCCCCTGGGCGAGAAGGAGGAAAAAAAGGAACATTTTAGGAACGACAGTGGTGGTGGCAGCAATCCGGTCTTAACTTTCCTGGATCGCAATCGGTCCTTCTTGCCTTCTCCCCGCTTTTCGGTTCAGCCGGGCTTTCAACAGTGGCCAGTTGGATTGAAGGCAGTGATGGGATTCAGCTGGTGTAACAACCGGATTGGTGAGTCCATGCGCGCAATGTTTTAAAAACAGCAAATACTTACCTTCGGCTGCAGCCCCGGTGAATAAAAAAACAGCTGATCCGCGGCAATACGTGGTGCCGTGAGAATCAGCTGGGCTTCAAAACATGGAAATAAAGCAGGGGTCAGCAACCTGCAGCTGTGGAGCCACATGCGGCTCTTTCAGCCCTCTCCTGTGGCTCCCTGTTGGCTGATCCCACCACTGGCTGCCCCTGCCCCTGCCCTGTCACTCCTCTACTGGCCTGAGAAGGTAAGCGGGATGGTGGGGGATGGAGACTGATTCCATAGTCCAGAGCAGGAGGTGACTGGGTGGGAGGGAGTGGCATCGAGTTGGCCACGCCCACCCGGTCACACTGGTTGTCGAATTATTGGCTCCCGGAGTTTTCTTTTGTGTGGGAAAATAGGTCCAAATGACTCTTTGAGTGATTAAGGTTGCAGACCCCTGAAATAAAGGATAACACACAGGCAGGGGTGAATGGGCGGGGCCAACTGATTGCTGGAACTACCTGTTCGCTCAAACTGGCTGAATCCCACCCCTGATTGAAGGTCGCTGGCAGCATTACAGTCAGTGAAACCAATCATACTGGAGTTACGGCTGTTTGTTTCGTGACCGTTCAAAGTTATGACAGCACTGGGGGAAAAAAAGGATGGAGGAGCCTTTTTGGCACACGATCAAAAGTCAGACAATCTAGACATGAAATACAACTGGCGTGTATTTCTGAGGGTGGTGGGATCTTCCTCCCGGGGTCTTGCAATCACCATTCTGTCTTTTTATGACAAGTAAAATCAGCTTTTCCCGCTCACCTGTGTGAATGTAGGTGTGTTTCTTCATGTCCGACTTCTGATGGAAACGTTTCCCACAGTACTGGCAGGGATACGGACGGGTGTCGGAGTGGATCAGCAGGTGAGTCGATAAGGTGGAGGACCTCTTGAATGTCTTTCCACACATTTTGCACTCAAAGCTTTTCTCCTGGGGGTCAGGACACCAAGGGGAGAGGGGAGGGTGGAAGAAGAGAAAATTACAGCAGGAGCAGTGCTGGGATTCAGCCGGTTTGCACCGGTTCCAAAGAACTGGTTGTTACCTTTCTGAGCCGTTTGGTGAACTGGTTGTTGGAAGAAATCATTAGGGCAGTGAACCGGTTGTTAAATTATTTGAATCCCAGAGGGAAGAATCCAACTGTAGGGACTACACTGAACTTCACAGGAGGGAAAATGGAGGCTAAACTATATCGCAAACAATGGCAGGAAGTTGGGAATGAAGTTTTTCAGATCAGGAACCCTGAAAACCTTCCTCTACCTAAATCCTTAAACCTTGTAATGAAGGGCCTTTGTGTCCTCTGGGCTTGGTGGTTTTCTTGCAGACATTTTCATGACCAAAATCAGGGAACATCCTCTTTGCTTCTCTCCTTTTTAAAGGTCCACTCGGAGTTAAAATCTCTTCCTTATTAGTTCACTGCCTCTGCTTTTATTTCTTCCCAGATTGTGACGTTATTAATGATGTTACCTAGTTATTATTTACCTGGTTTGGATAATGAAATGTCTGCAAGAAAACCACTCAACTCAGAGACCCCAAAGACCCTACAGTCCCCCACCACCACCACTCCACACATTCTCCTAGCACTGATGATGTTACCTAGCAGGGTCATGAAATGTCTGCAAGAAAACCACCCAGCTCAGAGAGCACTAAGGACTTCAGTCCTCCTCCTCCTCTTCTTCCTCCTTTTCTTCTTCCTCCTCCTCCTCCCTGCAAACCTCACTCCCTTCTAGCTCTGATGACGTTACCTAGTTGGGTCATGAAACATCTGCAAGAAAACCACCCAGCTCAGGGAGCACCAAGGACCCCTCATGTCAACCCCCAGCTACAAATATTCTCCTTTATTGGTAAACCTTATAAGCCCAATCATATACATATTCTTTAATGGCTGAATTTATTCTACAAGGCAGGGGAGCAGGATCTGGGAACGAGCCACAGTTTTACCCATATAGATATATTTCCCCCCCCCCTCCAGCTTCCAGACTGACCTGAGAGTGGATGTTGGTGTGTTGCTCCAAACTGACCGCGTGCCCAAATGTTTTCCCGCAAACGCTGCAAGCAAAAGGCCGAGTGCCGCTGTGGGATCTTCGAACGTGGACCTCCAGCCCGTGTGGGGTCGAGAATGTCTAGGAAGCAAAAGGTGGCACAGGGTGGTAAAATTCGTATTTGTGACCGTCGCAGTGTCGTCGGGGTCACGTGGTCCCCCTTGGACGACTTCCTGACAAACAAAAATCAAGGACGGGAACTCAGATCCTCTTAACAATCGTGTTCCTAACCGAACGACTGCAGGGGTGAACGACGGCGGCAAGAAAAGCCGTTAAACGGGGAGGTGGGGGTAAAATTCACATAATAAATGTTTCACTTAGCAACATGAATTTTGTAAGTTGAGGACTACCTGTCTATTCACCCATGTTGTAGGGCTGTAGTATGATTATTGCTATCCTTATCTTCTCTACTAAGCCGTCTTTTATTGGTATCCTTATTACGATTATTATTACTCTGTTGCTTTGCACTGGGGACAAACTCCTTGTATATCTTCATCATACCTGCCCCAATAAAGTATTCCATTGCAGTCATTCTCAACCTTTGGTTCACCACGGGACCCCTTTCAAATTATTTGTGTGGCCACGGATCATGGTCACAGGGCTCAAGATTTAAATTAGAATAGAATAGGAGCTGGAAGGGACCCTGGAGGTCTTCTAGTCCAGCCCAGGACATACACTATATTTCAGACAAGTGCCTGTCTAGTTTCTCCTTAAAAACCTCCAGTGATGGAACACCCACAATTTCTGGAGATAAGTCATCCCACTAATTAATTGTCCTCCCTGTCAGAAAGTTTCCCCTTAATTCTAGGCTGCTTTTCTCTCCTTGGTTCGTTTCCATCCGTTGCTTCTTGTCCTGCCTTCTCTGTTGCTTTGGAGAATAGCTTGACACCCCCCCCCCCACCGCCTCTCTTCTCTGGGGCAGCTCCTTGGATATTGGAAGACTGCTAGGATATCATGTTGCTTCAAGTCTTTATGGAGCCCCCTGGGACCCCCTCAGGTGGAAAATGGCTTTTCCGTTCTGCTACAACCTCCGAGCCACTCACTTTGTTGCATATGATGCAATGGTAGCTCCCCAATTCAGGCGAGAACGGCATGCTGTAATCGAGAGGCAGGTCGGAGGCAGGAAGGATGGAGGGCCCGTACCGATGAAGGGAGTGCTCCAGCACAGTGGAGGACATGGATCTGTAGCCAAAGGAAGGGCGGAAGGAGCTCCAGGCAAAACTGGGGTTGTAGAAAACGGACGCCTTCTCCACTTGAGATTTGAAAGCTGGGCTGGGCACCTCTGAGACAAGAGAGAAAGGAGCATCCGAGAGATGCGAAGGATCAGTTCTAAGACTGGGTTTGGGAACTCTATGGATCAGGCCCGACTATCTATCAGGACCTAGGATGGGTCCCTTCTGGGTTGCCAAGTGTGGAAGAGCTTCGGGGTAGAATTAAACTCCCTGTAGAATGTGACTTTGACTTGCCCTTTTTTCCCTCTGGATAAATTTAGCCTTTTTCTGTGGGGTCCTTGGGATTCTCTGAGCTTGGGTGTTGTTGTTGTTTTCTCACAGACATTTCATGACCACACTAGGTGATATCGTCAGTGCTAGAAGGGAGTGGGGGTTTCTACCAAACTCTTCCTACCAACTCTCACTAAGTGTGGGACATAGTGAGAAAAGGGCCCTGGTGATGTTACCTAGTTTGGTAATGAAACGTCTGCAAGAAAATAACCAAGCTCAGAGAGCACCAAGGAATGGATAATCTATCCACAGCTGTTTGTCCTTCCTTTAGGTGCTTTGGAGGATAGATTGATCCCCTCGTCCTCCTCCTCCTCTTCCTCTCCCCTCTCCACACCCTTCATTCCCTTCTAATACTGATGATGTTCCGAGTTGGGTCACGAAACAGAGCCCACAGTCCGGCCCTGATCTACAAATACCCTCTTCTATCCATCACCTTTTTTCCCCATGGCTTCATCGGTGTGCGTTGCAATGGAGGCTGTTTCACTGGGTGTCAACCATAAATATTCCTGCATGAAAACCCAGCCCGAAGCGCTCACCTGGATTTGGGGGCTCGGGTGCCGTCAGTGTTATACTCTGAATGGGAAAATGCTCTTCCTTGCCCCTCTGGAGATGCTGTTCTTCTTTTGGAGAGCAGCATGGTGGGCTGTCTGCCTGGAAGCGCTTGCTGTCTTCAGCGATACTGTCGTCGGAAATAACTGTAATGCCAAAAATGGTCCACAAGCGAAGCTTTCAGATCAAGACAGGTCTAGATAATCAACAGGGAGTGATGGGGGCAGAGCAAACATCCCCCAGCGGTAAAACTAGACAATCAACCCTGCCAGGTAGACCAGACTAAGCTATCAAGTCTACAGGAAGACCAAAGCTGCTTTAACTGAGATTGGCTCCCATTAGAGCATCTTCCAAGTCTGGCTTTTTATATACTCCTGGGAATTAGGAAGCGTTTCAGCCATTTCCAAGTATCATTTGGATGCTCTGGATTTGAAAAATGATCCAGCCCCTTTTGCTGGAAGTTCTCGTCCGGCTCAAAAATCTTGTTGAAACTTTCAGTGAAATTTTCTACTCAGAATTTGCCCAGCCTTGCAAAGATTATGTTTGCAACTCACTTTTCTAATCCAACTGAGGCAGAGGAGGAGGAGGAAGTAAGAAAAAGAGGAAAAAGTGGAAGAAGAAGTAGAGAAGAGGAGGAGGAGGAAAAAGAAAAGGAGGAGGTGGTGGTGGAGGAGGAGGAAGAAGAAGTAAGAAGAAGAGGAAGAAGAGGAGGAGGAAGAAGTTAGAAGAAGAGGAGGAAGAAGAGGAAGAGAAAAAGAAAAACGAAGAGGAGGAGGAGGAGGAAAAAGAAAGGAAAAGAAGAAGAGGAGGGAAGGGAAAGAAAAAAGAAGAAAAGAAAAAAGAAAAGAAAAGGAGAAGTAGAAGTAGAAGACAATATCCTTAAATTATACTAAAATGTCCCTTAGGAACAATTGTGGAGATAAGTGTGTTTCTCACAAAAGCCGAGTTCCGTGCTTTAGTTGTGGCTTAAGAAAAGTGGCATCCCAACAGAATAGTTTGGGCTTTGCATTTGTGGCATGGGGTAAAAAGACCAGCTACCCCAGGGCAGAAATTTGCACACACACACACACACACACTCACACAGCAGGAGAGGTGGAAGAGGTTTTTTCTGTGGGTACAGCCAGCACCCTCCTTTCCAGATTTCTGGCTGGGGAAATCGTCCAACCTACCATTGGAGAAGGACGCAGAGGTTCCTGTATCCCACCTGGGCACCAGGATGCTGTCATCCACTGCACGATGATGGTACGAGTGAACCTTCCTATTTTTCACTAGGAATGAGCGTGGCATCTCCCGTTCACCCTGGGATCAGAGATCCAGAAAAGGTGAGCTGTAAAAGAGAGAGGAGGAACGGAGGAGAATTATCAACTTGTCTTCCATTTCTCTCTCTCTCTCTCTCTCTCTTTCCCTCTCCCCCCTTTCCCTCCTCCCCTGTCCCTCTTTCTCCATCCTTCTCCTCTCTTTCTCTCCCTCTCTCTCCTCCTCCACCCTCTCTCCCTGTCCTTCTCTCTCTCTCTCTTTCTTTCCTCCTCCTCCTTCCCCTTCTCTATTTCTCTCACTCTTTCTCTTTCCCCCTTCTTCTCTTTCTCTATCTCCTCCTCCCTCTCTTCCTCCACCTCCTCTCTCCCTCTCCCCTCTCCTCCTTCTCTCTCTCTCTCTCTCTCTTTCTTTCCTCCTCCTCCTTCCCCTTCTCTATTTCTCTCACTCTTTCTCTTTCCTCCTTCTTCTCTTTCTCTATCTCCTCCTCCCTCTCTTCCTCCACCTCCTCTCTCCCTCTCCCCTCTCCTCCTTCTCTCTCTCTCTCTCTCTCTTTCTTTCCTCCTCCTCCTTCCCCTTCTCTATTTCTCTCACTCTTTCTCTTTCCTCCTTCTTCTCTTTCTCTATCTCCTCCTCCCTCTCTTCCTCCACCTCCTCTCTCCCTCTCCCCTCTCCTCCTTCTCTCTCTCTCTCCCACCTCTAAATCTTTGCACGCTCTTCTGAATAGGCCGTCAATACCTTCTCAGGTAGTCCTTGACTTAATAACCATTCGTTTAGCGACCGATATTACAACGGCACTGAAAAAAGTGACTTATGATTGTTTTACACGCTTAACGACCGTTGCAGCCATTCCCACGATCACGGGATCAAAATGTAGACATTTGGGGAAATGGACTCGTTTTTATGACGGTCGCAGTGTCCTTTTTGGCAACTTTCTGGCCAGCAATGTCAATGGGGACGCTAGATTTGCTTAACCAACATGTCCCTAACTTAACAACTGCAGGGGTTTGCTTAGCAACGGTGGCAAGAAAGGTCATAAAATGAGACAATCCCCCCTTTTAATAACAGTCTTGCTCAGCAGTGGAAATGTCAGCTCAGTTGTGGCTGTAAGCTGAGGACAATCTGTATTTCCTCTGAACATTTGGCACAATCTATGCAAAACGATAGTAAACTGGAAAGTAATAAAGCATTCACTCATTTGCATGAATGTTTGTATTTTCTCCTGCAGCAACGACACAGATAACAATTCTAGTGTCTGTTGCCAGAGAAAATACAGCCTCACAATCTTAGCTTTTGGGGATGGATGGATGGATATATATATAGTTTGTCTTTCCAGATTGGTTAAAGGACAATGGCTATGGGGGTTAATGTAGAATAACCTAGCTTGCATGCCTTATTAAATCATGCTAGGTAAGGAAGGAAGCCACTACTGGTTAAGCTTGCAAACTCCGTGGCTAGTTACAGCCCACAAGGCCATGCAGAGGGAATGACTCAACCTGGCCCTTCTTTGAACCATGATTTAAAAGATGCAATCCCAGCCAGATCTGAAAGTGAGAAGTAGCGTGGGAAGAATATGCTATCGCCAAATTTTGGGGAGTACCCTAGAAATTTATCGTTGACAAGTGGTCACCCGCTGTCTGATAAGCAATGACCTTAATTGAATGAATTCCCACCCTTCTTTGAAAGATAAATGTCTATCTAGCTATCTTCTTCTATATATATATAAAAGCAAAATACCCTTCATGCATCATCACAAAATCTCCAGAACTGTAAAACCTACAAACTTGAAATTTGGCATGTATGTTCCTCTTGGCTTCTAGGTTCTCACTAAGAAAGGATTTTTCGAAAAGACCATCAGAGCATTTAGAGTATTTCCTATATTATTATTAATAGGCTCTGATGCTAAGGAGTTCCACTCCCCCTCCCCATCTGAAAAGAAATTGGTTCCAAATGCAAAACACAAGCAGAGGAGAAGAGTTTCAATTTCAGTTTCACAGCACCAAGCAGCTTTAGTACAGAACAGTTGAGCTAAGCCACACCTGGGCTCCTTGCTGTCTCCTTGCTCAGACAGCAAATACTGTTTCAGTTTCCAAACAGCCCAAACTCTCTCACACTGACAGGTGCTAGCCCCAAAACTAAGCCAGGCCACATAGTTTCGTGTGTGTGTGTGTGTGTGTGTGTGTGTGTGTGTGTGTGTGTATATATATATATATATATATATATATATATATATATATATATATATATATATATTTGCAATAAGGTCAGAGGTCTCTTTTAGATTTGGAGAAATGTATTCAAATTTGGAGCATTTGAATATTGCCTTGGGGGGAGATTCAACTCCCAGTAGTGTGATGAGGTGAGCTGCTTCAAATGGTCTGTGCAATACAGACTAAAGTTGTTGTTTGGCAGGGTTTCTCAACCGGGCAAACATTCAGCAGGTGTGGCTTGCTCTGGGAAACAGAAAACTTTTCCTGTTGAATTTGGGCCTGTCTTTTTACCAGATTATAGCAAACGACAAGCCTGGGAGAATAGGCCAAGACAGAAGTCTTCTCCTGTTGAAGGAGAATGGGAAGCAAAGCTTCGAATTCTTTGATTTTCTCCCTTTCTAAATTTGAAAAAGGGGCAAAAATGACGCAGAGACACATTCTGGAAAAATGTTTGCTGCTGCAGAATATACGATTCGGAGTTCCAATCCACCCATCATGTCATTTTGTGGGATATTCTATTTGCAGTTTTCCAATTCCAGCCTCCAATACTCGACAATACGAACCCAAGTCCCACTCAGAGTGTCGGATGCCAGCTCCAACCTCATGTCCTCAAGATACAGAAATGTTTTATCTCTCCTTCTCCATATGTTTATCTCTGCTTTTCCTCCCCTTCCTCAACCCCAACAAACTTTAAAATTCAGAGTCAGTTCTTGTGTGCTTTTTATTTTGGAACAAAGCTGTCTATTGGCCAATCTTGAAATACACCAGCTGAGTTTTGCCAACGAGTGAAGTGAGAAAGTTAGCTAGGAAAATGTAAGAGGGAGATTGGCGGTATTCTTGCAGATGTTTCATTACCAAACTAGGTAACATCATCAGTGCATTTGGTAATGAACCGTGGGCAAGAAAACCACCAAGCTCAGAGAACACCAGAGACCCCACAATCCTCCTCTTCCTTCACTCCACAAACCCTACTCCCTTTTAGCACTGATGATGTTATCTAGTTTGGCAATGAAACTTCAGCTGATGAAATTCCATTCTTATTTAGATTACTTAAGAGTAAGGACAATTTGGTTTAAATACATCTCTCTTTAAATTGAAACACATAAAAGATTTTGGTTAGTTATTCTGCTTTGTGTGCCTGCAATGAAATGTTTTCTTTAAGTTCAAACCATGTTTAATTTAATTAAACAGTTAAGCAAGCAGTGGGGAACATTAGCATAACACATGGTAGCCTTAAATCAAACAACCTCATTCTTGGTTTAAGGAGACAGTCTAACTCTTCTAAGATAGGAAGAGATTTTCCTGGAACTGAAGCTGGAATTTAGGAAAATTCAAGATGTTGCATTCAAGAACTCCAGAAGACAATTTTGCAAAGGGTAGAAATTCTGTGCAGTTAAAGCCACAGCTTGAGTTTCTGCAAAACTGCCTTCACGCAACACCAAGATATTACCAAATACTTGCATATAAACCCAACATTTGTATAGTTTGCAACACGTGAGTGCAGTTTGGTGCAAATAAGCAATCGGTTGCTGGTTCTTTCCAATTTCACTTTTACTCAATTGTGTGTAAAGAGGTTTGTTTCCTTAACTCTGGATATTGATTGTTCTTCTCTTTAACTCATATTTATTTATTTAGCGCATGGCCTTCACTCATTCAATCTTAGTCCAAATATTATTAAAATCTCTTAAAGCAGATACTTGTTAAAAACCCTCCCTCTTTCTTCATTCTTCATTCATTCATTTGTTATATTTTATTAACCAAACTTGGTCTTTGCAATAGTTTTGATTTTCACTTCTGCATTTTGGGCTCCTTGCGGTAACAATGCCCTAAGATATTTTTTTTAATTTTTGCACTATCCCATTTATTCCTAATGAACACTTCAAGAATTTTTCATCCACGTTGACGGCGTGACATGCAAAGAGTGCAGAAATCAGTAATAAGAAGATGCAAAAAAACCTAAAATTAACCCCACCCAAAGTGGCAACATTTATCAGATTTCAACTACCTTGCACAAACACACTTTAAAAACATTTTTTCACCAACCCTTCTGTTATATATATTTAGGAGAAATATGTGTAGATATATACATTTTCTTATTAAATTCGCTTCTTTGGATTCGTACCCATTAATGAACCAATCAGGTCCAGAGTTCCATATTTTATGCTAAACCATCAAAGCAAACCAAGAATCAATAATAAAATTAATTAAACGTAAACCTAGGTTCTAGCATTAATGCAACAGTTGGATATAGCAAAATTAACTGCAAAACTGGCTCAGTGCAACTGTTAGACATAGCAAAAGTAACTCTTGGCAGTTGGACATGCTTTTAAAAACAAACACACTATAAGTGTAAATAAACTATTGATACAAATCATAATAAATAAAGCCCTAAAAGATCTCTCTTTCTCTCTCTCAGAAAAATTTAAACCAGAAATAATAATTTAAAACTCTCAGATTTTGAGCTGCAGAAATCCGGGTATGCTATGAAAACGTGACTCTTTAGCTATCTCTTAATAATTGCAAATTTTTGCAGTTCCTGGCCTATGATACCAGATTTAAGGCTTTTTAAAAAAATCCTAAATTAATTTACAAGCCAGCTTTCTTAGCTACATACGCTTAGATACCTTCGTCCAATTCTTTCTTTTCAGTGATCGGCCGATGCTAGCCAAGCTATCAATGGTACAATATGCCTTAATTCATTTGTTCGTTCAAAGCATTTCCCCTCACTTCTGTTCCTTCTTCCCAAAGCAATTTACAAAATAATGAAAATTAATTTGCTTCCCATCTCCACCCAAATCAGGGACATTAATTGACGGAAGCATCCAAACAATTCCTACCTAGGACACAGGTACCTTCCTAATTCTTGAGCGGCTGACTTTTACCTTAACACAATCTTCTTGCAAGGGATATGCTGGTGGACCTTCTTAAAAAAATTTTTTTTTAATTGGAGGAAAGAATGAGAGAGAGAGAGATTGTGTGTGAGAGAGAAAGAATGAGGTACAGAGAGAGGGAGAACGTGAAAGAGACAATGTGAGAGCAAAAGAGAGAAAGACGAGAGAGAGAGAGAGAGAGAGAGAGAGAGAGAGAGAGAGAGAGATTAAACTATCCAGAAAAAATAAAAACCCCATTGCCTAATTGCACAAATTATTCCTGTGTGGTTAATTTCCTAACTGATTATCATTTGCAAGAAGAGGAAAATGCAGGAAATTTTAATATATTTTTTTTAAAAAAAAAAACTGCTTTGGAGAAGGGAAATCACCTGCTTAGAGGGTGGTTGTAGAAGTTTAGCCTTGAAAGTTGCCTTCCAGGGAGAAGTGTGATGGTCGAGGGCTCCCTTGGCTGGCGTGTGTGTGTGTGCCTAGGTTTTCCACACTCCTGTTATCTACCAAGGGTTGATCCCTTCCTCGGTGTACTTCACCCTTGGTTGTTCTCCCTCTCCCCACTGGGCCCTGCATTCCCCTCCCTGATTTTTCAATCAGATTATTCGTGTCAAAATCTGGCCCCAGCCAATAAGAGAGGCTAAACCCAGTGAGCATTTGCTTATCAAAGCAAGCCAGACTTCGAACATTTTTGCATTGCTCAATTGCAGAAAGCCAGAAGTTAGTGGTCGCGCCTTCCGCAGATTATTCGGTGCTTGGCTTGTTTTGGTGGAGTGTTTTTTCGAGATTACTGGGTGTTTTTTTTTCTGCAAATTTTTTTTTTTTTTTAGAAAGGAAAACAATCATGGCCACAATTTGCAAAATGCTGGAAAAAGCCAATGTTGCTGGTTGCTGGCAAAGCGACCCCTCACTGTTGACCTAGCTGTGAGATGCAAGAATGAATAAAACGACTGTATTTTATTTATTTACCTTTAGAACATAGAACCATATAGAGTTGGAAGGGACCTTTGAGGTCTTCTAGTCCAACCCCACCTGCTTGAAACCTTATACCGTTTCAGATGGTTCTGCAATACCTACACCATTTCAAATATGCCTATCTGAAATACCATATAACATTTCAGAGGATTCATTTATATTTTTCGTGTTTCTAAACTGCCCGTTTCTATTAAAGGAGGGGGCACTCTCGTTAAAGCCCCATACAGGTGGCATGGAGTTTTGTTGCCGCCGTTGTTAAGTGAATCTTGATTTTTGCTTGCCAGAAGGTCGCGAAAGCAGAACACATGATCAAAATCCAGACCCTCGGCCACTGGCCTGTCATTATGATGAAAATTTAGAAAGCGATTATGACAAATCCCTGATATTGGACAGAAATGCACACCTGGCTGGAAAAGATGATAAAACAACACACAGACTTAAAACCTGAAATATCTTTATTGGGGATTTTACCCGAAAATTATAGTAAAGAAAAAACATATTTAATCATACACATATTAACAGCAGTTAGAATTGTATTTGCTTCGATAGAGGAAGAGGTGAGCCAATCTCATTGTACACATGTTGTCCTCTGACAATAAAGGTAATAATAATAATGAGATACATAAGGTTGAGTAGTTTTAATATGAATGTAATCATAGTAAGAAGTGTATGCTAAATCTAAATATTTGCACAAGATATATGTACCCAGTCGACACACTGTATGTGTCGATGGATTTGTTGTGAAATAAAATAACAAATATTTAATATTGAAAAAGTCCCTGTCTTTACAACTGTAAGCTGATTGACAAGGGATCAAAAATGTGAGCAGCCTGACCACATAACATGCAGCTGTTGTGACTTCAAACGTGGGTCATAAACCAGGTTTGGTTTCGTAACTTCAACCAGTCATTAATCGATTGTAAGTGAAAGATTATCTGTAAATTTCTTTAGAGAGGGCATTACAGGTTGTATGAACGTGGTTAAGGCAGCTTTATATGATCTTATGAGGCTTGTAAAACCCCCTAAATCATTGTTTCTCAATCCTGGCCAACTTTTTTTTTTTGGCCACTAATTATTTTATTTTATTTTGAATACAAAACAATCCATCTTTCGTTAAAACGGTGTGTCATCTTGGTAAAAATACCTTGTGCAATAACAATTAAGGAGTTTACAGCCTTATTCATTATATTAATTCTCTACTCTCGATTTCACACTGATATACTTAATATATCTGGATCCTGGCCAACTTTTGAGACAGGTGCCTGCTGTCTGGGGAATTCTGGGAATTCAAACCAGCCCAGCTCCAATTCCAATGACCTCCAGGGGGAAGCAAAGAGAGACAAACGAAGCACTGCTGCCCTCTTGTGGCCATCTGAGATTTGCACCCTAGATCTGCTTATTTTCAAACGTTTGTGCGATGGGGAGAAGTCTGATGCGGTTCTGGATTTGAACTCAGCACCAGGGAGCGGTCCTCTGTGCAAAGGAAGAGAAAGGTTGCATGGGTCCTTTTTCCTTGCACTGTTCCCCAAGGGCCAGGGGCTGTGGCTGATGGAGGTGGGAGTGGTTCCCCAAAGAACGCTTAAAATTAAAAAAGAAAAGAAAATCATCCCAGCAGGCTGGAGCCCGGTTGCCACGAGCAACCAGGGGGACGTGGCTCGGAATTCCTTTCGCCCCGCCCCTTGTTTACCAGCCCGCAAGCGCCCTCGCCAGCCTCTCCGTCGCATCACGTGACCTTCTCCCTGCCGGGACTACTTCTTCTCGGCCTCCTCCTCCTCCTCCTCCTCCCTCGGCATCACGAGAGACTCTTTTCTCTTTCTCCGCCTGATCCTTCCGCGTCTGTGCAGTGCGGGGGCGGCCGCCGAAGCCGTTTCCTCGGGCGCCGGGAGAAGCGGATGCGGAAGGGTGAGGAGACGCCCCCCCCCGTGCCTGTTTGGCGGGGAGTCGCGGCTAGGAGTGAGGGTGGCGGGGCTTGGAGGGGGGGGACGGACTATTTTTTACCCGAGTGGGGCGGAGCGGCCATGGAGGGATCTGTGCGCGGCTCCCGGAGGGTGGCAGGGCCAAGATGGCGGCGCCCTGTGGGTGAGGAGAGGCTGGAGCGGTAAACAGCCGAGGGGCGGAGGAGAAGGAAGAGGAAGGGGTGAGTCCTCGCGGCCGGGGAAGGGCCCTCGCGCGGCGGAGAAACCCGGGAGAAGGGCCCGGGCGGCTCGGCTGGGGAGCTGTGGGGCAGGGCGGCTGCGGGGGGGAGTGGAGGGGGCTGCTCCCTGGGGTCTGAGGGACCCCCGCCTCAGCAGGGACGTTGCTTTGAGGGGGGGGTCGCTGCTCGGCCGGGCCTTCTCTCCCCAGGGTCGTGGTGGAAGGGGCTCCCTTGCAGGAAAGGCCTCGCTGGGTCTTTTTTGGGGGGTGGGTGGGTTTCTTTTTGAATGCATATCTATTTTATGGATTCTTTGGGCTGGGCCAGTCCTCCCCCCCGCCCCCAACCAGCTCAGTTAATTCTGCATATAATTCAATTAAGGTAACAAGGAGGGACCTTAGATAATGTATCTAATAGTATAACATAATGTAAATGTATGTATACATATGATATAATTCATGCATGCGTTTATATTCATCACATTATCTAGGGTGCAAGATAATATAATTAGATATAGATAGATGGATAAATAGATATGATAGGTAGACAGACAAATATGTGTGTGTATAGATAGATAGACAGATATGTATACATTTATATACATTATAATAAATATATAGGATCTTGTTACCTTAATAGAATTATATTTAGTTAATGAAAGGGGTGGGTATAGATAGATATAGATATGATACATATCTTCATTTATGTTTTATACGTTACGATATATATTATATAGGATCACTCCTTACATTAATAGAATTATATGTAGAAGGCCTGAGTGGCACACACACACACACACATTTATACTCTACATTGTGATAAATATATAGGGTCACTAGTTAAGAGTAATACAATTATGTGCAGAGTTAATGACAAACAGATGGGAACGGTAGTGGCATTAATAGAATGGTGTGCAGATTGTGTGCTGAATAATGTATGTAATCCAAGGGGTTGGATTGGACTGCCATTTGTCAGAAATGGTGTAGGGTCTCCCGCTTGGGTGGGGGGGTGGGGGGGTTGGACTAGACCTACAAAGTCCCTTCCAACTCTATCTGTTAAATCTGGTTGGGGGGGAAGGATTGAACCCCTTTTTCCTAAATGAGCAATGTAGTCCAAGTCAGGAGAGCGGTTTCTCTTGAATCCTGCATTTTTAGGCATCTGAATGAGTTGAGTGCGGTTGGGGGGGGGGGGGGGTACCAGGTTATATTTTAGAAGAGAGAAAGAGACAAATCCTGAGAAGTAGATTTGGGGTGAGCTAGGTGAAAATAGGGAGGGGCCAAAGGTCAGGTTTGGGGCTGAGGTCCAAAGGAGGAGGAGTCTGGGAGGAATGCAGGACCTGGGGAAGGAAAGCCCCCCTCCCAATGGAAGGGGGGTACCAAAGGGTATTTGTAAGACACCTTTCTTTTAACTTGAAGCGGGGAGAAAAGGTTTGCAATCAAGGTTGGGCAGGAAGGAAGGGGGAAAAATGTGTTTATTGGGTTTTATTGCATATAAAGGATTTTTTTTTTTAATGCAATACATTCAAAATGGAGCTTTGTGGGTTTGTCTTTGTGAAGATCTGAGCTTCAGGCTTGTTACATGCTGGTGTCCTGCAGCTATTGCAGAATAAGTAGGTAAAATGATTTGGGTAATTTTTTTTTTTTTTTTTTTTTGCAGAATGCAGGAGGTGGGCTAAAGAGATCTGTGTGTCATTAAAAAGCCATGATAGCTAAATACACAGGGCCCTACTAGTTGTTTCACTCATCTTTCTTGCAGTAACTGGCCATGGGGTGTGTGTGTGAAGGACTTAAAGAGGACCTCCTTCACACTAAAACAGAAGATTGGGCTAGCCAGGCTTAATAAATTAATTCCACCCTTTGATTATATACTATCCCACCCCCCCAAGACTGGTTATTCAAATGTTTTCCAGATTTAAGGCATTAATAGCCACATTTAAGCCACCAAAAGTCCAAGAATGGGGCTTTTCCACATTTCTTCTTTCCAGCTATGGATGGCTATCCATCAGGATTGCTTTAATTTGGTGGCCTGATTGATCCTTTCCAACTTTTGATTTCTCCCTGCCCCGTGCTGTTTTCTCTGGTATTTATTTAAAAGGAACTTTGGTTTGCCTAAATAGAACTTCAGTTGATTAATGTAGGAGCTTTTTTTCTTTCTTTATACAGAAAAAACACATACACACACCACATCTTCTTTCTTTTGGAAAACGATCAGGTTGGTTGATCCAGGAGAGGTAGCTTCATGGAGGCTTTTTTCTTTTTTTTAAAGACCATTTTAGTTTTCATTTGAATTCTTTCTTTAGAGCATGCCACTGCTTCTAGGTGAAATGGTCTAGTTAATCTACACTTTGTATGCACGTCTGATTTGGATGTGAGAAGGAAAACCTCTAGACTAGGGGTGTCAAACTCGATTTGTTTGAGGGCCGCATTGGGGTTGTGTTTCACCTCGTGTGTGTGTGTGTGTGTGTGTCAGGGGTGCTCAGCCAGTGCAAATGGGCTCCCAAGCTTCATTTTCGGTTGCAACGGCTTCCTGCAACCCTCTGACAGCGAAAATGGAGCTTGCAAGGGCCACGGGCGGCCCTCCCAAGCTCCGTTTTCACTGGCAGAGGCACCTTGGGCCGGTCCTTCAGCCCTGCAGGTCTAAGCACCTCACCGCCTGCATCCAGCCCCTGGACCTTGCGTTTGCCGCCCCTGCTCAAAGCTGAGGCCTTAAGCTTACAAAGCTCTCTAAATTCTTAAGCCCCCCCTCAAGAGTACCAATTTTTTTTTTGTCCTAATTCAGTCAAAATCGTTGTTTTGAAATGGAATAATTTAACAGATAACAGATAGAGTTGGAAGGGACCTTGTAGGTCATCTAGTCCAAGCAGGAGACCCGCCACCATTTCTGACAGATGGCAGTCCAATCTCTTCTTGAATAAATTTCCATTTATGTTATTCATTCGTCTTACATTATGTCTGAACCAACCCAATCCTACCACCGGTCAGCCCTGGAAAAATCTCATTTTAAGTGATGGACAGCAATATTATTAATTTTAAAAGCCTTGACCTGTTTTTAGATGTCTGCCATGTGATCAAGTTGGCAGGAATTGGCCCTGTTATCTCTCTCTCTCTCTCTCCTGTTCTCTCGCTCTCTCTCTCCTAACCAAGATTAATGTTAATTACAATTGGCATCCTCTTCCAGTCTGTGTGTGTGTGAGTTCAGCTGCTGGGCCCTTATTTGGTTTGTTGAACCATATTTTCCTGTTTTGTATAAAATTTACAAAGGATACTTGCTGTTTTTTTGTTTTTTTAAAGCTACCTTGTATTAGCAACAGAGTAGCAAGTGACTGCATCTAAACTGTGTTTGCAAATTGGGAGTAGAAAAAACAAACAGACCTGGGAACAGATACTGTCAAATTGTGTAATCGGCCAAAGAATGTTTTTATTTGGAGTTCAAAACACTTTTCTCTCCTGACTTGCCAGTCTGTTGGGAAGCTGTGTTATTCTTTCTTAGAAACCAACATGGCAAACCACCACCGTTTCCCCAACCAAACAATTTCAGAACTTTTACTGACTTCTGAAAGCTGAAGATTGCACAGAGGGAAGGAAGCAGTCTAGGAACCCCTTTCCCATGTTCATTCAAAATAAATAAATAATTATGACTTCCAAGATTCTCTCTGAAATGCTGCAAGAGAAGAGATTTAAGAGCTTTGCATCTCTACAATGCATACAACTTGGAATTACTTAGCTGTCAGCAAGCATTTGTGACAGACAGGTAGTCCTCAACTTATGATCACAATTGAGCCCAAAATTTCTGTTGTGAAATGAGGCATTTGTTGAGTGAGCTTTGCCTCATTTTACAACCTCTCTTTAGTTGCTAAGGTGAATTACTGCAGCCGATAAGTCAGTAACTGGTTGTTAAGTGAATCTGGCTTCCCCATTGACTTGGCTTTTGAGAAGGTCGCAAAAGGTGATACCAGAACCTTGGGATGCAGCAACTGTTGTAACTATGAACCAGTTGCCCAGCCTCTGAATTTTGATCACCTGATCATGACAGACAAAGAAGCGTTTCCTTGGTTTTTCTGCAGTTTGTGTAACTCTGGAGAACCCTGTGGAATCACTCTTTTTAATTTCCCAATCTGGATTTTTCCTCTGACTTTTCTTCATCTTCCCCACACCAATCAAAGAATAGCAGTTTATGATAGCGCTACGTGCTTATCTCTTTTCCTTTAAATGCTCGTTTCTGTGGATTTTGACTCCCCCCCCCGTCCTTTCAAAGTTCTGAATTGTTGCTGCCTCTCTTTTTGTCTTGAGAAAACTTTTGAAGTCCGACATTAAAAAGACGACAATGGAAACCAGCCCGTCCCTTTAAAACCGGGTTTCTAATCCTTGCCAACTTGGTGTGGACTTCAACTCCCAGGATTCCTTAGCAGATGTGGGAGTTGGTCCCCATGTCTTCAAGTTGCCCAGGTACAGAAATATCGTTTGTTTTGTTTTTTTTGAGCAGAGACTTTTCTCCCCAAGTCTGCTAGTTCCACAACCAGCCTGGCTGTTGAGTGAGGATTCTGGGAGTTGAAGTTTGAAATTGCCATGTTGGAAACTCGGCTTTAGGGCAGTGCCAGCTTTTGGCTCGTTAAAGGCAAAGAATCAGGTGGGGCAGAAAATCTAGAGCATGCCAAGGAAGATGGTTATAGGCCTATTGGCACATTGGGTGCCACGTTGGTGACAGAAAGGTTTTTGCAATATCTTGTTCTGCAGAAGAAATACAAACATATGACAATGGTTTAAATTTGATCTTCCCATATTCTTTGCCTGGTCTTTGCTATAATTTAAAATATTACAGGTCGATAGGTAGCTAGATTTTATTTTTTTTCAGATCATGACTCTTTTTCAGTTGTCTGTTTGGTTATAGATTGGCTGATTGGGATAAGACTGGACCGTGACAAAATTTGTTATAAAGAAAGTGATCTGTTAACCTGAGCTTTTTAACTGAGCCTTTCCGATTATAGATAATCCTTGACTTATGACCACAATTGAGCCCCCAAATTTCCACTGCTAAGCACGATAGCTTTTTAAAAAATTTTTGCCCCAGTTTATGACCTTCCTTACCACAGTTGTTAAGTGGATCCCTGCAGTTGTTAAGCTAGTAAGAAGGTGGTTAAGTGAATCTTGTCAGAAGGTCTCAAAATGGGATCCTGTGACCCTGGGACTCTGCAGCTGTTATAAATACGAGCCAACTTTTGGCCATGTGACCATGGGGTTGCTGCAACAGTCATAAGTGGGGGAAACTGTCATAAGTCACTTTTTTTCAGCGCCATTCTCACTTTGAACAGTCACTAATTGAACTGTTGTAAGTTAAGGACTACCTGTACTTGGTCTCTGTTATACAAACATTATACAGGCATAATTTCTAGGTCACAAGAGGCTTGTTGTGTATTTCTGCAGTAGTAGCACCTCACATTTTATGTGTTTTCTCCTGGGAAAAACATTGGTGAATTGTCCCAGCAAAGTCCTGGATATTGCTAATGATTTCCAAACGATATTCTAAAATCAAAAGATGCCCATTTCACAATGACTACAGGTTTTTTTTTGCTTTTCCACTTCGGACAGATACATTCTCACTGGTTTTTTTTTTTTTTCCTTTTTCCAGTTCTGTGATCATGAAAAAACCAGATTGTATAGTGGTGGAAAGGAAGCAGCAACTAGCAGGTACATTTCTGACTTCTGTACTTTATGCATCGACTGAGATTTTTCTGTCCAGATTTGTAGATGAAACAAGGGTGTGGACTTTACAGGGTCATCCTTGTTGGCTTACCAACGTTTTTCACACAACCGTTGTAGCATCCCCATGGTCACCTGATCAACATTTGGACGCTCACATTTATGATGGTTGCAGTGTCCCGGGGTTGTGTAATTTCCCCTTTTGTGACCACCTGATGAAGTCAATTGGGGAGGGGGAGCCAGATTCACTTAACAACCATTAACAACAACAGTGATCTATTTAAAAAACCACGGCACGAAAAATCGTAAAATGGGGCAAAACACAACACAACAGGAACATGTTGGGCTCAATTCTGACTGTAAGCCAAGCACTCCCTGTATTGGATGGGTTGCCTGGAATTCGGGATCAGTGGGTGGTTGGAGAGCCAAAAGCGGCCCTTTTCCAAAATCTATGTTTTCTCTTCGCCTAGTTTGACAGGAGCACCCATGTAGAACTGGAAGCAACCTTGCCTTGCGTGGACACACGTTTCATGCCCGTTAGCGCCTAGCGTGAAGCAGGATGTCTCAGCAAACAAATATTGGCGATCTTCTCCCCATGCTAGATTCTCCAGTCCTGGCTGTCCTGGAAGATATAATGGCTGTGTTTAGAGACAACCTGGCTTCAGGTGGGTTGTGATGCTGAAGCTCCCTTGCCTTTTGTTCCAGGTGGCTTAAATCACAAGCAGAAAATGTGAGTTCTAGTCCCGCCTCAGGCATGAAAGCCAACTTGGTGGCTTTGGGCCCATCACTCTTCTTTCAGCCCAACCCACCTCACAGGGTGGTTGTTGGGAAAATAAGCGGAGGAAGTTGTGTTGGATATGTTCTCTGCCTTACTTTTTTTTTAATAAAAGTATTGCAAGATGTCTACGCTGAAAGAACAGAGTCATTTTGTGCAAGTTGATTTGTGTTTTTGTTGTCGTTCTGTCTGGATTGCCACAGATCGTGGGCCCATGCTGGTGAATTCTTTGGTGGATTACTACTTGGAAACCAGCTCCCAACAAGCTTTGCACATTCTGACTGCTGTCCAAGAGCCACACGACAAGGTAAAGCGAGAAGAACGATTGACACCCAGATGATGGGAGTGCCAGTGCAAGGAATAAACCATGTTGGGTTGAGCTCACATCCTCAACAGCCCCAAATCATTTCCTCTTCAGGATGGCCGCCTCTTCTAGCGCTCCCTGTTTTTTGCCTGTGGTCAATGCTTTTAATTCATTCCCCTTTTGTTTTTTAAATCTGTCCCCAGCACCTTCTCGATAAAATCAACGAATACATGAGCAAGCCCTCTACCCGTCTCTCCACTCTTTCGCTCCTTGGCCATGTGATTAGAAGTCAGCCCTCCTGGAAACATAAGCTGCCTCAGGCCCCCGTTCTCCTTTCCCTCCTCAAGTGTCTCAAGGTAAGGGCTTGATGCTGTTATGAAGCTCATTGACCATGTTTGGTGGCTGATAGGGACAGGGGGTGGGATAACAGAGGGAAGCTCTGCCAAAGGCATCACCTGGGTGCATTGTTGGAATTAGAGGCCTCGATGTATTCATTAGCAAGTCAGTGTTGACTGAGTGGACGCATAGGTAGCTTTTCTAGACAGCCCTGCTGGCGGGCTGGTTAAAATGCAGCACTGCGGGCTAATTCTGCCCACTGCCAGCAGTTCGATCCTGACCGGCTCAAGGTCAGCTCAGCCTCCATCCTTCCGAGATTGGTAAAATGAGGAGCCAGATTGTTGTGGGGCAAGATGCTGACTCGGTCAACCGCTTAAGTGGAGCCTGTAAATCATTGTGAAGCGGTATATAAGGGCTGTTGCTCTTTCTTGAGGATCTGTCGTTCCCCCTTCAGATCTTCCACCAATGCTCCTGTGATTGAGTTCCTCCACTCGGTGGCCAGATGTCCTCCTGTTTCCCTTCACTTTTCCCAGGCTTACAGATTTCTCTAGGAGGCTATATCTATTAAATCGCAAATGTGTGCCATTATGTTTTTAAAGTAGCTTATTCCAAACTCATCCATCCTTGGTCATCCTAGATGCATCAGCTGCCTATTAATTCCAGACCTTGAACCAAAGGTTGCTTTTTCAAGAGGCAAATGGACTTCCTTGGTTTTTCTTTGAAGGCGTTTCCCTTCTCGTCCAATTTCGTTTCTCTGAGAGCTGAAGAAACTTCTTGGATGAGAAGCGAAGCATCTTCAAAGAAAAACCCAAGAAAGTCCAGTTACCTCTTGAATAAAAAGCACCTTTGGGACAGCCCTGACTTGATAGATGACGAGAATCTCCATAGCCATCTAGACCTTGAAGCATTTTTGTAAGCTTTCCAAAAATTTGACTGTGGAAGGACATTTGAAATGGGAAATTTCAGCTGCTCCAGCCCGACATTATCAGTCAGCAGACTGTCATTTTTTCTAGTGACAGTGAAGCCTTCCAAAAAATCTTGCTTTCCCTTTTATGACAGACTGACACCGACGTCGTAGTCCTCACTACGGGGGTGCTGGTGTTAATCACGTTGCTACCCATGATCCCTCAGTCTGGGAAGCAGTACCTTCACGACTTTTTTGGCATCTTCGGCCGCCTTTCATCTTGGTACCTGAAGAACCCAGGTGAGATGTTCCAGGTGGCTCCGGTTCCGTTGGTCCCAGTTAGGGGGAAATAATCTCTGGTTTTAGGTAAAATGCTGGCCCATCACCCATCCGTCTCTGACTGAATATTAAGTGCTTCCTTGGGGTATTGTCATGGGTAAGGCATGTACAGGTACAGGTAACCCTCAACAAGCACAAGCCCCCCCAGTTTATCTCCAGGATGTGAAGGGTCTGTGGATATTTTCACAGCCCTCTTTGTGACTCATGCAGTATACAGGTCCTCGATGGAAGGCAGGTTGGTAGGAATTGTTTTCTCTGCAGTCCTAATTATCCTCTGAAGTCTGGGTCTTGTTGGGTTGCAGAGCCAAGCCAGACAGTTACAAAGATGCAGATAACAGACTCATCTGATGTTGGCTTTCTCCCCAGGTCACGTGGCAGAGATCTACCTGGTCCACCTCCACGCTAGCGTGTACGCCCTCTTTCATCGCCTTTATGGAATGTACCCGTGCAATTTTGTCTCCTTTCTGCGCTCCCATTACAGTATGAAGGAAAACCTGGAGACCTTTGAAGAGGTGGTCAAGGTAACCAAATGGTCTCCCGGGTTGAGGCCTCCTAGCTAGCTTAGGAGGAGAACTTTCTTAAAAGAAAGCTAGGAGCAGGAGTGGGCTTCAATTTTTTTTAGCAAGGGGCTCTCTGCCCTAATGACTGACTGGCTGTGCGTGGCTATGTGGTCATGTGACTGGGTGGGTGTGGCCAACTCAACATTGCTTCTTTGCCCTAATTACCTAAAAAAAGATAATATACCAAAAAGTTGTTTATTATTTCGTGCCTTTAAGACTTAATTAAAAGACTGGCTTAATAGTGGTGACTGTGAGAGGGATCTTGGAGTCTTAGTGGAGTTTCTGGTGAGTTTCGTGATTCGTATTATTTGGGAATTAATCCCCTTGGAGGTTAGTGGCTATGTGATCTGATTTTCTCAATGGCTCTCCCTGCAAGCACTAAATGGATTGTTTATCTAGCTTGCAAGACTTTTGCCAGGTATGAAATGCTCTTGGCTGAACGCCCAGATGTTCAGTTAAGCCTATTAAGAGCCTTCTTGTCTTTCTGAGGTCATTGGGGGCTCTTCTTAGCCCCCAGCCAGCAGCCCACCCCTGGCTAGGAGGGAACAGAGCGGCGGTCCACCCCGTCCATTGGATCAAATTAAATTTAAGGAAAAACTTGGGATGTTTCCTGCAGAAGATCTAAATCTCTCCAAGTGGAACAGGGAAGGATTCCCTTTCGGAGTCAGTGTCAGGACCACTCTAGAGTGAAATGGGCCAGTTTTGGAGCTGAGTTGGTCTTGTGATTGTCCTGCTTTGGGTCAAGTCTCTGGAAAGCAGATCCCTTCTTGAACATTGGGAAGGAGCTCATGCTTGGGCTGGATTGTTCAGTCCTGACCTATGATCAAAGCGAAATGTCGGCCTTCTCCCTCCCTCGTAGTGCTGAGCTGTGCACACCTGCCTTTGGCCCCGTTATGAGACACCCCTCCCCTTTGGTGTCCTTTTCAGCCAATGATGGGCCACGTCCGTATCCATCCAGAGTTGGTGACCGGTTCCAAGGACCACGAGCTGGATCCTCGGAGGTACGTACGCTCCCCTCTCTGATAACGGACGCTTGGCTTACGGACGCCCTCATCGTTCGGGCGGCAGGAAAGCGTTCTGAAGTGGGGAGCCTCAGAGCAGGTGAGAACGGACAGGTGCTTGTGCCTCCAATAGGTGGAAGAGGCTAGAAACGCACGACGTCGTGATTGAATGTGCCAAGATCTCCCTGGATCCAGCAGAAGCATCCTACGAAGACGGCTACTGCCCAACTGCCCTACAAGCCTGCACGCACCAGTCGCTTCGCCCCGCCGACCCCGATGCCACCCCTTACCTGATTCCCCCCAATAGTCTGGGTAAGATGCTTTAACCCTCCCAAATGTATTAACTGCTAAAGGTTTGCCGTAGAGAAGGACGATGGGGTCCTTGGTGCTGTTGGAGCTTGGTGGTTTTCCTGCAGGTGTTTTATTAACCCAACTACATAACATCGTCAATGCTAGAAGGGAGTGGGGTTTGTGGAGTGGTGGAGAAGGAGAAAGGGGGAGAAGAGGAGGTGGAAGAAGAGGAAGAGAAGAAGAGGAGGAGGAGGACAATGACCGTGGTGTCCTTGGCACTATCTGAGCTTGGTGGTTTTATTGCAGGCGTTTCATGACTCAACTAGGTCACCTCATCAGTGCTAGAAGGGAGCGGGGTCAGAGAGTGGAGGGGGAGAGTGGAGAATTTGGGGTCCTTGATGCTCTCTGAGCTGGGTTGTTTTCTTGCCGACGTCTCATTAACCCAACTAGATAACACCGTCAGTGCTAGCGAGGGTGAGGTTTGCTTCTTGTTAGGTGAGGAAGGTGTGTGTGTGATTATCTTCTTGGTAGTTCCTTGATTGGAGTATTGGCTTCTGCTTGATGGTTTCTCTGGTGCAAATCCCCGCCGACCTGTATATAAAAAGCGAGCAAACCCCACGTTCACCCAACACTGATGATGTTCCCTAGTTAGGTCATGAGACGTCTGCAAGGAAACCACCCAGCTCAGAGAGCACCAAGGACCCCACAGTTCAACCCTGAGCTACGACGGTTCTCTTCTGTTGAATATTTCTCGCATTAGGCCAACTACTCTCTCTCTCTCTCTCTCTCTCTCTCTCTTTCTCTCTCTCTCTCTCTCACTCTCACTCTCACTCTCACTCTCACTTGCATCCAGTCCTTGCACTTAGAACTGTTGCAATGGGGGAAACGGGCTTAAGCTCAACCTCCTGGTTTTCCTTTTCTGTCCTTTCAGCTGCAGGACCCTCAACGTCTACCCCTTACTCTGCTTCTCGGCTGGTCCTCTCCCAGATACCAGGGCATCTACCTCACATCCTGGCCCCCCAGCCCTCAAGTTTGTCCACTGAGCCTCAGCAGGTAAGGGGGCGAGATTTGTAGTCTCGGGGGACAAAGTTGAAATCGTTCCTTTGTGGGGGGTCCTCCTCAGGTTGTTTTTTTAACCAAGTGGGCTCTTTGGACTATTTTAATCTGCCTTCTTTGCCATGGAAGTTTCAAGAAGAGTCCGGCCAGCCATTGGGCTGAAGCAGTCTAGGATCTCCTGCTTTAGCAAGGTGTGCGGGGGTTGGACTAGAAGACCTCCAAAGCCCCTTTCCAACTCCGTTATTCTGTTAAATCACCCTGTTAAATAGAAGAGGGAGTCGAGCTATTCTCCAAAGCCCCCGAGGGCGGAACAAGTAACAACAGGTGGAAACTAATCTAAGAGAGAAGCAACCCAGAGCTAATTTCCTGACAGTTACAGCAATTAATCAGTGGAACCATTTGCCTTCGGAAGCTGTGAATGCTCCAACACGGGAGGTTTTTAATAACAGATTGGATCGACCATTTGTCTAAAGCAGTGCAGGGTTTCCTGGCTAGGCCGGCAGCTGGACTAGAAGACCTCCAAGATTCCCTCCCAACTCTGCTATTCTATTCTATTCCAAACCCACATGGATGCCCAGTGTTGAATTTCCATATCATCACAAGTAAATTAATAGACTTAGCAAAATCGGTCAAGAATCGGACACGACTGAATGGATGACATCATCACAACCATCCCTAATAACCCAGGTGGTTCTCCAGGATTTCAGAAGTTGTAGGTGGATTAATAACGTGGGTGGAGGTTTCCACCCATGGTTAACCTCGGACCAGGGAGCATGTGGGGGGAAGCTCAAGATTGCTACAAGAAGCCATTTTTTTCTTCCTCTTCCTCTTCCTCTTCCTCTTCCTCTTCCTCCTTTGGAGTAACCAGAAACCCTCTGCTTTGTTTTTCAGGCGTCTTTCTGGAGCCCCTCTGCTGTTTGTGGCATGACCACCCCTCCAACTTCTCCTGGCCTTGTTCTGGAGTCTTTGCAAACTTCTTCCCAGCCTTGCAGCAAGTTCTTCAGTGCAGCCGGTACGACGTAGGGCCCTTTTCCCCAATTCCTTTGCCTCGCCCCGGCATGAAACCTTGGATTGGGGAGAGCCACAAGGTTACCGCTCTGGTATACTTGGACATTTATTCTGGGAGGGAAAAGGGGCTTAAGAAGCTGAAGCTGAGTACAAGTAGTGCCCCCAACTTACAGCAGTTCGTTTACTGACCGTTCCAAGTTGCCATGGCACTGAGAAAAGCAAGCTATGACCTCGTTTTTCAAAGCTCGCTGAATAGATGTCCTCGCTTAGCAACAGAAAAACATTGGGCTCAATTTTTTGGTTGTAAGGGCCATTTTAAGGAAGGGTGGATGCCATTCAGAAGGCGGCAACGTGGGGTGTGATGGGTGTATTCAGAAAAGGGTCCCTGTGGACTTCCCCAGGAGGCATGTAGAGGCTTCTCCCCACTTTTTCGCATTCCAGGGGAGAAAATGTCAAGTCAAAGGTCTTCCTGGCAAAAGAAATGGTCTTTCTTAGAATGTGCTTTGCTGACCGCCTGACTCCTTGGGCGAATTTTATTCTTCTTTTCTTTAAGAAAAAATAGTAATAATAAGACCTGGGAAGCCAAAGGGCTTGCCTGTGTTTGGTTCTTCTTTTGCTAAAGTTTGCTAAACTTGGTTGGAAATCCCCGGTTGAGCTGTTGGAGAAAGGAAATGTCCCGAGAGGGGCAGCCATCTATCTTCTCTTCTCTTCTGCCATTTCAGACGATTCGGTTCCGAGTTCAGTTCCTGCAACCACTGCTGCACCTTCAAAGAAGGTAAAAGCTACCGTTACGAGCAGGGTGTCCCAGCGCCAGGTGTGAATTATGAGAGTTGGCTAGCTGTCAGAATTCCAGCAGTCACCCCCAATTAAATCGTGACCCTCGAGGCAAACTCCCAAAACTTCCAAAGGATTTATTGGGAGTTAACATGTCCGGCACTGCCTGGGTGTAGCCAACTCTTGAGGCATGTCATTGTCACCCTTGACCCTGGTCTTCTCCCCACCCCCTGGGTGTGTCGTAATTCATATCCTCCAATGGGACACCTCCATAGCCCAGAGTCATCAATCGTGTTCTCCAGTTAAAATTGCGTGGCAGAAACTTCAGTCACCTAGTTACTATCTTTGAAAAACTATTTATGGGATGCCCTTTCGGTTTCCAAGGGACTTGTTTTTCACACGTATGACCGTTGCAACAGCTGCTTTGTCATGTGATCAGAGTCCAGGGGCTTGGCAGCGGAACCAGCGTTTACGATGGGATCCCCTTTTGCAACCTCCTGGCGAGCCAAGTCCATGGGGAAGCCAGATTCACTAAAACAACTTGTGTTATTTTACAACTGCAGTGATTCACATAAACAACGGTGGCAAGAAAGGTTGTAAAACCCAACAACTGTTTCACTTAGCCACCGGAAACTTCGGCTTCGGTTGCGGTCCTATAAGTTGAGGACTATCTGCAGAGGAAAATTTAAGCGCAATAATTCTTCCCACCTGACTTGATTTCCACCTTCAGTTAAGAGCCCAAATCAGCTTTTCCCTGCCAGGACCCATCCTTCGGGCGGGCAGATTTCAATCCCAGAATCCTCTGTGGTAGCTAGCCAGGCTGGGGGGGGGTTCTGGGAGTTGAATTCCATCTCTTGGAAAGGAGGGTCAGTTAAAAGTGCCTGTCTCTGCAGTTAAAATTTGAATTAAATCCTCATTTCCCCCCCTCCAGGAGGAAAAAGCAGATCCCACGAGGCCTTCTCTGTCCCGACAGCAAAATATCAGAACTTTAGGTGAGTTTTCGTGCTCAATAATTTCCCTTTTTTCCCCCCTGTATGTTTTCATTATTATTGATCAAATTTGCACAGTAAACATCTTCAGACCCGGACTGTTCCTTTGAGCCTCTCCTCTCTCTCGAGTGGAGTAGTTTGAAAACCTCCGATGAACTCTGGATTCATTCCCTTCCTAACAAGCCCAGGTGAAATATTATCCATAGGGGGTCCTTGACTTAGAACAATTCATTTAGTGACCATTTGAAGTTACAACGGCACAGAAAACAGTGACTTAGGCTGTTTTTCACACTTACGACCGTTGCAGCATCTCTGTGGCCACGTGAACCAAATTCAGATGCTTGGCAGCTGATTCATATTTATGATGATTGCAGCATCGCAGGGTCACCCGATCCCCTTTTGCGACCTGACAAGTGAGAGGTTCACTTAACAACCGTGTTCCTAGCTTAACAATTTCAGTGATTCACTTAAGGTCATAAAATGGGGGGGAGCACTTAACCAATGTCTCACTTAGCAGCAGAAGCGTTGGTCTCAATTTCGGTTGTATGTCGAGCACTTACCTGTAGTCTCATCTTGGCTTTCAGTGTTGGGTTCCTTGAGAAGGGAACAAACCAGAACTCTGAGCTTTCTTGTTAGGGTCTCTCATACAGATCGTTCTCAACTTATGACCGCAAGGTTCCATTATGGCCATAAGTCAAGGACTGCCTGTAGTTAAGTTTACCTACTTTTGATAGCAGTTGGAGCAAGTCTGGAGCAAACTTTTGGCATGGAGAAAAGGGCTGACTGAACATAGTTGTATTAGTAAAGTAATGTTGAATTTCCTTTTAAGTTTTCTCCTTTTTTTTTCTTTTTTGACCTTGTCTATCCAGACTCCCAAGGCAGTAAAAATTCTGTAACTTTAAGTGACCTGCCCAACATCCTAGATAATCTGGAGGCCTCGTGCGAAGACAGCGGAGAGAAAGACCGAGAAGAAGGTGAATATATGTGGTTGCTTTGAATGTCAGTTGCACTTTCTGTCCTTCCAAAGGAGACAGGATCAGGCCTCAATAAACACAATATTATTGTGATGACCCAAAGGGGCGTGGCACAAAGGCAACCTCGCCAGATAATAAGCAGAGGTCCCTTTATTAGCTCCAATTTTGCCCCCAGTGTTCCGGTTACCTTCTGGTCTGGAGAAAAACTCTTCCAGGAACCTGCAACAGCCTTTGGCTGCAGATATTCCAATCCAAAATGGTGTAAACAGAAAACCTTAAAGCTATAAACCCAACAAAGCAAGATAATGTAATAAATCCGCCAGGAACTCAGATAACAGCAGCCAACACTAGATAAACTCAGCATTTGTTCCCAACTAATGCCCCTCCCAATTGGTTCTCCTTAAAACTCCCTTCCCAGGTGTGCCTCGTGAAGGGAATCAGGGCCCTTTCCTCCCTCGTAAGCCATGCAACCCATGTTGCTCTTTTCTCCGTTCCTTCCTGTGTGCCCTAGGATAAGAGGGGGTGGGCCTTGGTCTTTTTGAATCCCCTCTCCCTTGTTCTACCTCTCCCTTGCTCTGCCCTTCCCCAGTTTCTTCCACAGCCAATGGGGCCACTTCCCCCGCTTCCATGTCAGCTGTTTCGGATTCATACTCTGACGGGTGTGACAATTATTCCTCCTTTTCTCCAGAAGCCATCTCAAACGAAATCTCCGAGATCACCGCCACGGAGGCCGAGCCCATAGTGCCGAGGGGCGGATTTGATTCTCCGTTCTACCAATCCAGCGAGAATCTCTCTGGCTCTCGGAAATCTCAGTCGGTCACTTCAACCGCCGCGGGGCCGTTTTCGAATGCCGAGCCTTCGGCCTCTTTCCTGGACCTTTCCGGGCTCGAAGGCCCACGGGATACTCCGAAGCAAGCCTTCACGCCCATCGAGCGGCCCTGCCGGGATGCCGAAGAGATTCCCGTGGGAGCCCAGGAACTGTGGGCCTCCCCGGATCCGGGCCTCTGGACCCCCAGCCCTTGCAAAATCCCCGCTCGCCAGAGGCCTGGATTTGGGAGCCAGCAGCTCCCTGGATACGAGCACCTGTTTGAGGTGGCGTTACCTAAAACGGCCTACCTGTTTGTCAGCCGGAAGACAGAAGAGCTGCTGAAAAAATGCAAGGGGGGACTGGACGATGGCGGCTTCCTTTCTGCTTCCCCTTTGCATGTCTTAGACCGGCTGCTTCAACACGGGGCAGATGTTCACAGCAGGGAACTCAACAAGTAAGTGGCTTGTGGCTTTGCTGGAGTCGCTCCGGACAATAAGCCGGCTTCGCAACTGACCTGCGTTGACGGCCATTTGCAATCCTGTGACCACAATTTATAATCTCTTCCCCTCCCCACCCTCATACCAGCCTTTTCAATCCAGTTTCTGGGAAATCCAGCCGCAACAAACCCTTTGTTGTTAAGCGAGCTCTGCCCCCTCCCCCCATTTCACCGCCTTTGTGGCCACGCTTGTTAAGCGAACAGCCGCGGTCATTAAGTTAGTAACTCGATTAAGTGAATCTGGCTTCCCCTGTTGGCTTGTCGGGAGGTCGCAGAAGCAAATCGCGTGATTGTGGGACACAGCAACGGTTGTAAAGAGGAACCGATTGCCAAGTGTCTGGATTTGTTCACGGGATCCCAGGGAGGCTGCCACCAAGGTCGTGACTCTGAAAAATGGTTATAAGTCAAATTTTTCAGTTCCACGGCAACTTTGAATGGTCACTAAATTGAACTGTTGTAAGTCCAGGGCTTACCTGTACAGGTAGCTCTCGACTTACCAGCCGTTCATTTGGTGACTATCCAGAATTAGCCAAAAAGGTCATAAAACAGGACAAAGCTCTCTTAAAATTTATATAGATAAATATTCTCATTTCCAGGTTATCGTTGCCCAGCAGATCCGCCGATTGGACTCATTTTGGAGGTGAGTGAAATTTTTCCACTTAGGATCTCAGAAATTGATGATCTTGGCCTTCAGGTTGCTGTGCCGCCTCCTGGGTTAACCCACAATTTCTTAATTCCTAATTTGAGCCCTACCTGCAGGTCAGGTTACAAACATGCTGGGGTTATTCTGGGAGTGGAAGCCCACCCAGCTTAAAGCGGCCAAGGGGGAGAAACCCTGGTGTCAACTCAAAAATATTTCAAGTCTTTTAGAGTTTCCCTCAGAAAGGGAGTGGGGGGGGAAGCAGTACATTCCTTAAATATTTCATAGATAATTTCTAGATGACCGAAGCTGTTGATGCACAAGATTACTACTGGAGAGCATGATTGATGACTCTTGGCGATGGATGTGTCCCATTGGAGAATACACATCCAGGGGGCGGGGGCGGGAGAAGCACAGGTGTCCAGCACGTACACACACACACACACACACACACACACAGAGCGCCATCTTTTCCTCATGCTTCTCCCTGCAGGTTCCCCTCCTTCCGACGAGATTCACACGCTCCAGAATCAGCTGCAGCTGCTGCATAACCAGCTGCTGTACGAGCGCTTCAAGAGGCAGCAGCATGCTGTCCGGAACAGGCGCCTCCTGCGGAAAGTGATCAAAGCGGCCGCCCTCGAGGAACACAACGCGGCCATGGTGAGCCAGCCGGGCATCTCCTCCTGCCCAGCAGAGGGGCAGCCTCTGGGCCTTTAGTGGCGCTTCCCCCGGGGTGGGTGGAGCCATTGCCCTGCGTGATTCCTGGCGGGGAAAAGATTTAGATCTAACCTCTCCATCCATCCATGCCTCTTATCCATCTGCCCACCCATCTCCATGTCTTTCATCTATCTCTTCTGTCCCTATCTACATCCATCCATCCCTTCTACCACTGTCTCCATCTATTTATCCATCCGTCCATCATGCTCTTTATCGATATCATCTCTCTCTTTCTCTCTATCATCTATTCAGTTATCCATCCATTTCAACATCCATCCATCTCTTTTATTCATTCATCCTGTCTGTTTGCCCCTTTCATCTGCCTGCCTCTCTCCCTCTCTATCTTATCTATCATCTATCTATCTCTGTGTATGCCTGTCTAATTCAAGAAAATATCCACCCATCCATCCTATCTTGAGGTGGGCAACAGATACATTTGATAGATGAGATAAGCCAAGGTCTTCGGGAGTCCTGCTCCAAATAGCCTAATAAATCGTTTCCCTGGGAATAAGCACCAGGGTGGGCCGAGGTAGCCAGGGTGCGACCTTTGACTCCTGACCTCTTCCCTCTGGACAGAAAGACCAGCTGCGCCTCCAGGAGAAGGACATCCAAGCCCTGAAGCTCAGCCTTCAGAAGGAGCAGGCCAAACACTGCCGGTTCCAGGAAGAATATGACGGCATGGTGGCTCAGCTCCACAGCCAGATCCGACAGCTTCAGCAGGAACGAGAGGAGTATTACAACCAGAGCCAGGAGATGAAGGTAATGATCTTAGCTGGACCTTCACAGGGTGGTTTTCTCGGGGGATTCCTTCTGCCCTGCCAAAAAACCCCACACCCCTCCCCCAAATCAGGGTCTTTTAGAAAACACAGTCACCCCACTAGAATCACCCCACTTTGGTCTAGCGCTTAGGGCACCAAGGCAGAAAGCAAGAGATCGTGAGTTCAAGTCCCTCCTCAGCTAAAAAAGCCAGCTGGGCTGACCTTGGGCCAATCACCAGGAGACTGGGAGTTCTAGTCCCAACTCAGGCATGAAAGCTGGCTGGCTGGCTGACTTCGGGCCAGTCTCTCTCTGCCCATGTTGTTATGGGCAAAATAGGAGGGAAGAGAATAGTGTGCATTTGCCTCCTTGAACTTTATTCTAAAAATAATAAAGGCTGGATATAAATGATTGAATTACGACTGGGATCCTTGCAAAAACTGGACGAACGGATGCCCTTTTATTGCTTAACCAGACCAAACTGGAAGATTGTTCCAACGTAATCCGAGATTTGCGGTCTGAGCTGAAAAAATCCAACAACAAGGTGTGCCACACAGAATTGCTGCTGAGCCAAGTTTCACAAAAGGTAAAAAGACCTCGGGCTGCTCCCAGATTTCCTGCTTTTCCTCTTAGGATCTCAAGGCCGCCTGATTTCCACGGGGGAGAAGAGGGTGGGTCATTGCCTTTTGTACACCCTTAAAAACAAACAAATAGGAACCCATGGAACAGGGGGTACGCCTTGGTCAGGATCCCCGTTCTTTGGGGGGTGGTTTAGTCTGGAGGTTTGAGGTTCTTGGGATGACTTAAGTGCTTTGTGTTCTTTGTGTGCTGTCTGGCTTTGGTAGTGGATTGTTTTGAAGTTGTTTGCGGGGAGGGGAAACCACAAGAGATGTCTGGTCCACCTCTCTTAGCTTCAGAAAAGAAAAAAGAAGCAGGGACAATCCACTTCTGAAAACGTTGGGGCTTCTTAGTAAGAACACACCTAGAACCCTGCATCCGGTTTTGGTCACCACGATGTTAAAAAGTTGTAGAGACTCTAGAACAGAGTGCAGAGAAGAGCCACAAAGAGGATTAGGGGATGGAAGCTAAAACATATCAAGAATGTTTGCAGGAACCGGGTCTGTCTAGTCTGATGAAAAGAAGGACTAGGGGAGACAGGATCGCAGCATATTCCAATATCTGAGGGGCTGCCCCAAAGAAGAGGGAGTCAAGCTCTTCTCCAAAGCCCCTGAAAGGCAGGACAAGAAGCCAAGGGTGGAAACAGATGAAGGAGGGAGGCAACCTAGAACTAAGGAGGAATTCCCTGATAGACCAATTAATCAGTGGAAGGGCTTCAAAGAGACGCCTTCAATATTTTCTCCTCCATCCAGCTCTCCAACAGTGAGTCTGTGCAACAGCAGATGGAGTTTTTGAACAGGCAGCTGCTGGTGCTTGGAGAGGTGAACGAGCTGTACCTGGAACAGCTTCAGAACAAGCATGCCGACACCACCAAGGTAACTTTGCTAGACCCGATTCGTGTTAGTTGCCAACCTGTCCCGCAGCTGGCTGGCTTTTCTTTCGGCTCTCTTTATCAAAGAGAGATCCAACCTAGAATGAAGGAGAAATTTCCTGAAAATGAGAACAATTAACCAGTGGAATGGCCTGCCTCTAGAAATTGTGGAGGTTTTCGAGAAGAGGTTGGACAGACAATTATCCAGAATGGCACATAGTTCTGCTTAAATAGGGGGTTGTACTACAAGATCTCCAAGAAGTGTACAGTGGTGTGGTGGCTTAGAGGTGGAGCTCTCGCCCCCCAATCAGGAGGCTGGGAGTTCGATCCTAGGTAGAGGCAGATATTTCTCTGGGCACGATGAGAATATATCTGCTGAACAAAACTACGCCTTGGAGACAGGAAAGGCATCCAGCCAGTAAACACTCCGCTCCATTCATTTGCTCAAGACTCCACCCCACAAGGGATTATGGGGTCATTAGAAGATGATGAATACAAGACTACAAAGCCTTCCCACCTATTCTGTATTTTGAACCCAGATACTTGTTTGTCTTCTCTTGGGAGGTCCCTCCCGATGCTGAATTTCTCTCTCCTCCTCCTCCTCCTCCTCCTCCTCCTCCTCCTCCAGGAAGTGGGGATCATGCAGACGGCCTTCCGGAAGGAGCTGGAGAGAGCCAAATCCTTCCTCCTCCTCCAGAATCAGAAAGTGGAAGCGTCTCAGAACCGGATTACAGAACTGGAATCCCAGCTTACCAAGAAGGATCACCTGTTGCTGGAGCAGAAGAAATACCTGGAGGATGTCAAACTCCAAGCCAGGTTGCCTTGAGGAATGCCCCCCCTTTTTTGGGGGGGGGGCTTGGCTTTGCAGGAAGCCGTAGGCTAACTTAGAAAGTAGAGAGCAATGTCTTTGGTGCTCTCTGAGCTTAGTGGTTTTCCTGCAGACGTTTAACCCAACTAGGTAACATCATCATGACCTCCTGCCGGCAAAAATGGGGCCAGGGGGGAATCTGTGGCTTACCCAAGCTCCATTTTTGGTGGCAGAGGCATGGCGGGCTGGTCCTTTGCTATTTCCAGGGCGGCCCTCCGGGCCAGATCGAAGCCCCCAGGCCTTGAGTTTGACACGCTTGTTGTAAGTCAAGACCTCGTACCTGTCGACATGAGAGCTTCCGCACCGGAGTCGAATTCCTTGCGTGTGTCTAAGTCACACTTGCGTTGATTAGTGTTTCACTTGGTTCCGTTCAGTTCTAAGTGGCTTTGTGTCCCTTGCAGGGACCAGCTGCAGACCGTTGAGCAGCAGCACAGAGTGCAGAAACAGATCACGCAAACCTTTGAACTGGAGATATTACGCCTGTACAGTTGCCTGGATAGCGACAGGTTGCAGAAGAAACAGGAGGAGGACAAAATGGAAACAGCAGAAATGGCTGAAGAAAGGTAAACACCTCCCTCCCTCCCTCCCAACCCTGACACCTCTCTTTCTGGCTTCTTACTGACCCAAATGGTCAGCCTTGAGCCGGTCAGGATTGAACTCCTGACAGTGGAATGCAGAATTTGCCTGCAATACTGCATTCTAACCACTGCACCACCATAATCCTTACATAACGGGAGATGATGGGTGGATGGATGGATGGATGGGATACCATAAGATGAAAATAAGATAGAGATAAGAGGAAGGTAAGATAAAGAAGATAAAGATTTTAGCAATAGCACTTATATACCATTTCACGGTGCTTTCCAGTGCCCTAAGCGGTTTACAGAGTCAGCCTTTTGCCCTCAAGAATCGGAGTCCTCATTTTACCCACCTTGGAAGGACGGAAGGACGAGTCAAACCTCGAGCCGGTCAGGATCAAACTGCTGACAGAATGCAGAGTTTAGCCTGCAATGCCGCCGTCCTCACCCACTGCTTGTCCTTCCTCACAGGCTCTCGGGGTCAAATGAAGGCCCGTGTCATCCGGTTGCCGGATGTGGCGAAGAAATGCTGGGCAGGAACGGGGCGGCCAACTCTTCGGGCCCCCAGACTCACCATAGCAGCAGCAGCAGCAGCAGCAGCAGCAGCAGCAGTAAAGGCAACAGCAGCGGATCCAGTCCGGAAAAGGCCCTCGGCGAACGAGGCGGACAGTTCAACAACAGCTGCTGGGAGGCCTCCGCACGGCAGGCACCCCCTGCCCCCCGCAGCCGACTGACGGTGGGTTCCTTCCCGAGTTCGGAGAGCTTCCTGGGCATGAAAGCCCGCGAACTCTTCCGCAATAAGAGCGAGAGCCAGTGCGACGAAGACCGGGGGCCCCTCCAGAGCCTCTGCGGGACACTAAAGACTGAGCTGTGCAAGGGGCCCGGCCTAGAAGCCCCGGGGGCCCCACCCCTGTCCCTGGGCCCCGCGGAGCCCACGCCCTCCCCCCGAAATCAAGAAAGCAGTGTCGAATCGCTCCACATAATGGACTACAACGAATCCCTTCACGGTCACAGCTAAGCCGGGAGAGAGCGCGGGGGTGTGTGTGGGAAAGAAGGAAAGGAAAGAAAAGAAAAGAAAAGAAATCAGTGTTAACTTTTCCTAATCTCGGCCTCGGAGAGGGAGAGGGAGGCGCCCCAGGAGCGCGTGAGTTTTAAACGAGAAGCTTTCGACATTTCGTTCTAGAGCCCCGCTGAGGGCGTTCCGGCTCCCTTGGGCCTCCCGCCAAATGAACTTTTGTGCAATAGGTTAGCAGGCCTCGCTAAGCAGATCGGGAAGGGGAGGGCAAGTGTTTGCCTGCGCCCCCCAGCCCGGATCCTCCTCGAAACGGGCTCGGTAGCCACCTTGCTCCCCTCCTCACCCCTTTTTGCAGGTGGTGGTTCTCCCTTTCCACCCCCCCTCCCCAAAAAATAAGATTATTGTTATTATTATTATTATTGTTTTTAAAAGGGCCCAATACTCTCAGCCCTGCTGGACTCTGCTCTGATGTTTATGTGGTTTTAAATCCTACCTTTAGGATTTCGATCTGCATTCTCCCACCCACCTACCTTCCTCCTTCCCTTTCGAAACAACCCCTGCTCCCTCCCTCACACACACACACACCAAAGCGGTTCCCATTTTTCTGTGTGTGGATATTATTTTTTTATTTTTTTGGGAAGAGCGGCTTTATTTTGTGTTTGGGAAGCCGCCCTGCATCCTCTCGAAACACTATTTGTCTTTACACTTTATTCTCTTCAGCTCTGTTTCTCCCTAGTCGGATAAGCTGATACTGGCCTGGCTTGAGCTCTGTTAAATGGAAAGGAAGAAACAGCCTCCTGTCAATGGGTGAGTGTTTTATAGTAGGAGGAGATTTATGGCAGGGTTAAAAAATCCCCTGTGCGTCTCCTCCAAATGAGGAGGATCTTCTTTGCCGGGGTTTTCTGTTCCATCTAAACCCCCAAATGAGGTTTATCCTTCCTTTTTTTTAAAATAATCCAATCTCTGGTTACTTGTCAAGAGGTTTACGATCTCTTGCTGGGCGCCTCCTAGCATTCCCCAGTCTCCAGGGTGGAACACCAAAACCCATCGGTCTGAAGCACTTAGTGGTTTTCTCTGGATTGGAACCTCCACTGGGACTGGTGTGTGTGTGTGTGTGTGGTGTGTGCACACAGACATACATGGATCAGACCTGGGACAATTCTTTCTCCAATCCTCAAAACCTTCGAAGGAGATACTTGGCAAGCCAGCAACTGTGGTTCTTGAATTTTAACTTGGCCCTTCGAATATTCAAATGCTTTTTTCTCCCCCGTTTGCGTTGTCTCTCTTTCACAAGAAAGAGGTGGGCAGAGAGCATGAGTGACACCTTGATCCTTAAGAACCACAGAGGGCATCCTTCCGTTTCCGGATATTTTCTACCCCTTCGGGCACAAAAAGCCAGGCCTTGGGGAGGCCCTTTTCGTCAGAGAAAGCTAAGGTCCCCCAAAATTGCCATCTCTTGCTCTCTCTCTTTTTCCCCTCTTTTTCCTTCTTCCTCCAGTGGTACTTTGAACATTTCTTAAACCAAACCTTTTTTTTTAAAAAAAGATGCCTCTTTCTTCAGCCCTTCCTCAAGGTTTCCCCAAACAAGGCGCTGAGTTTAAATATATGTTGTTTGAGAGGAAAAACTCGGCAAGCTTTCAGTGGGGTTTAATGATGCTGTGTTCAGGCGAGCTGTGCGAGGCCAGGCTGGCAGAGTGTCGGGAAAAATGGTGAGCTGCCTTATTCCATCCTTTCCAGCTTTATTATTATTATTTTTTATGGATGGGCTGAAGGCAGGTGGCTGATGGGGACTGTAGCATTATCCAGGTACAGGCTCAGAGAGTTAAATGGCAGTAATTTTAGGGAATGATGATGCCTTGTGCCATCTCTAAAGCAGGGGCTCTCCAGATTTGGCCACTCTTAAAAGACTTCTGGATTTCCAACTCCCAGAATTCCCCAGCGAAGCCAATTCTGGCCTTTTTCAGCCCAATCCAGTTCCCCAACCTCTTTATTCCACTGGTTTTCCACCTGGAATAGCCCCCCACCCCCACCCCGGTCTTTGTGAACACTTGGCACGGTCCTTCCCACCTGGGGGGAGTGTGTGTGTGTGTCTCCAGACCGTGAACTTGACTTCCAACTCCCAGCCATGCTAAGGAATTCTGGGAGTTGAAATCCCATCAGTTTGTGGAGACCCCAAAACTCTCCTAGATGGATTTGCAGATCCAGGTCACTGACAAGAGGTTGACTTTTTTTTTTTACTTCCCCAACCCTATTTCTTCATTTTAGCTATCCGGGTTTGGAAATTACCTTCACGAGTGTCTCTCAGGAAGGAAACGCCTTTCTTGAATGTCAATCAAAAGGGTCTCTTTTGTTTTCAATGGTCAACATAATCCCATCTTTTCCCTCCGAGGTTAGAACCCGATTCCTTCTTCGTTGGCTTTTAGAAAAGATGCAGATGACCTTCATGATGAATTATTGGTGGAATTGCCCTATCCCCCCCCTTTTTTTTTTCTTCTCCCCAGCAGGAAAAAGTGGAGGAATTAATTACTCTCCATATCCCCTTATCTTTGAATCATGGATGTAGCGTAGATAATGGAAGTTCTTGTTTTGGGCTCCCTTTTTTTTTTTTTCTTTTTGCAAATTTGGGGAGGGAAGGGAGAAAAGTTCTCATTAGGGAAGCTGAAAATCATCTTTGTTTCCTTCCCCCCTTCAAGGAAAAAAAAAACGGGCCTCTTTTAGTTAAATCCTTAAAAAAAAAAAAAAAAGAACGAAAAACCCAGCTGTCTATAAAACATGAATGTTTCCTTCCTCTTTGTAAGCATGATTTAAAAATACAAAAATAAATTGACTTTTTAAAAAAGGGGGGGAGGGAATGCCAAATTGGTGATGAAGTGATGCTTCGAAATGGTACAATCGAAACTAAAGAAGACCTTTCACAAGCAAAACTGAACCGAGGGGGTTTTGCTGACCTGACTAGAATGTTCTAATACATCAAGGCAGTTGCTTGTGTTTAACTGTGAACAAATTAAAAAAAGATACTGTTTTTCATTCACCTTAGGGGTGAGAGGTGTTTCTTCCCCCCCTCCCTCCCCCTGAATAAATCTGCTAATTGGAAGCCATTCTGTATATAACCATTTTGGGAAAAATTATAACAGGGTCACCAGGACAAACACTCCAGCAGGCCTGGGCAGAGAGAGGAAATTGAAATATTTTTTTTTTCGAATATTGGCTTCAAATTTCCTTGGGAAAGGAGGGGGGGAGTTCACTTGGACCCAATTTTCCATCACTCAAACTTTGCCCCTTGATCAAACACTCCAGGATCTACTTTAAAAAAAAAAAAAACTTTTAACTTTTTTGGTGTTTTGTTTTTCTAGTTGAAAAAAAAATTATTTGAAACGCTGTTTTTAGGGGCTTTAGCCTCTAAAGGCCATTTTTCCATATTCTGTTTGGCTACGAAGGTGAATCGAACCCTCCTCTCCCCCCTCCTTAAAACCTGCCTTTAGAGGGATGAAAACTTGATACCAACCATCTCTGGTTTGCAAAACTTAAAAAACCAGGGATGGTTAAAACAAGATCCCTGGACCTCACTTGAAAAAGGTGTAGGAGTTGTTTACAGGCAGCTGAAAGAAATCTTGACATGTCTTCTTTTTTTCTTTTTTTTGGGAAGAGAAATCCATCAAGATAACAAAAAGAGAAAAATAAATGGCCACCCTTGCTTTCTTGTGCTGAGCAGAATAGCCAGGGTAGTTCTATAAACAGCACCATAAATAATAAACATTTTACGCCGCAGGAGCTGGAGGTGTGTGGGTTGAAAGAGCTCAATTATTCATTTTATTTTGAGACTGAAGAGAAGAAACTCTCCAACAATCCTTGGCATGTTTTGGCTTTCTAAGGTGTCAGTAGAAAGGGGAAAACGTGGTTTATTTCTTTTTTTTTGAAAGAGTTTTAAAAACCCTTACCATACAGGGAGTTCTTGAATTAACCATTTGTTTAAAGATTTGAAGGGGAAAAAAAAAAGGCACTGACAGCCAGTCTTCAGTCTTCGCAACTGTTGCAGCATTTCTACAAGCATGAAAATATGGGCGCTGATTCGGATTTATGACGACTGTGGTGTCCTTTTTACAACCTTCTGACAAGCCAAGCCAGATTTGCTTCACCGCTGTGTGACTAAATTAATACAGCAATTGGCTTAACCACCATAGGAGGAAAGGCGGTAAAATGGGGATAAGAATTAACCGCCATCTGGCTTAGCAGCAGAAATGTTGGGCAATTGGACTTAACCGGTATTTTCTGATTAAGAAGATGCTGGAAATAAATAAAACCATCCAGAATGCTTTGGAGGGAGCAAATTGGACATTTTGGGGAGAGAAAACCGTCATGGTCTATATACCCATCCCCTAACTGGCTTAACAAGAAGGATTTTCATACTGGTTGCAAGTCAAGAAGGAAAATATGGGGTTCCCCCCCTCCCCAAACTGCTCCGATACGACCAACCCACAGATCACTCCAAACCCATCCATGCAAGTTCGTGGTTCAGCATCTCGTACCAGGGCAAAATTGGGGTGGGATGTTCCTACAGTGGCTTATCTAACTGGCCACGAACAATGTGATGGTGAACATTTTAGCAAAGAGCATTAAATGCGAGGGAAATGGCTTTATTCAGAAGCGTCTTCAGGTTGGAAGCAAAAAAAAAAGGGCAGAGGTAGTTTAGGAAGCCTGTGAGAAGGTGGAAGAAAAAGAAACCACAATCAGACCCAAAAGAGCAGAATTGGGAGATCAAATATTGCAAGGGTCTTTTAAAAAGAAAAAAGAAAAGTTTTTAACAGTTTTCTGGCCCTGCGATGGATATCCAGAAGAAAGAGTTTTCCAAATAGTTCAACTCCAGCTTCCAAATGCATGTTAGTTCGGGTTGCAAATGTATAACCTGGTTAGAAGGTTGCTTCTCAAATTTTTTTAAAAAAATGAACTGCAATTTACATGTTCCAGGATCCAATCTTGAGTTGATCCTGGTGACCGACTCAGATTAGATCTTGCAACCGGAAGCTTCTACAGCTCCCTGATCCCCAAAGGTCCTGATTTTAAGTATTTCTGTTCTGGGATCAGTTTGGAAAACCAGTGGGGGACAGACCCATACAAGGCATTGGCACTAGAGCTGCACATGATTTTAATTGGGAATATGGCAGAGATTTGACCGGAAGGTAGAATCTGATCTAGCTGCCTTTTGGAACTGAACAGTCCAACTGGATTACCCAATCGAAGATGGCCTGATCAACTTGCCCAGCTATGGACAGGCTTCCAAAGTCAACAAGGTTGACTTGATTGGCACCCAAGGAACATGGTGTTTGTTGACTCGATGGGATTCCACCAAGTCAACTGAGAATCTGAGCTGAATTAGACCACAAAACCCAACAAGGTTTTGACTGATGGGTGACATTTCTGATCCCACCCCCTCACAATCCAAAATAGAACCATCCGTGGGAACGGGTCTTCCTAACTCCCCCTCCCCAAAATAAGACGCCTCCGTTGACCTGTTGGCCAACGCAACCTTGAATTCAAGCTAGTGGGCTTAAGCGGCGATTCCATTCAACGCTGCTTGGGTTTTACACCCGCCAAAAAACAAAAATGCAAATCGGAGTAGGGTTGGGATCCAGCTGAGAGGTGGCTCGGATAGGTCATCCTGGGATCTGGCTCTACCACCAGGATCTACAACCAAGCAGGTGGAGGGGAAAAAATGACCTGTGATCACCACCGAGCACGGCCTCTCTTTTCTGCACCGTTCTCAGAAAAGGCCATCGCTGAAGCAGTTCCAGGGAGACTAATTTTTAATTTCTAGACACTGTGCGAGTGTGTGGGTTGTGCCGTTCTCCTGCCCCCTTCAGCTCACCCTCCTATATTTGGTGGGGTTTCAAAAAGCATTTTTACCAGGCGGTTTCCAGGGACCGTCGAGGAATTTTTGAATGGCTCGCCCAAGGCCACCCATCTGTTTTATTTTAGCCGCCCGCCTATTCTCCCGCTTCTGAGCCCTGTCCACCAAGCTGAGCTTGGTTTGGCAAGCCTCGGTGACGAAAGTGGGCCGGCCTGAGAGGTCAAAGCCCTTCTTGATCCGGGTTGGCAAGTTTATCTGCTGGAGGATGGCCGCTTTGCGGGCACTCACGCTCTGCAGCATGCTCCGGGGAAGCTTCTCCGTGTGAGCCACCCACTCCTTCATGCAGTCCAGGACGATGGGGATCAGGCTGACTAACCCGCCGTAATGGTTCCGGGCTTCGTCACAGCTGAGATGGTTCACCACGTCGTGAGGGTATCTGAGGAGGTGGAAAGAATTATATAGAGGAGAAGGGAGCTATAAGGAGGAAGAAGAAGATGAGAAGGAAAGAATTATATAGAGAAGGAATTGGAAGGAGGAAAGGAGAAAAAGAATTGTGTAGAGGAAAAAGTTATCAGGAGAAGGAGGACAAAGAAGAAGAAAGAATTATTTAGAGGAGGAGGAGTTATAAGGAGGAGGAAAGGAGGAAAAAGAGAAGGAAAGAATTATATAGAGGAGAAGGGAGCTATAAGGAGGAAGAAGAAGACGAGAAGGAAAGAATTATATAGAGAAGGAATTGGAAGGAGGAAAGGAGAAAAAGAATTGTGTAGAGGAAAAAGTTATCAGGAGAAGGAGGACAAAGAAGAAGAAAGAATTATTTAGAGGAGGAGGAGTTATAAGGAGGAGGAAAGGAGGAAAAAGAGAAGGAAAGAATTATAGAGAGAAGGAGTTATAGAGAGAAGGAAGAAAGGAGGAGCAGGAAGAAGAAGTTCCTCAAACCCCGTGACAGCAAAGTGGAGGCGGGGAGCATTTACACAAGTGTGGTCAGTCAGTGGATGACTTCCCCCAAAAGTAAGACCTGGTGCCTTTTTTTGGTGGCCAAAAATATATATATATATAAGACATGGTCTTATTTTGGGCTTGGAGAGGACAGGAGGGACTATAGAGCCTTACTTAGCCCGGAGGCCACTGAGGTCGTTGCTGTGGCTGACGTACATCTTGCATTTCTCCAAGATGGCATTGGTGGTGGCGTTTCCAGGGTGCAGGGACTCTAGCCGTTGGCAAAGCTTTTGCAGTTCACAGCAGATGTTGAGAAACATCATGAGAATGCGCTTGTTGGTTGTGTTGTTGCAGTAGTGGTCCATGTAGGTCTGCACCTGTTGGACAAGCAGAGCGAGGACGGGGCAGAAGACAGGCAGTGTTGTGTACAATAAATACACACATACACACACCCTTCTTTGTCATTTTGTCACCCAGAGCCAGAGGGAAATTCATTAACCAGGTTAGGCCTATTGAATGAAGGTAATAAGCCCACCTCCAGCCAGCTTTGCAGTTTTCATGCTTTTGCCCCTTCGGGCAGCGGAGTGAAAAACCAGCACTTTTGCAAACAAAAACCCAACAGCAACACAAAACACTACAAACACTTCCCGAGGCTAGTCATTATCTAGCGAGTTTTGGTCCCTGCCATCCTGTTTCCCCCCCCCCCCCAAAAAAAAAGTCAGGAGGAAAGTTTTGAGGGGAAGATAATAATGGGGTGCAGAGGTTGCCGACTCCAATCCGAGACTGGCTGGCGTTGTGTTGCAAACCCGCAATCCTCAGTTGGCTGCTGGATGGGTCTCAGGTCAGCTGTTAGCAGGCAAGATGGTTCCTACACCGGAGCTGTTCCTGGCCGTTGCTGAGCTTAATTGGATCCCGGGGTGACCAACTCAGCAGGAAAAAAAAGAGAGAGAGAAAGAGGGAAGGCACTTCATTTTTAAGTGGCCCCACCAGATTTCAAATCCTCTTTCCTGCCTTCTCTTGTGCTCGCACCTCTGATGGGGGAATGTAGTAGATCAAAATAAAATCTCTTCTCTCTCTCTCTCTCTCTCTGTGTGTGTGTGTGTCTTTGGATTGTGATTGTGCTGGTGGTAGGTACACCTCCAAGGTTTGGGCTTCCTTTGCAGACAGTTGGGAGAAGGTGACCTGGGCCAGTCCCAACGGATTGTATAGTGCCCTGGTTGTTCAGCCTGGGTTAGGATGAGTTCAGCTGCCGCAACCATTATTTCGTGCCTCTTTTGCAACTCGGCTTCTTTTTCGCCAGGATCCAGGCCTCAAAACTTATGGGATGGATGGATGGATAGACAGGCAGAGAAGAGGAGAGGGATGGATGACAAACAGACAGAGGAGGTGGATGGATAGATGATAAGATAGATAAGAGGAGATGGATAGATGATAAACAGAGAGGAAGCAGGTAGATGGGTGGATGGATGATAAAAAAAAAACAGGAGATGGATGGAGAGATAGAAGACAGATGAAATGGATAGCTAGGAGACAGATGATTAGAGAGATGATAGACATAGGGAGAGAGAAAAAAAGAGATTAGATAGTAGAAAGATATAGATGATAGATAAGTGGATCAGTGAGTTTACTGATAACAGAGACAGGACTAGTTGAGTGATAGCCCAGCCCACAGCTACAGTAGTTAGGGAAGGTTGACTCAGACATCCCTTCATTTTCTTTTTTAAATAATTACTTCAAAGATAACCCATATAAGGTGTCTCCTCCTTCATCATCTTCATCTTCTCTTCCTTTTCCTTCCTTCCTTCCTTCCCTCCCTCTCTCCTTCCCATTCAGATTCACTTAAGAGTTGACTGTCCTTTTCTTTTTAACGCGAGTCCCCACAGTCTGGGAAACAAAAATAATTCCATCCACCGCCATTCATCATGTTGCTCCAGCAGGCACTTCTCCATCCATCACAGCCCCGCGGAGGCAACAAGAGCCATTACTTTTAATAGGTGCCTCCAAATGCTTTCGCGACACACTGTGGGATTGCACTGGGGGTGGGGGCACAAGGGGGGCCCTGCCCTCTGTTTCCTCCATTGGGAGGAGAAAAGTTTTCAGCAAGTCAAGGAAAGGAGATGAGTCAAACCGTCACATGCCTTTTTTGTGTGTGTTTCAGGGTCCTTTTTTTCGGATTTTGTGTGCTTTTATTAATTAGGTCGAAACAACTAATGTAGGAGAAAGAAAAATGGACAGAACTGGAGATATCTTGAAAGTACTTCACACGTTCCTAGTTTAATAACAAGAGTTGGAAGGGACCTTGGAGGTCTTCTAGTCCTACCCACGGCTCGAGGAGGAGACCTTATACTATTCCATGCAAACGGTTGTCCAATCTCTTGAAGAGATAAGAGATAAGCCCTTCCACTGATTAATTCTTCTCACTGTCAGGAAATTTCTCGTTCGTTCTGGGTTGCTTCTCTCTCTGATAAACCCCTCCTGTTACTTTCTTGTCCTGCCCTTCGGCGCTTTGGAGAATAAGTCAATGCTTTCTTCTCTTCCCCTTCCAATATTGGAAATAACAGATTCTAAGGAAGGGACCTTAGAGGTCCTCTAGTAGTGCGAGGCAGAAGTCCCCCCATAAAACTCTGGACCAACAGCTGGATCTATCTTCAACGTTCTTCCACATCTTCCTTCTTGTCCTGCCCTCGGATGCTTCGGCAGGCAGGTTGGCCCCCTTCCTCCAAAACCCTTGTTCCCCTCTCCCCATCCATTCTCACAGTCTCTCTCCCCCTCACCCCCCAACTCTTCGGCTCCAAGCATGGTGATGCACGGACACCCTCCTCTTACCTGCCCAATGCTGGACACGGGCTTAATTTTATCGTGGGCGTTCTCTCGGACGTGTTCCAGGGCAGCGATGAAAGTGAACTGCTGCTGTTGGAAGATTTTATACGTCTGCTCAATATTCCGTAGGCTTTCCTTAATTTCATTCATTTTTCTCCCCCTCCTGGAAGGAAGAAAAGCAGGTCCTTCGGTGATTTTTTTTGGGGTAGTGGTGGTGGTAACATTTTCAATGTTTTTAAGGTTGTAAATCACCCAGAGCCGCTGGACACGAGACGGGTGGCAAACAAATAAATAAGCAAGCTGGGTAGTCCTCAGCTTATGGGCACAACGGGGACAGGATTTCCGTTGCTAAGCAGAGCGGTTCTGGAATTCCTGCCTCACTTTGCAACCTGTTGCCAGTTGTTAAACGATTTGAGGCTTCCCCCGAAGGTCGCAAAAATGGAGAACGCGACTCCAGCAGGTTGCAACTGTCCTAAATTACATGCCGGATGCAAAGTCCCCCAATTTTAATCACATGACCATTGACGGTTATGACCACAGTCATAAGTGTGGAGCCTGGTGTTTTGTTTTTTTTCCCAGCGGCGTAACTTTGAATCGACGCTAAACAAATGATTTCTAACCTCCACTGATGCACCGGGGGAAAAAATGAAGAGACTTCACAGACCCGACTGTGTAGTTTAAAACTTGGGTGAGGTGGATTAATGCATCAAACTGGAAAGGGAGTTTATTCAAAATTTGTGAACGCAACAGCAGGGCTGAATGGCGATGGGAGAAAAAGTAAAATATCCAGAATTAGGTTTACAGGCCCTCCGGCACGTGTGATACAACTGAAGGTTTTTGTCATTGATGTTTCTGTTTTAATTCATTTAATATTATTATTATTTGCAAATGGTGAGAAACAAATCCAGCACACTTTTCTCCTCTCATTTCCCCCACAACAACCCTGTGAGGTAGGTTGAACTGAGAGAGAGTGGGGGGGGGGGAGGAACTGACTCAAAGTCACTTAGCCAGCTTTCATGGCTAAGACGGGACTAGAACTCATGCCTAGCGATTTCATGCACTCTACAAAACCAGGGTTAACTACATGAATGGAAGGAGAAGAGCTGAGCTCTGCCCTTGGAAGCGGCTCAGGGGGATGTATAGAATAGAATAGAGCTGGAAGGGACCTTGGAGGTCTTCTAGTCCAGCCCCCTGGACTAGACCATTTCAGACAAGTGACTGTCCAGGGATGAAGTCCCTACAACCTCTGAAGGCAAACCGTCCCAATTAGAATATAGCATTGGTATCATGGCTTAAACTTGGCTTGCTTTTCCTCACTTGTCCTTTTTTTCCTGCCTGTGTGAAGGCAAAGGTGTGCTTTTTTCCAAAAGGCTATTGCACATTCTTGCTTTTCTCTTTTTTTTTCTTTCTTTCCTTTGAAAACATTTCGCTTCTCCTCCAAGCAGCTTCTTCAGTTCTGGCTGAATGGTGGGGAAGGAAAAGATTTCTATTCTTTGCAGAATTCTGGATATAGAAAAACTCTTCCATGCCTCACTATTCAGCCAGAACCGAAGAAGCTTCTTGAGTGAGAAGCGAAAACCCCCGTTGCCTTTTTTGGGGGGGGGGGGAGAAAAGAAAAAAGCACTTTCAGGACCACCCTGACCTGGATGATGGAGAATAAACACGTGTGAACTCCCAATGATAAGTTGAGAGTTCAGCGGGGAAAAGAAAGTGTGCAAAGACACTGGAGAGGGAATGGTTGGCGGGATCGGAACTCGGGGCCGTGGTGGAAAGGGCCCCATCACCCCCCCCTTGAAGAACCACCCGCCAGGTAGGCTCGGCTCACCTTTATTCTTTCCCCCGCTTCTTCTGCATGTCCCAGACTCGCTGCTGTTGCTGTTGCTGCTGCTGCTGCTTCTGCCGCCAACGACCAGCGGGCTTCTTCACTCCCCCGCCCGACCCTTTGCGAAGCCCGAGGCCGGCCGGGCAATTGTTACACGCGTCTCCCGGGGCAACTGGAGGGGCGGGAGCCCTGCTCACAGCCGCCACGGCCCCTCCCTCCACACCCCTTTACACGTGGAGACCAGCCGGGGAAAGCCAGAAAAAGAACGCCTGGTTTCTTGCAAAATAAATCAAAAAAATGCTCCCCAGAGCCTCCAAAGCCAGGAGCAGTCTACCTGCCAACCAGCCCGCTAAGAGCTTGTGGCCGTGGTCAAAAAGCAGAAAGATTGGAAAGGTTTGCCTGCTGGCCGGACACCTCCGGACTGTCTTTGGTTTGTCCCTTTGCCTTGCTGTATGAGGTGGCGGGGCTCCCCCGAGGCATGTAGTCGGTTGCTTCTGTTCTGCCCCTTGGCCAAAGGATTGAACGGAATGGGAGGGGAGCAGCAGTCGGTTGCTGCTCCCCCTTGCAAAAAAGATTTGAATGGGGGGGGGGGAGAGGTGCAGTAGAAGCCGGGGTGGGGGCAGCTGAAACGCGAGCGCGTTCACACAACCTGGGAGAAGCCCGTGCGCGCAAAAAAAAAAGGGGGGGGGAAAGCGAGTCCTGCAAGTCAACGCGTTTGCAAAAGCGCCCTCTAGCGGCCGCCCCAGTCGATGCAACCCTAGGCCTCTCCGCCTACCTGAGTTAGCGGCGGTGGAAGGTCTGTCGTGAAGTGATGACGCCACCGCGGGAGAAGCTCGTCTCCTATTATGAGCGTTGCGGCATAGCGACGCGCGGTTGCTAAGGGCGCCATGGACGCTACCAAGAGGCCTCTGTACATCCCCCCGCAGATGGGCCTCTACGCCGAGAAGCACCGTCTTTTCGAAATGATGCAGGTGAGGGGAAGCCGGGCCTTGCCGGCTGGTTTGGAGAAGAACGGCCGCCGTCCCCCTGTCTTCGGGGCACGGACAACGGCTAAATTCTCCCACCGTAGCCTTGGCCGAGCTGCCTTGCGAGGAAACTACGGCTCCCAGCATGCTCTGCGCCCAGCGAGGCTTGGCATCGCTTTGCGTCCTGCAGAACGTTGTTTCTCTTGCAAAGTTGAAGGACTACAGTGCCCATGCAGGCTGGGGAATCGGGGCACTGGAGTTGGTGTAGATGTATGATTTTTGCAGGGTTGCTGCAATTTTTAAATCACAAACTTTTGCAAAAGTCATGCATTTTGTAAAGGCTGGAATTTTGGCATTTTGTTGTTGTTGCTCCAGTTGATTTTTATAAGAGGAAGAGGGCACACAAACATGATTGCAAAAATGAGAAGTTGCTTTAAGGGCCAGCTCGATTTGTTTTATTTATTTATTTTATCCTTGTTTTAGATTCTTTTTTTAAAATCCCTAGGTTATTATTTTTATAATTAACTCAAAGTATCAAATCTACATAATACCTATGCCTTCCTGCTCTTATTTTCCTCCCAACAACAACCCTGTGAGGTGGGCTCAGCTGAGATAAAGGCTCAAAGTCGCCCAGCTGGCTTTCTTGCTTAAGGCAGGATTAGAACTCAGGGTATCCAGGTGACTGGCCCAATGTCGCCAGCCAGCTTTCATGCCTAAATTGGGACTAGAAATAGGATCACAATACAACCTACATCCCAATACAATAATTGTGGGTTCTTCTGCTGACTGATAGAAATCCAATAAAGAAACTAATTTTTCAAAATGTTTCCAAACTTGGAAGCAAGATTGGGATGAGAAAGTAACATTTTAAAAAGTGAATTAAAAAACATCACAAAGTTCTGTTTTTATTACAGCTTTTTGTTATTGTTGTTAGATACAATCCTTTCCAATTGCAGGTCTACTAATGTACTTCTGAATTATTTTTTTAATGTTAGCCATCTTTGTGTAATATAAACCAGGAAGTTTTCCCCCCACCCCAAGTCAGTAGCATGAGCAGAATTGCCTGCAAGAAAGCAAAATTCCAGTAGCATAAACAATTAATTAAATAGTCAAGCATTTATTTCCCAAGTGGCATTGTACCTGTTTCTAAAAAACAGGGGCTCAACAATGCACCCATTTTTCACCGGAGGGCTTTTCCTAGTTAATTCTGACTTTGCAAACCTTTGGATCTGTGAAAACGTTTGGAACCGGGACCAGAAATTGCTTCCTTCTGACTTAGTCCCGTTGATTCATTTCTAGGATTTGCTGGGAAATTTGCTAATCCACCAGCCGGAGAATCCCCTGGATTTCTTAATAAGACAGTTAAAATTCAGCAACTGTGACGGTGAGTAAGAAGGGTGATGGAAGGTTGCCTGTATTGAAACGATTTGCTGAAAGTTTTGAGCAGTTTTCCCAAATTGGAATGAACAATTACTTCTTTCAGAATTGATCGTGTTGCCTGGGGATTCTGGAGGTTGTCTCATTCCCAAACATCTGTAAAACTCCAGATTGGGAAGGAAGGTTTAAGAGAGTTCACCCTTGCAAGGCAACTTTAAGATGCGTGGACTTCAACTCCCAGAATTCCCCAGCCAGCACATTTCAAGATGCTTGGACTCCCAGCATTCCCAAGCCAGTATAGTGATTTAGAGCACCCTTCGTAAATAAGTGAAGATGCAACTCCGTCCACATCAAATAAAAATTAAGAGCCGATAAGCCAGGAAGAATAGCGGAATTTCTGTAAGTCTGATTTAATAGCGCTTTCTTTTTCCTGATCTTGAAGGAAGGACTGGCTGTTTTGGAAAAAGGGGGTTGGGTAACCTCCTTCCCTTTATTAAAGTCATCAGCAAATCTATGAATTTTCATGATTTCTGCTGGCAAGTCAGTTTTCATCCCAGAGAAGGTTTCAAGCAGAGATGTGGAGGCGAAAAGAAAAGAAAAAAGTATCTATTCCTGTCATGAAGTCAAAAATGATTTTAATTAGTCATAAATTCTAAAGCAATGTGTTGAAAAGGGAGAGATTCCCTTCCAATTCTTCACAAAAGCAGTAATAATAATTTAGACCTAAATTTGTGGACAAGGATAAAGCTGTTGAAGATTTAAAACCAGAGTGGTTGCCTCATCGAGAAAGTGAGGTATTTTTCTTACTTTTGAGCCTTTTGGCTTTATTCAGACAAATCACCATAGATTAAAGATGTGCAACCTTTCACCCTTCCGTGAATTTTTGTTTGCTTGAAAAATTAAGTTTGTATTTGTGGAAGGAAGACATATGACTACCTCAGAGCCTGTATGATTAATTCATGGTGTTGCTTGCCATAAAATGCAGTGTGATCCTTGCAAGATAATGGCTTTAAGAAAGACTGGTACATTTGTGGAAAACTTCATGCTGACAGCTAATATGAATTTTTAAGTTAAATTTTATTAAGTTTTCTTCTTACCGTCCAATGCTTGGAGATGATTTGATTCATACAACAACTAAACCACCTTTATTTAACCACAATTGGCTGGAAACTACAAAGTATCCATCCAAATGGATCTTTCTGTGTTTTCTCAAAAAAACCACGAAGGCCTGGCTCTTAGACCCTCTCATTTTATTACTCTCTTCTTTTTTAAAAAATTGACTTTATTATATATATATATTTTTTTTTGAGGGTTGTGAATTGCCTCAGAGTCCCTCAGTTGGCAGGCAAGTGGGGAAATATTATTATTAATCATCCCAAGCGAGAAGCTGTTGGCACAAACTAAAATCAAAATTTCTATCTCCTCTGTTAGACTGAACAACAAAAACAACAACCAAGGACTGTGTTTAGCTTACCTTGTTTTATACAGCTCACAATTCCAGGTTAAGAAACTTTAGATGGCTGAAAAATTCAATAACACAATACAACAAATCACATTACAATGGTTTTATTCAGCAATTTTGCCAGAGTTTTTAGCTTGCTCATAATGTTATGCCAAGATTTGGTCAAACTCAGACTTTATCCTGGTTTACAGCTTGCCCAAAAGCCAAACTCTGTACTGGTTTAGAGTTTACCTAATAGATAATAGGTAATAGAATAAGAAGCAAAGGAGAAAGTGACTCATTTTCCAGTAGTTCCCATAAACAGTTTTCTTTTCAAAGATACCAGAAATGTGACATATTTTGACCTGCCTCAAACAGGCATCTCCTTCTCGTGATTTCTTAGCATCCATAAATCCAGATCATAATCTCTGAAACGGCACAGCATTCAGGAGAAGCTCAATTCTACTTCCTCTGATCGTTTGGATGCTGAAATTTTGTCTATTAAATTTGTACCGCTGTCCATTTCCCTGCTGCCACACTGGGCTGCTTACAGAAAAAAAAAAAACCTTTAAAACACAACAACAACAAGCAATAAAACTACTAAGGCACTTTTGGAACTGTATCGATTATCAATCAGGAACCGTTGTCGAAGTGTTTTTCCGACATATTTTAAATCCATTTTTGGGGGAAATAAGATTAATTTTTCTCTCTTTGCCATGATCCAGGATGAGTCAGAATGCCTCAGAGCCTTAAAAAACAGTGGGTCAACCTCTATTTAAATCTTTATTTAGTTTTGGCTGTTTTGAATTAATTGCTTTTTTTTTTTTTTACAAGCTTCCCCGTATTTTCCTCTGGAATAATTCAGTTTTGGTTCCTCTCCTCTTCAAAATCCATCACATATGTTTAGGGATGGTGGAAGATTTTTATTTTACTTTTGGTATTTAAAAAACAAAAACGAAAAACCAGCGTGCAAATGTGTAAATCAATGCATTTGCTACGTCTGCTAGCTGTTCCTAAGCAGAAGGAAAAGCAGATTTAGTACAAAGCGAACGTTTATAGTTGCCCTGGGCAATATTAAAGCATGATACGGTGTGTATAATGATACGTTTCGTTTTTTTTTATCAAACGTTTGTCCAAGAAAGCAGTGTATTAAAGCTTCAGTACCTCGGGGTTTTGGTCTGAATTTTAAATCATGCTTCCTACTTAAACCTCAAAAGGAATTGCAGCTAGAAAACTGCTTTTTAATTTTTTTTTCTTTTTTTCAGTTTGCTTTGAAGCGGGTGGAAGAAGTTGATTAGTGTTGGCACCAAAGCATACATCCGATGACTCTGTTTATAAATAATTCCTCATTACTAGGTTGAAGTTTCAAGGTGTTAAAATTCTAAGGGGGTGGTGGAAACAGAAGTAGGAAAAAAAAGAGAAAGAAAGGAAAAGAAGAAGAAAAAGAGAATAGACGGGGGGAAAAGCTGTATGTTTTAATTAGAGTCGGACAGAAATTAGGCGATGAAACTTAATATACTCAGTTAACATGTTCTTTTTCCAAACCTTCTGGTCGCCCTTTTCAAAACCAATAAGGGAAGGAACATTGCCTTAAACCTCCCAAGCCAAGAGAGAAGCTTTGTTAAGATGAATTTGTAATCTTGATTTAAAAGTTGTCCTTGCCCAGGTTTGTCTTTAAAAATGATTGCAAAATTTTGTGGGGAATAAGATGGCTCAGCACTATTCTTCTTCCTTAGCTACCTTTTCAAGATCAGACAGGTTTTTTTGTTTTTTTGTTTTCTCCTGTTCTTATTTTCTATTTTAATTGATGGTTTTAGTTGATTATGTTAGATTTTAGTGTGTTATTTTTGCTATTATTTCATCACAGAATGTGGTTCTTTTATTGCTTTAGATTTTAGTTCCTTATTTGAGTTTCTCCTGCTTTTTATTATATGTTTTCGCTTATTGTGATATATATCTTAGGTTTTTTTCCCCATTGATTTGATGTTTTAGTTTATTGTGTCATATGTTTCAGTTTATTTTTCATTGCTTTGAATTTGGTCTATTGTACTATATATTGTAATTATTTTTTTATTGTTTTAGATATTAGTTTTTATTAATACATAGAAATAAACTAATAATAAATAATATTAGATATTATTTGGGTTTATTTTGTTTTTTGTTATGGGTTTTATTTATTTTTCTATATATTTTAATTCATGTTTCATTGGTTTAATTTTAGTCTGTTTGAATTTGTTTTTATCGTGTATTTTAGTTTATTCTAGTTTTTCATTCATTTTGCTTTATTTTCTATTTTATTTTAGTATTTTATTCTATTTATTTATTTTAGTTTATTGTTTTATTTCATTCTTTTTTCTAAAAAAACATAAAAATAGGCCATTACACTCTTTTGCCTCTTGTCTGTTTCCAGAAAAACCTCCTTAAAGGAGGCCATAGAAACAAAAACAGTAAGGCCATTTAAAAAACATTAAAAAAAATACAGTATCATAATGTCAGCTAGCCTGTATCAGTATTCGTTAGTTAATTTTAACATCCCTCTGGATGAGCTGCAGTCCTTCAGGTTCAGGTGCCCCCCTAAACCCCATTAGGACTTATCCGGGTTCTTTTGATTCGACCACACGAGAAACCCAATGGCCAAGTTCTCACACCCACTTGACACCCTGTGGCGTAGTTGTGTGAACCCAGCCCTGCCCTGGGGAGAAAAGAAAATGATTTCTTTGCCCTCCCAGACCCCCTAAATTTGCTCTCTTACACGCCACTCCTGATCTCACCTTAGTAACGCTTCTCCCGCTCCCCAAAACCTGGTTTGGTTCCATTTCTTCACTCAGACATCTCCTGTAACCCTGGCTTGAATTCTCAGGCCATCTGCCCTATTTTAATCCTCAAATTAGCAATGATACTCAAGAGGAGAGACTGGAAGTTTCATTTAGGAAGGAGGCATTACATCCCCAGGCCTGAAAGAACACACACACACACATATAATAATAATAATAATAATAATAATAATAATAATAATAACAACAACAACAACAACAACAACAACAACAACAACAACAACAACAACCCACCAATACATCACACAATCCTAAACGCTTGGGAAGTGTTTGACTAGTGATTTGTTATAATGAATCCTAGCATAGTTATCTCGTTTGCTGTGTACACTGTCGTTTTTTGTGAATAATTATGACGACGATGATAATAGAAGCCTAAAGATGTTCCTCGTGTTTTTAATTGTGCCCTGAATGGAAAGGTGTGCTCCTCTCAGCAACCCCCTTCCCACAAACACAAAGGAAACAAGATCAGGGAGAATTGGAGATGAATGTTCTCAGCCAGAGCAGAAAGAAGCTTGTCTCTGGTGGCTGAGGGAAAAAACCTGGAAAATGTTCAAGGGGACTTCAGCTTCTAAGCTCACCCTGGGAGGAAGCTAGTTGCAACCATGAGACGTGAGAGGAAAGCAAACACTCTCTGTTGCTTTCTGATGAGCGGGGAGGAATTCTTTCTGGGCTGGCTAGTTGCAGGAGAAGGATGTACAAGAAGAGAATAGGAAGGGACCTTTTAGTCCAATCCCCTGACCAAGGCAGGTGTCCTCATACTATTTCAGCCAAATGGTTATCCAATCTTTTTGAAAAGGTCTAGAGATGAAGATGAAGAAAGACAGAGATAGATGGATGGATGGGCGGAGAAATAGAGACAGACAGACAGACAGACAGACAGACAGACAGAGATAGATAGATAGATAGATAGATAGATAGATAGATAGACAGACAGACAGACAGACAGACAGACAGACAGATAGATATAGATGAGAGATGGATGGATGGACAGAGAGATAGAGATAGATAGATAAATAGAGATAGATAGATGAAAGAGAGAGAGAGATAGAAAATAGATAGAAATAGTTAGATGAGAGATGTAGATAGATGAGAGATATATAGATTGATGAGAGAGATAGAGATGAGAGATAGATGATAGATAAATAGAAAGCCTTGACCTGAGATCTATCTATATCTATCCCAGTCAAGTGACTTTCCAATCTGTGCACCCACAACTTTTGAAGGCAAGCCATTCCACTGATTAATTGTTTCCACTGCCAGGAAATTCCCCCTTAGTTCTAGGTTGGATCTCTCCTTGATAATTTTCCATCCGTTCCTTACTGTCCTGCCTTCAGGTGCTTTGGAGAATAAGTTGACCCCCCTCTTCTCTGTGGCAGCCCCTCAAATAGTGTAAGACTGCTGTCATATCTCCTCTAATCCTTCTCTTCAAGAGGCTAGGCATCGCTAGGCTCCTTCAACTGACCATCATACAATTCGGTCCCCAGTTCTCTTATCATCTTCATTGCTCCTCTCTGCAGAATGCGGGTTGGACTAGATGACCTGCAAGGCTCCTTTCCAACTCATCCGTTAAATCAGTTAAGATACTTCGTGTGAAGAACAGGTCTCGAGAGCCCAACCTTCCCTGGATCAACTCATTGTGTTGAGTTCCCCATAGAGTGTTGTGTGATGTAGACATTGTGATCGGCCAGTTGTTCAAGGCCAAGTGGGGAGGGAGATGCCAACCTGGCACATTGTGGCTTGCTTGATAGACCACAGTGAAGTAAACAAGGGTCTAACAAGACTAGGTTGGGACTCTTGCTTCCCAACACACAATCTACACATTGAAGGACAACATTGTGGTTTATTGTTGATGATCAAAATGGCTTCCTTGCTTAATTCCTTCTTTTTCTAAAGATCGCCTTTGAACTTCCTAGTACAGGGGGTCTCCAACCTTGGCAACTTTAAGACTTTGTGGACTTCAACTCCCAGAGAATTGAAGTCCACAAAGTCTTAAAGTTGCCTAGATTGGAGTCCTAATATCCCTTCCTGGGATGAAGCTTGAATGCTGTTTTTAAAAAAGTTGTGTCCAGCACGAATGCATCAAAAGTAAAATAGAAACAGGCCAATCCTCCTTCTGCCACAACCCCTTGCCCTGACTACAGTAACAAGGCCTCACGGGAGTTGTGTCAGCGTTCCAGAAAACCTCCACTCCAACAAATAACTCCGAGACAGATATCAGACATACAAAGTTCTTTTTATTGGCGTAGTAAACTGGCACATCTGGGAAATCCTGAATCTGAAAGTTCCAGGTTTCCTTACAATAAATCAAAAATGACAAATCCATCCCCTGCGCCCATCATCGCATCCTATGCCCCAATCACCATCTGTCCCAACTTGAGACTTCCCCTCACTTAAGCGCAAACTAACATGACCTTGAGTTAGAAAAAGAATGTTGTGATGTCTAACCACAAATGCTCCAAGAAATTCCCCTCCTCCCATTGTCCCAGGCTCAAAATGTGGCAGGGTGAGAGCATCTGGTGCTAATAGGGCTACCAAAGCTGACAAGTTGAAGTCCACAACATCTGGAGAGGTCCCAAGGGAGAGCACCTTCTGTATTCCCCATTCAGCGTTCTGACAATCTCCAGCCTCCTAATTTGAGGTCCATGTTGAGGCATGAAGATTGTAAACGGAAGCACTGAACTGAACCTCAAGGAAGCAGCTCCCATGACATGCAGTAATTAGAAACCGGCCCATTATGAGGGAATCAAGAATCTTGACAATTTTTTTTCTTTATTTAATCCATAGCTCCAAGAATCTTCTTACTTGGCCCTCCAGCCTCTGGAAAAACTACTATTGTGAGTATCTCCTCCTCCTTCTCGTCCTTTTCCTCCTCTATCCATATCTCTCCTTCTCCTCCTTCCCCTTCTCCTTTCTTTCCTCCTTCTCCTTCTCTACCATTCCTTCTTCACCACCACTTCCCCCATCCTTTTCTTCTAGATAATTTCTTCTCCTTCATATAATTCCTTCTTCTTTGCCATATGATTCCTTTTCCTTCTTCTCCTCCTTCCATGGCCACCACACAAATGGTTGTAAGTGCAAGACTATTTCTTCTTCTTCCTCTTCCTCTTCCTCTTCCTCTTCCTCTTCCTCTTCCTCCTCCTCCTCCTCCTCCTCCTCCTCCTCTTCTTCTCCTCCTCCTCCTCCTCCTCCTCCTCCTCCTCCTCCTCCTCCTCCTCCTCCTCCTCCTCCTCCTCCCCTCCAAACCCCCCACTTGTCTCCCATAGCTCCTTTTCATCACGTTTAGAGAAAGCAAAACACCCTCTTTAAATGAGAAGATGAAGACCACCTCGCTGGCTGTCCTAACGGCCACTTAAAAAGCAGCAGGAGGGACTGTTGCTTTAAGCCAAATAGAAGTCCAGCCATTTCTCTCACAGGGCTGGGTTAAGATTTCTAATTGTAGGGCTCAGTTTTGAGGCTCCTCTCTTCAGACCTTTGGTTATGAATGACCCGGGGCTTCGATTTATTTCTTAATAGCCCTTCCTTGAAAGGGGAAGTTGCTTATGGCTACATCCTCTTGTAATGGCCCCCGTTGACTCTCTTGCCATTCCACTGACTTCATGAATTTTTATTTATCTAATTTTATCCAAACCGCATTTAAATTTAATCCCCCTTCAAGCAGCCCCGGGTTAAATAGGTGACAGTCTCGGCTTGAAATATCCACCCAAAGAAAATCCATCCACCATGCTTTTGAACAGATATAATTTTTTTTTCCGGGCATCATAAAATGTCACCGTCCCAAATTCCCATTGTGTCAAAATTAAGAGTCATTTCTCCTGTCTCTTTTTCACCAGCTGTTCTTGTGCATCATTTTGACTTTTTTTTTTTCCCCTCCGAGCACCGTGGGGGCCTTTTCCCTGCTAGGAACCCTTTCCAAGCACTGCCCCCCCCCCAAACAAATGGAAAACTCCCGACAATGCAGAGGGTTTTTTTTTTTCTTCTTGGTTTGTTTTTCTTCAAATATTCTTGGCAAAGACACATGGCTTTTCTTTCTTTCTTTCTTTCTTTTTCACGGCCCCCTTTCCTGTTCGCTTCTCCCACCTTGTATCTCCCTGCAGGCGATGTGGCTGAGTAAACAATTGGTAATTCCCCGGATTTCCCCAGAGAGTTTGCTAGCCAATGAATGGTCAGCCCTCTCAAGTGAAGTGCGCAACTATTTGGAGAGAAAGCAGGTACGTTTCTCAAAGTGACAAGGCCATCTCTGCCTGTGAGGGGGAAAAATAAAGGGTGGCATTTGCTGGGTTTTTCGGCAGGTGTGCGGTGGGGGGGGGGTCCAATTGTCACCGTTCGTTTGCGTCCAAGGGTGTCTCTCGTGCCCACTTTGGAGTTGGGGATGAGAGGCTCGCAGTGTTAATCTTCCCAGGTAAACCGGACAGGAAACACGACCAGATAAACTAATTTGATTTCATTCTAAAGCTACGTTGATAGAATCTTGCAGGTCTGAAAGTACAAATCTATTAAAAACAAAACAAAACAAAATCACCCCACCCTCTTTTACAGCCCAGGAAATTATGGAGGGTTTCTTCTTGGCCCTTCCGTTATGCCGCTGTGGGCTGTGCGGTCTCTTAAGGCACCAAGCTGGAAAGCAGGAGATTGGGAATTCAAGTCCTGCCTTAGCCATGCAATGCAACTGGGTGACCTTAGACCAGTCACCAGGAGACAGGGAGTTCTAGCCCTGCCTTAGGCATGAAAGCCACCTGGGTGACTTTGAGCCAATCACCAGAGACTTGGAGTTCTAGTCCTGCCTTTGTCATGAAATCTGGTTGGATGACTTGGCCCAACCTACCTTACAGAGTTGTTGTTATGGAGAAAATAGGAGGAGGAAGGTCCTTTGGAAATGTTTGTCGCCTTATTTGTAAAAATAATAAAGGCAGGATACAAATATTTTTTTAAAAAAAACAAAAGCCTTCTTTTTGGCTTCCTGGATATGCAGTGTTCTTGCTCCTTCCATCACTGAACACCCTAAACAATCTTGGGCCCTCTTTTTAAAATGGATGTCAGGAAAAAAAACAACCCAGACCCCTCCTCTTTTTTTTTCTTCCTGGAGGCCAAAGATGGATTTTTGGATTTTCATTCCATTCAGAATAAAACCTCAATTGGTTTGGGGGACACACACACACACACACAGAGCCATGTTTTTGAGCAGGGAAAGCAAAAAAAAAAATCCCCTTTGGCTTAATTACTCTCATTATTAGCATATTTCAGGCTAATCAGTGGTGCTTTGAAGGATGCCCTGTAGGGTTTCCTTGATTATTACAGGATAGGACATGAAAGGCAGGAAGGCCTGGCAAAAATGAGAGATGGCAGGGTGGGGACAGCGAATGAAGCTGACATGGCACACTCTAGACCTCTCTCTGGCCCAGCTGGCATCTGTGTAGAGCGGTTTTCCCCTGCAACTCGTGGCCCTTCAAAGGAAACGGAATCGAATGTCCCAGAAAAATCCAACTTTCAAACCATATGGTGAGCGAGAACAGACTTTGAAGAGGCTCTTGCAGCTCTCTGGGTGCTGTCCAGGGTGCTGAACTCCGGGTTGCTGTCCAGGGTGCTGAACGGTTGAGAAAAAATGTAGGAAGAAGAAGACGGGGTTTATTTTATGGATGAGTGAGATTTTTATTTTTTTTTAATCCCTTGGTGAGTATCTTGAGGAGGGGAACATGCACCATATTGTTTCTTCCTCCTGTTTTGCTCACAAAAACCCTGTTAGGTAGACTGGAGGGAGAGAGAAGGAGTGATGCGAAGTCAACCGAACGGCCTTTCATGCCTGAAGTGGAACTAGAACTCCCAGTCTCCTGGTGGATTGGTCCAAAGTCACCCCAAGGGCTTTTCTGACTAAGGTGGGACTAGAACTCCCAGATTAGAACTCGCCCTTTCTAGCCTGATGCCATAACCATGAAGTAAAACTGTCTCTAATTTGGGTCTTCTTCTCTGTTTGGAGTGATGTGCCCATAACTAGGACAGACAAGTGATCAATGTTTACACAAAGTAGCTCTAAGCTTGATTGTTTCCTTGAGGACATTTCATAACCCAACTAGGTAACACCATCCGTGCTAGTGAGTGTGATTTGCTCTCTGTGTTTCCATGGTAGCCCTGAGCTTGGTTGTTTTCTTGCAGACATTGCATTACCCATCTAGGTAACATCATCCATCCCCTGAGTAGAAATACGCTCTTTCCTCTGTCCTAGATCCTTTCAGGTCCATGGTTCCTCTGGAAAGATTTGTCTGAAATATTCTCCTGCCCAAGGCCACTTCCCCTGCTGAAGACCGCTAGCCAGAGGCTGGGAATGGGCTCCCTTCCCCCATGATCCTCTCTGCCTAGCTGTCCCTCCTTCTCTCCCACAACCATTACCCCCTGCTTGATTGCTCCTCATCCCACTGGTCAAGCCAGCTGGGGAGGAGGGGAAAGGGGGACTTAAATTGGATTCCACCAGCTTTTGCAGGCCAGACCCCAGGATCTCTTGAAATGACACATCAAAGCAGGACGGGAGAGACTGTCGGTTTCTGAGAGCAGCATGAAGCACCTTTATAATGTGACAGCCTCAAAGCTGCCAAGGCATGTCTCCAGCTGCGAGGGGCTGCGGGAAGCTTTTGATGTGCCCGCCCGGTGGTACTCTGAAGACTTCCAAGGAAGGCGCGGCGTTCTTTCTTTCCCCCTTCTCCAGCTTTCGAGTGGCTAACGTGCCTGCTTTAGAGCCGGCTTTGAGTCACCGGGGACCCAGGGAAAGGCCTAATTGGGTCATTTAGTCCACCCTTCACCGGCCTGACACGGAGCTGTTCTCCGGGACTCCATCCTGGGCAGCTTACATTCCCGGCACCTTTGAAGGAAAGCTGTTTCTTCTCCGCTGTTGGCGGAGAGCGGGGAAAAGTTTCTCAGAATTATTAAAACACACACCGATCCGCCAACTTCAGTTTTCTGGCTGCTCATCTGGAGGAAGCACGGTTAGGTGTTTTTTAGGGGTGGACTGTGGGGGTCCTTGATGTTCTCTGAGCTTTTTGCAGACTAGGTGGCATCATCAATGTTAGAAGAGAGTGAGGTTTGTGGAGTGGAGGAGAAGAAAAAGAGGGGAGGAACAGAAGAAGAGAAGGATGACAACTTTAGTGTCCTTGGTTCTCTCTGAGCATGGTGGTTTTCTTGAAGATCTTTTGTTACCAACTAGGTAATATCATCAGTGCTAGTGGGGTTTGTGCAGTAGAGGAGAATGAGAACGGGGGGAGGAGGAAGAGGAGAAGAGGAGGAGGAGGAAAGGAAGAATAGGAAGAGAAGAAGGATGACTATGATATCCTTGGTTCTCCCTGAGCATGATGATTTTCTTGCAGAGATTTCATTACCCAACTAGGTAACATCATCAGTGCTAGAATGGGTTTGTGAAGTGAAGGAAAAGGAGGAGGGGCAGAAAAGCAGGAGGAGGAAGAGGAGAAGGGGAGGAGAAGGAGGAGGAGATCTCTGAGCCGGTTTGTTGGTTTTTTTCTTCCTACAGACATTTTATTACCCAACTAGGTGACATGTGCAGGAGTTTCCTTCAGCTACCATATAAACCCCCCACACTGTAGCCCTCTTGATGTTCTAATGGAAGAGAATATTTACAGCTCCAGGTGGAGCTGTTTGGGCTGTAAAGACACACTTCCTTTCCCAATTTCCTTTGTAAAAGGTCTTGGAGGTTTATTTTGTTTTAAAAAGTGAGAAACTGTAGGAAATGTTTAAAAGGAGGGAGGGAAAAGAAACAAGAAAGGAATTGAAAGAAATCAGGAAAAATGGATGAAGGCCAAGACTGCTGAGACGTTGCCTTTTTGGCTAAGTCAAGCAGTTGGAGATGGCCATGAACTCGTAGCTTAGCACAGCTCCAAAGGAAACTTGGCTGTATATTTATTTTACCCAACTGATAGAGAAAATTTCTCTGCCGATAGCCTGAGACTGGTCAGCTGAATCCTGCACGGATGAAGCTCTGGAGCACAGCCCTCAGTTGTGCCAACACTGGGTCACACAAAAACTAGAGGAAGAGTAGAAGGGAACATTTAAGGCTCAGGGTTCAGCTTGGTGCTCCCTGAGCTGGATGGTTTTCTTCCAGACATTTCATGACCTGACTAGGTAACATCATCATAGAATAATGGAGGTGGAAGGGATCTTGGAGGTCATCTAGTCCAACCCCCTGCTTGAGCAGGGGAGTCTATCCCAAATATTAGCCCCTACCTAGGATCGAACTCACAGCCTCCTGCTTGTGAGGTGAGAGGTCCCCCTCTAGGCCAGTGAATTTTGCAGAGTGAGGTTTGCAGAGGAACAACAATTCTGGGGTCCCAGGTGCTCTCTGAATTTGGTTATTTTCTAACAGACATTTCATCACCCAACTTGGTAACCTCATCAGCGCTAGAAAGACTTGACTTTGCTCTCATTTTATATTCTAGGCTGGGCGGAGCTTGCCCTCTCTGTGTGGGCAGGAGGGTCCTTGGTGGTGTCTTGATTGGCATATTTTTTAAAACTTTTTTTTTAATTGAACAAACACACACAAAAAAGAAAAAGACATTTAAAAACAATGGACGTGGTGCAATCATCCTGGCAGACCCAGTTGTCTCACATCGCTAATAGATATAAAGAATAATATGTATTTACGTTTTATATACATAGTATATAATATATACATAGACATTAATCATTTTTAATATTTTTTATTCTTCCTAGTTTCCCGCCGGTGATAAAAACTTTCCCCGTATTTTATAATAATCAAAATTGGCCTATTTCTCAATTACACTGAGTTTGGCTCTAATTCTCTTTAACTCGCCTGTTCCTTCTCTGTCTTTAACCATGGTTTAGAACGTCCCTGACGGCTTGTGGGCCCAGCTGATTGGGGAACGCCTGAAGCTTGACGATTGCCTCTGCAACGTACGTACAACCGGTGGCTTGCCAAGGGAGGGCCTGAGATTCGAACCCACATTTGAGGGGCTGCCCCCATAAACGGGGGTGGGTGGGTGGGATCAACTTGTTCTGCAAAGCCCCTGAAGGCAGGACAAGAAGCAATGGATGGAAACCAACCAAGGAGAGAAGCAACCTAGAACGAAGGAGAAACAGGAGGATGAATAGAACCCGAGATTCCCTGCCCTCATTACCAGCAAAGGCGCCCCATGTTCACTTCCTACCCCAAGGGGAAGAAAAAGCAAAAGAGCTTTAAAAGGGGGAAGCAGATCTTGCAGAGATGGTAGGTTTCCCCGTCCTTCCAAACCTCCGGCCAGATTTATGGCGGGAGACTTCGAAGGCAGCTCTCTCTCTGTTTGTGTGTATCACACCGGAAGATAAAAAACAAATGCCAAAAAATTGTGTGAAGTGAGCCTGCCGGCTACTCTTCCTTTCTGCTTTTTGCTTTTTATTTCTCCTCCTGGTGCCATTCGGCCAGCCTTAATTGCCCCGGCTTTCTGTCCCACCTCTTGCCGTTGTGTTGGCTTTCGTGCCGCCGCCTGTTGTGTTTGATACACTGGGGTTTAACGCTGTCACTTGGAACCTCCAAGGGACCCGGTTTGTATTGATTGATGGGGCTGCCAAGTACCCCCAGAGGGCTGGTTCCCCTAATGCAAATGCCGCTAGAATCGCCAGCGATCACAACAGTGTGTCTGTGTGTGTCTTGAAGCACAAGGGCCACGGGCATTAAGTCCTGCAGCTGGCAGCTCGCAGGCCAAAGGTTTCCGGCATCTTTGCGCATTACAGTTTGTCAGGGGGCTCTTCCTCCTCCACGGCTCAGTCAAATAAACGTATAGGCATCAAGAAAAATTCTGCCTTACCCAGAAGCTCCAACTTGGTTTTGAAATAGCTGTCAGAAGGATAGGATAGGATAGGATAGAATAGGATAGGATAGGATGGGATGGGATGGGATGGGATGGGATGGGATAGGATGGAATGGAATGGAATGTAGAGTAGAGTAGAATAGGAAAGAAAAGAAATTAGAATAGAATATTCTTTATTGGCCAAGTGTGGCTTTATTGGCTAAGATTGGACACACAAGGAATTTGTCTTGGTGCAGATGCTCTCAGTGTCCATAAAAGAAACGATACATTCGTCAAGAGTCAAGAATCATCAGGTCCAACACTTAATAATGGTCATAGGGTACAATAAGCAATCAAATCATACTAGCAAACAATAAAAATCATTAGGATACAAGCAACAAGGTTACAGTCATGTGGTCATAAGTGGGAGGAGAATGCTTGGCAACCGTTGGCTCATACATACAACCGTTGCCAATGTCCCGGGGATCACATTGTCTCCTTTTTTCAACCTTCTGAGAAGCCAAAGCCTGTGGCAGGAAGAAAAGCTGGATTCACTTATGAATCGCGACCGCAGGGATGCTGGTGGCAAGAAAGGTCGTAGCACGAGGAGGGGGCCAAACTCACTTAACAACCAAGGCCACGGGCTTGTGGTCGTAAGCCGAGGACAACCTGTAGAAGGGTCCTCGAGCCCCACAGCTTCCTCCTGACCTGAAGGGGTTATTAATGAGTCTTTAAAGGGGAGCCATAGGTGGGAGCCATGGTCAATATACAATCAATATATAACTCGTTCCACACCCTGCTGTTCCATCTCTCTTCCTACCCCCACCCTCCCTCCCTCCCTCCTCCTCTTCTTCTTCCTTCCCCTCCCCTCTCCAACATCTGTTGGAAGTGGTCCCTCCTGTGATCCCACATCTGCTCACAGCTGTTTCAGACCTCTGCTCTGTTTCAGACCTCTGCGCCAGGCAGCCAGCCGTGGGGAGGCAGCGGGGGGGACGACAGGAGTGCCCTGAGCATACAGGCCCTTTTGATGTGGGATAAAACAGAAGCCAGCTGCTGGGGGGGGGGGGGCTGGAGGGGTTGGGGAGGTTTGGCCGAGGGAGCCCAGCGGAATATCAATAAACCACCTTGGCGGTGGATGTTTGACTGAAGTGTCGAGCCGGTGGATAATGTAGTCTAATTAGGGCTAGGCCGTGCTCTCGGCACGGAGGAACCTTGATGGGGTAGGAGAGGGAGAGAGTGACCCATATATCTGTCCTTAGAGGGGCTGATTTATAATGCATTAGCCCTGCACTTTGAAATGGGCTTAATTATAGACAACTTGTTTGTCAATCTACCTTCTATTCCCTCCACACCTTCCTTCCCTTCCTTCCTTCCTTCCCTTCCTCTTTCCCACTTATCTTCCTTCCATCCCTCCTGTCTTCTAATTGTCTGTCTGTGTCTCTCTCTGTATCTCTGTATCTATGTTTCTATGTATCTATCTTATCTTATCTTATCTTATCTTATCTTATCTTATCTTATCTTATCTTATCTTATCTTATCTTATCTTATCTTATCTTATCTTATCTTATCTTACCTTACCTTACCTTATCTGTGTCTACCATCCTAAACTCTCTCTCATCTATATCATCCATCCTTCCTTCCATCCATCCATCTATCCATCCATCCATATCTGTGTCCGCCCATCCATCCTTCTCTCTCCTCTATCATCTCTCTCTGTGTAATTATCATCTATCATCTATCATATCTATTTTAAAACTATCTACTCAAATTCACTGGTCCTCTGTTGTGTTTTGCATCCGTTGTTCTGCGGGCGCTCTTTAGTGTGAGGGATTAATTTTGCACATCTTATCCTTCAGGGTTGGATTCTGGAAGGAATTCCTGACAGCCGAGAATTTGCCAGGTCCTTACAAGTACACGGTATCGTTCCTAGACATGTCGGTATGGACTTTGCCTTCTCAAATTCTCTCGGAATGCTTCCCAGTTCATATCCAATAACATTTGAACTGTGGCTGCCGTAAATGTGCTTGCATCTACAGGTAATCCTCGGCTTACAACAGCTGTCAAGCCCAAAATTTCCTTTTCCAGAGCCAGTCAGATGCTGATTGAGCTTTGCCCCGTTTTTCTTATCTTTCTTGCCACTGTGGTTGAGAGAATCACTCCTGTTGTTCAGTTCACAACACGGTCTTTAACTGAATCTGGCTTCCCTTTCTCGTCGGAAGGTTGCAAAAGGGGAACCACGTGACCCCAGGGATGCTGCGACCATCGTAAATATGAGTTGGGTTTTGCTCACTTGCTCATGGAGATGCTACAAAGGCCGTAAGTCTGAAACATGGCCATCGGTTCCTTCTTTCAGTGCTATCGTACCTTCAAATGAGCTGTTGTAAGCTGAGGACTACCTTTACCAGACCCAGGAGAAACCTAAATGATGATTGGATCTGAAAGCACGGGGGCAAGTTGGGGGGGAAACAGTACCCCCAATTTTCAGTCCTGCATCGGTAATGCTTTCCTCAATTTTTTTTTCCCACAGTGGTGCTCTATGCTCCCGACATCGTCCTGATTGAGCGGAATTTGGGAAAGCGAGTGGATGAAATCACCGGAGGTACACCTTGATTTTTTTTCCACTGTTGATGTTGGTTGGGAAATTGACAATGGCAAAAGAAAATATTTGGGGTAGGAGAGGCAAAGCGTCCCCGTTTGATCTTGGAAAGGATCCCACTTCCGCCTGGTCCTGTCACGTGTTTGGAGAATAGTGTCATGCCCCGTTGCAGTCTGATTCCAAGGGGCAGATCGAGCAGGTGACGGGGAGTGGGAGGGTGGCTCTGGTGGCTGTGGAGGAAACTGGGAAAGGGCATAGGCTGGCTGGGCATTCAGAGGAAGACCCAGGGCCATCCCCTCTTCATCCTTTGGCACGCAGCGAGGAACAGAGAAGGGAGCAACATGGGTTACGGGGGAGAAAAAGGCCCTGATTCCCTTCATTAGCTGCAGCTGGGAAAACAGGATATAAAGGGCATTTGCACATGGCTCCTTGCTGGAAGCAAAGCGTGCATTTTCTTGGCCGAGGCTTATCTGGGTTTTGGCATCCTCCCAACTTGTGGCTGCTACGTGATCCTTCTTCCTAGAGGAGCAAATACAAAGAAATATCCCCGTTGTTATATTTCTCCGGTGTTCCAAATATTCTCCAAGAATAAGATTGGTCTGCAAGTTAAATATTGTTTCAGGATTTAAGTTGAGTCCATCTCACGCGTGGTCTTTATCCCAGAGGTGTATCATACGACTTTCGATTGGCCCACCGACGACAACATCCGCTGGCGTCTGAAGGCACCTAAAGGCATCTCTGAAAAGGAGACCGCTCAGAGGCTGCTGGAATATCATCGGAACTTCCCGGGAATAGTCCAGTCCTTTGGGAAATCCATCAAGTTGATCAATGCAGACCAGCCCTGTGCAGACGCGTTCTGGCAAGGTGGGAAGAGGTTGTACGTGTGTATCGTCCTTCATGTAGGAATTGTCCTTGGGATGGAGTGGCATCAACCAGTAGATGAACGTGTCTCAACCTTGGCCACTTGAAGATGGGTGGGCTTCAGCTCCCAAAATTAACAGAATAACAGAGTTGGAAGGCACCTTGGCACTCTGTTAACGCAACCTTGAAATCACATTGGCCTTTTTGGCTGCTGCAGCACACGGCTGGCTCATATGGAAGCGATCGTCTGCTAGGATTCCCAAGATCCCTCTCGCCCTTACTGACCATCAAGCCAGCGTTCTCCAGACCACCTGCTTTCTGGGAATTGAAATCCACCCAGCTTCAAGTTGCCAAAGTTGACAAATACTGCCACAGACCCAAATCCTAAGAGGCAGAGAGCATCATGGAATCCCCTCAGGGAAGGAACACCATCTCATTTGGTTTGGTCTGTTGCCTTAAGTCTGAACATGGCTTTTTCAATAGGAAAACAGGAGAAATCGCTTGCTCTAAAGTCAGCCTTTAAAATAATAATAATAATAATAATAATAATAATAATAATAATAATAATAATAATAATAATAATAATAATAATAATAATTGCTCCACTCCCAACCGTCTGCCGCTGATAGCCTCCTCATCCAACTTCACTCTGTGTTTAATGCGTTTGTTAGAAAGGCCTCTCACTAATTTCAAGGCCTCTATTTATTTTTTTTAAGGAAAACAAAGCCAGCCGAAGTTTACATTTGAAGTTTACAAATTAATTACTTCTAAATTACTTAATTAAATTTAAAAGTTCACATCATCGTTCATAAACAATTCATGCCTCGGATTGCAAATGCATGCGCACAGCCTGAATATTAATTATTGTTAATTAATAATGCAGTGAGAGAAATTGAAAAGTGGAATGATAAAAAATAAACAAACCTCCCTCCTTCCCTCCCTCTCTCTCTCTCTCTCTCTCTCTTTTTCCAGTGAAGGCATCTACTTTCTTTCCTTTTTTTAAAAAAATAATAATTAGAAGTGGAGTCTAGGGGATCATTACTTCTAATTAACTTGGTTATTTATTGCAAATTAAGCATCATTTGTAAGCAGGCTGGTTTGCCTGAAATCTTTGTATCTTGGATATGCTGGCTCAGGGAGAAGAGACATAAGCTGGGATTGTTTAGCTGATGTTTGCTTGCGATTCAACTTATGCTCTTAAACTGGGAGCAACTTGGAATCAGGGTTTGGACTGTATCTGTAAATTTGAAAAACTTCAGCAAGTTTCTTTTGCCAGCAAGGGAGGCAGTGTGTAAAATAGAGTATTGGGAACCTCTGGAGAGATAATTTCTATAATGGGATAAGGAACAGATTCCTGATATGTATTAGATGTGCATTACCAGAAATCTACTCCCAGATAAGCAGAGATGAGGTCCAATATTAGTATATTAGACCAACAATGAAGCAGTAAACAATATTCCAGTGAAGGAACTACCAATCCAGACAAACAAGCCAACAGTAAACAACAAGAAGCCACTAATCAAAAAATCACGAGAAACACTTCCACCAATACTGATAGGGCAAAGCACTGCTCCTTGGCAGGTCCTTGGGTAGGGCTTTATTTTCTGCTTGATTGTTTGTCTGGTGTTAATACCTGCTTATCTGTATATAAACAATGGAACAAACCCCATTCACTTCTAGCACTGATGATGGACCCTACTTGGGTCATGAAATATCTGTAAGGAAACAACCAAGCTCAGAGAAGACCCAGGACCCCATAGTCGTCATCGTCTCCTCCTCCTCCTCCTCCTCCCCCCCTCCTCCCAAACTCCATTCCCTTCTAGCACTGATGATGTTATATAGTTGGGTCATGAAACGTCAGCAAGAAAAGAACCAAGCTCAGAGAGCAACAAGGACCCCAAAGTCATTATCTCCATCACCATCACTGCCACCACCTCCTCCTCCTCCCTCCTACAAACTGCACTCCCTTCTGGCACTGATGACACTACCTAGTTGGGTGATGAAATATCAGCGTCGTATGACGGTGGAAAAATGGGACCCAGCAGAAAAGAAAGGACAATTTGCAGTTCCATTTATGCCACTCTTTTAAGAATGAGTAACAGGAATAGCTTTGTAGCCAGGTTCTCTCTAGTCATGAGGGAGCCAAACTCCATCCCTGTGTTCATCAATGGGAAACTCTTTGCCCTAATGTCCTTGTCAGGATCACTTTCTGCCTTTTTCTTTCTTTCTTTCTTTCATTGTTTTTTTTAATAGTTCTGTCACATGTGAGACAGCCGCCTCATACAGACAGTCCCTTCTCAGCCCGGATTCTTCTTTGTGGACCTCCTGGTTCCGGAAAAAGTTTGCAGGCGGCCTTGCTAGCTCAGAAATATGGGCTCATCAACGGTTTGTGTTCCATAAATATTCTTCTTTGTGTTTCCTTTGTGCAGTCTTTCCCCTATTGGGGCAGTCCTTGGTTTATGACCACAGTTTCCATTCCTAAGCAAGACTTTTGTTAACCGAGGTGCAAGCTGCCCTGGGGGAATCCTGGGAGTGGACATCCGTACATCTTAAAAGTTGCGCCAAGTTTGAGAAAGAGTTACTCTAGAGTAGAGGTCTTCAAACTTGGCAAGTTTTAAGACTTGTGGACTTCAACTCCCAGAATTCCCGAGCTAACCTGACTGGAGGAGGAATTCTGGGAGTTGGAAGCCCACAAGACTTAAAGCTGTCAAGTTCAAAGACCCCTGAATTAGAACATTTGGGACAAAATGGCTGCCCAGTCTCTTCTTGAAAACTTGCAGGGATGGAGCCCCTTGATGTTTCGTTGGAGAAGCGTCAAACGTTCTTCTGGCTAGAAGTTCGACTTGCGAATAAAATCCCCAAAGAAATCAATAATTTACCTCTTCTACCCCCAAAATTATACGGAGGGATTTGTAAACTCCCTAAAGTCAAACTGAGGTGATTTCACCCTACCGTGGGCTGTTCAAATGTGAAAACAAAGATTGGAGAAGACAACTAAAGCAGCATCCCAGGAGTTTTGAGTGCTTGGGAGAAGTTTCCCTCCAACAAACCTCAGATCTCCTTCTCAACAAGTTCCTTCAGCAATTATAAGTTTATGACCTGGGAGAACCGATCACCTCACTCCTGCGTATTTCTTACTTTGATTAGTATCTTTCTCTCTCGAACTTACAAAATGAAAAAACAAAACAAAACAGAGAAAAGAGAACACTTCCCATTCTTTTTTATTCTGTGTTCTTCCTTGCTTTTCTTTAGTACAGCGAGAGAGAGAGAGGGAGAGAGAGAGAGAGAGGAACCTGATGGAAAACTATTTGAAACCCCAGGGGTTTTTTAAAAATATTATTCAGTGTCCTTTTTTTCACATCTAGCTTTCCTTTTTCTACTTTCCCCTCCATCTTCTCCGTTTGAGTTCCTCTTTCTCTTTCTCCTCCCTCCCTGTCTTTTTCTTTTCTTTTCCCCCTTTTTAAAAATCGTTTCTCCTTCTTCTCGGCTGAGCTTCCCTTTCTCTTCCTTCCATCTTTCCTCTCTCCCTCTTTCTTGTTTTGTTTGTTCCCCTTTTGAAAAATTAATCTTATCTTTTTCTGTTTCTCCGTTTTCTCCACTGAGCTCCCCTTTCCTTCCTTCCTCTCTCCCATCCCTATCTCTTCTTCCATCCTTACCTCTTCTTCCTTTCTTCCTCCCTCCCTGCCTCCCTTTTTTCTTTTCTTTTTTTCCTCCCTCCCTTTTTAAAAAGTAACCTTGCCTTTTTCCATATCTCCTTTTTCTCAGTTTGCTGCGAGCAAATGCTTAAGGAAGCCGCTACTGGCGACACCAAACTGGGGAAGTTCATTAAGCCGTACCTGGATGGAGGATGGCCAGGTAGGGAGATTTGTGGACGTGCGTATCCCCCAGTTTTTTGGGAGAGGACGAAAGAAGATGGAATTGCCATGGTTGTTCCTGGAGACAGGCCCCCATAAGACGAATCCAATTAATAATAGAGAGTCCACGATCATTTTCCTTGATGAATTCTGAGCTTAATTCTCCAAGTGGGGTGCTTTATTTATTTTTCTTACTTATGGGAAATATTTCTACAAATAACTCTTTATTTTCCCCCAAACAACATCCCTGTAAGGTGTGTTGGGGCTGAGAGAGAGGGACTACTAGCCCAAGTCATCCATCTGAAAGTCACCTAGCTGGTTTTCGTGCCTAAGGCAGGACTGGAACTCACCACCTCCTGGGGATTATCCCCAAGCCACCCACCCAGCTTTAAGGTGGACTAGAATTCTCTGTCTCCCTTTGACTGGTCCAGAATCACCTAACTGGCTTGCATGCTAAGGTTGGACTAGAACTCACCACCTCCTGGTGATTATCCCAGGAGGGATAATCTACCATTTGGGATCTAAAAGGGAGACTTGGGGTCATCTAACAGATAACAGGTAATCAGAGTTGGATTGCCTTGCTTCACCCTCAACATCTACCCCTATGGGAAGAAAATACACACATGGCTGGAAAATATGATAAGACAACAAACAGACCTGAAACCTGAGACATTTTTGTTGGGCATGATTCCATATATATATATATATATATATAGGACGATGATATTTGTATATTAACATCTTGGGCACCTAGAGAGCACACTGCTCAACAAAGAAAGGAAATGTATGATATAAAATACTAAAAAATATTCCCCTCCCCCCAAAAATCTACCCCTACCTCAATCTCTAAAAAGTCTCTAACTGAGAGCAAATCTTTTTATTTCCACCCCTCCTGCTCTCCCTCAGCTACATTTTGTGTGTTTGTGTATGTATACTCGTGTTTGTATGTATGTATGTATGTATGTGTGTGTGTGTGTGTGTGTGTATGTACACACACACATACACACACATATATATTTGAGAAGACATCACTTACCCAGCCTCTCTGCGAGTTGAAAGGCTAGGTAAATTTCCCTGTCGGAGAGATAAGCTTGGGTTTTATTTCTTCTTTATTTGATGAAAAAAAGAAAGAAAATAAAATCACACGTTGCCTCAACATCCTAAGAAATCCTCGGGGACTTTTGCTGGGAGTTTTCTCCCCCCTCCCCCACCTCTGCTGGTCCTCCTCCACCGTGTGTTTGTAGTAGTGCGTGGCTACTTGGTAAATAATTTACAAGTTGATTAATAAACTCACAAGGGTATAATTAAGTGAAGGAGAGAAAGAGAAAGAAAGAGAGACAGCGGAGGCTTTGGTAAGGGGCACAGGGCTTAGGGGAGCTCCTGGCTCTCGTCTCTCCCCCATCTCTCTCTCTCTCTCTCTTTTTTCCTCTTTCTTTTTTTCATGAAACTTTCTAGGGTGCTGGCGTTTGATGATAACTTGGGAAGAGCTCAGCGCGCCTTCCCTTTTGATGTGGAAATAGGACAGTTTGAATCCGTCGAGTTTAATTTTTCACAAGCTGTAAGGGCTGGATAGTTGTACTTCCTCAGAGTGTGTGTGTGTGTGTGAGAGAGAGAGAGAGAGAGAGAAAGAGAGCGAGGGAGATGGTAGACTAGAGGGAAAAATCCTGTTCTCTCTTTCTCCCTCCCTCCCTTCCTCCCTCCGTTTCTCTCTCGCTTTAAAATACTCACTCACCCAAACAGCCCTATGCAGAATCCAAAATCAGAGCAAATAAACAAATTGGCGTTTCTTTTTATTTTCCCAAGTTCTCTTCACCTGTGTGCCTCCTTCTGCCCTGAAAGTTGGGTTGGGGGTCTCCAGGGAAGGTGGGGGGGGGGGGAAATTGGCAGGCAATTTATTTGGGGCCCTTTAAAAAAACTGGCCCATTTTATGAACGCATTTTCAAGAGGGGCCCTTGGCTTCCCTCTTGAGGATATTTTTGAAATATCGCTTGGGATGTATGCCAGCTTCCAAGCACTGCATCAAAACTTTTAACAATTTTTTCTTTCTTTCTCTCTCTCTCTCTCTCTCTCTCTCTCATGGGAATTGTTAAAAGAGGAATCCCCCCCCCCCTGCTGAAAGGAGAAACAGCCAAAGTGTTTTTCCTTCTGGAAGTAAAATTTGGTAGTCGGGAGAATGTTTATATTTCTATAGGCTATTCTGGATCTTTTTTCTAGTTGTTTTTTTTTGCATCTGGCCTTTAGATACATTGATATTGTACATTAGGTAGGTAGGTAGGATTAGATAGATGAGATAGAAGATAGATAGAAAGATAGGTAGGTAGGTAGATAGATAGATAATAGATAGATAGATAGATAGATAGATAGATAGATAGATAGATGAGGGATAGGTAGATTACTGTATTACTAACAGATAGAAAGAAAGATGACAGAGAGATAGATAGATGATAGATAGGTAGGTAGGTGGGTGGGTAGATAGATAGATAGATAACCTTTATTGTCATTTTTTTACTGTGGGGACACTGACACACATTAAAGATGAAATTCTGTTGCCTGATCTCAAAAATGTATGCAAATACATATACACATTATGTGTGTGTGTGTGTGTGTGTGTGTGTGTGTGTGTATGTATGTATGTATGTATGGTATTCAGCTTTGCTCGGATATTTTCCCACATCATTATTAGTTGTGCTTTTAAAGTTGTAGCAACGTTTCGGCAGAATTTCATCTGCCATCATCAGGCTTCTGTATAGTGCCAAAACGTTGCTGCAACTTTAAAAGCACAACTACAATGACGTGGGAAAATACCCAAACAAAGCTGAATACCATACATGTAAGTACCCGCGAAAACTTAAGAAAACATATGTATGTGTGTGTGTATACACATACATACATACATATATGTATACACACACATATACACACTTGTGTATGTGTGTATATATTTTATCCTGTCCTGTCCTATCCTATCCCATATTCTATTCTATTCTATTCTATTCTATTCTATTCTATTCTATTCTATTCTATTCTATTCTATTCTATTCCTATTCCTATTCCTATACCTCTACCTCTACCTATTACTATTCTATTCCTTATTCTTATTCTTATTCTTATTCTTATTCTTATTCTTATTCTTATTCTTATTCTTATTCTTATTCTTATTCTTATTCTTATTCTTATTCCATTCCTTATTCTAATTCTATTCTAATTCTGTTCTGTTCTATATTCTATTCTACTCTATTCTATCATTCTACCTTCCACCTTTCGCCTTATCTTGTAGGAAGTTTGTACTGCCAGTAGGTGGCACTAGATAATCAATAAAAGCTGCTCCGCCGATGTCGTGTTTATCACAGGCAATGCGCTAAGCAGAGCCGCAGTTGGCTGGATTCAAAAGCCTGCAAAAAGAGCAGCGGCGTTAAGAAAATAACGATGGCCTTAGATATCTCCTGTGCTTGTTATTATGTTGACCACAGTTTGAAAGGTTTTTGAACTTCAGTTTCCAACGGAGACCACCATTTGTATGCAGCCCCTGTCAAGCAGTCTTCCAGACGAGGGGAGGTTTCAGAAGCGCTCTTCAAAGCTGGCATCTTCCAGAAGTCTCGGCTCAAGGAAAGCAAGAAATAAAGAGAAAGACTCCCATGGAGAGATCAAAAGAAAAAAAAAATTGCAGGAGAGGAAAAAAGAATATCCGTTTGGAAAAAGCACAAAGGAATATGACTTTTGTAGGTAGGCTTGGGGCAAACTCAACCTTTCCATTGAGGGTGGGAGGAAGCTCCCCAAGAAGGCTTATCTCTGTGGAAGGATCGGAAAAGGCCATTCCCTTGAGACCGTCACAGGTGGGACGAGGTTCTGAGCAGCTCCTCAGTGTGTCCACCCAAATTATCTCTCAAAACAGAAGGAGGCCATGAATGTAAAGATCGTGACCTCTCGTCACCTCGCCAGTTTGAAATTATGACTTGGTGGTGGTTGTTTTTCTTAATGGCTTGTAAAGAGGCCAGTTTATTACATCTTCTAAAGATGACCCATTGGCCTCAGGACAGATGTATCCTGAAAGTATTACAATGAAAATTAGTTCTGGGTCTTATTTTTTTTTCCACCCCTTCTTCCCTTCAATGTTTAAAGCTGGCATGCTTAAGAGACATTTCCCGGACATTTCCAATGCCTGGAATTGTTTGGTTTGGGCAGAGGGTTATGTGTGAATCTGGGGACAGATCCCCAAACCATGGTTAAGGAAAACAAAAACAAATCAGAGAGAACAAACCGAAGCAGGAACAAAACAGAACCAGATCAAGGTAAAACAAATCAGAACAGAATAAAACACAAAACAAAGGGAAAAACATGGATAAGATGGAGCTGCACATGATTTTGTTATGGATGGCTATTAGGGATTTGTTAATAACCACCAGGATGCTATGCAAGATCTGAAGAAATGTGCAACAAACAATGAATGGAAGCAATTCAGCACCTTGGAGAGCCCCTTCAATAGGAAATGTTACTCCGGTTTAACTTTTTGCTCATTTCTGCTACTGGATGGATTCCTGCCTTCCACTTTCACCCAGGTTGGTTTCATCCAGACCTACTGAAGCTACAATACCCATAAGTCCCACCTCATTTTTAGGAAGAAACCTTCCATAAGCAAGAGGCCTCAGTCTATCTCCCAACGCCTTTCATGAAATAAAGAACTCTTCCAAACTTTGTGGTCAGCAGGAAGAAGGGTGTTGGTTTTTTTCCTCCCTGGAGGATTCCAATAACATTAAATGAACCTGACCTTTGTGGAATAACCAGATATTCTGCTCCTGCACTTTGCTGAATTTAGAGATGACAAGTCAAGGCACTAAGAAGTAGCCCTTGGCAGTAGGCTGGTAATTAGGGCAAGATGTTAACTGTCAAACCCTGAGTTCAACCCTCAGGCATCTGAATTAATGGTGGAAGGCTTTAGACCTACTGGGGGAAGGAGTGGGGGGAGGAAACGTATCTAAGAGAAGGAAGAAAACTAAGTGGGCCAGGGTATCAAAGAACCCTCCAACTTTCAGAAGTAAGGAACAGACATCTCCTCCCAGCCTTGTCCCAAGCAGCCCATCGCACGACTCATGAATATCAAGGATTTGATAAGTTTAGAAGGCAGGTCAATACATGTCAAAAGCTCCTCCATCTTTATAGAGAGCAAAGATATTGAACAAAAAGCTTCAAATCGGACTGGAGCGAAGGGAGCATTGGGGTGGTGTTTTGTTCTGGTTCTCATTATAGATCTGTGCTTTCGGCTCGTGGCATCAGCACGATTTTGAAGTTCGTTACAGATCCACCTTTTCAGCCTTCAGAGACCGAGCCCTTTCAGAAGACCTCCGAGATATACAGGCTAAGATGCCGTTTGAGAACCTGGGAAGCAGTTTGAGATTCGGGGGTGTTGTCAATGTAATTTTGGCAACGCTGGCCCCCCTTTGATGGCACACCGAGGCACATGGAAGGGGAGCCATGGATAGGAGAGGCACGTAACTGAACAGACCCAGCTAGCTAGTCCACTTTCAGTTTTCCTTAATTTTTCTTTCTTTTAAGCCCGGGTTTCTAGTCCTTAGGATCATTTTACAGGCAAGGGCCAACAGCAGAAGAGTTGCAAAAACCTAGCTTGAGACAGAGGCTAAAGCTCCACACACACACACGCACCCGTTAGGATTAAAAAGAGAAACCCGACGGCTTGAAATTTGGGTCCGTCCTGATCCCTTGAAAGTCTTGGCAGTTGACAACTTCATCAGACCTTTCTGAGCTCAGCTTCTCATCTGCTTGCGGCCAAGCGGTGCAGGAGAAGCTGTTTCATTTACCCTTGTGGCAACAGCCGGCGTTGGCCAGCCGGCGTTGCTGACAACCTCATCACCACTGTTGAGTGCGCCTTGCCTGTTTGCTGTTGTTAACAGCGAAAATGGAAGGCGGGCAGTTTTCTGCCTGGTTTAGGCAGCCCACCGGAGAAGTTACAGCTCCAGCGTGGCCGGTTGCGAGCCGTGTTGTTTGTTCTCTTCAAAGGAAGCTTGCATTTTATTTATTTCCAGAAGAACAGAGTTGGAAGGGACCTTAGGGGTCTTCCAATCCAGCCCACTGCTTGAGCAGAAGACCTTAAACCATTTCAGACAAATGATTGCCCAACCTCTTCTTGTGAAAACCTCCACGGACAACTTCTGGAGGCCAATTGTTCCACTGGCTAATTGTTCTCAAGGTCAGGAAGTTCCTCCTTAGTTCCAGGTTGCTTCTCTCCTTGATTAGTTTCTACCCATTGCTTCTTGTCCTGCCCTCAGGGGATTTGGAGGATACATTCACACCCCTCTTCTTTGGGGCAGCCCCTGAGATAGTGGGAGGCTTCTGTCATGTCACCCCAATCCTTCTCTTTGTTAAACGAATGTGCCTTTTTCCATCATTTATCAAATACTTTAGCCTCCAGTCTCCTAATCACCTTCACTGTTGTTCTCTGAACTTATTTATTAAGGAAATTTATATGGCCAAGTATAAAAGCCCAGTATAAAAACCACCACCCTGGGTGACAACAATCAGACAGGCCATTTGATGGCCTCCCTTGGACTCTGGGGTCACCTTGGCAAAACCACGTCTTCAGGGACTTTCGAAGGAGGGTCCTGGTGGAGGCCAGTCTTATATCTGCAGGGATGAGGCTCCATCACAGAGAGGGTCTTTCTGGACAACGAGCAATGGGTGGAAGATCATTAAAGAGAGATCCAACCTAGAATCCAGGAGAATCTGATGACCCAAAGTTGCGTGGCACAAAGGCAACACAGTCAGATAATCAGTAGTAGGAGTCCCTTTAATAGCTCCAATTTTGCCCCCAAATGTCCTGGTTACTTTCAGGGCTGGAGAAAAACTCTCCCAGGAATGCCTTTGGCTGCAGAGAATCAAGTCCAAAATGTGGTCAACAGAAACTGTAAATATAAGTCCAATCAAGGCAAAATGAGGTAATTAGTCCGGCAGGGCAAGAGAAGGAAGTCCAGATGTGAAGGAAGGGCAGTAATTCAGTATGGTTGGGAGGATGCCAGGAATGCAGATAAGCAAAGTCAACACAAGATAAACTCATGTTTGTTCCCAGCAGATGCCGCACTCAGCTTGCATCTCTTTTAAACTCTCTTCCCATGAAGGGAATCAGGGCCCTTTCCTCCCCCGTAAGCCATGCAACCCATGTTGCTCTCTTCTCCGTTCTTCCCTGCGTGCCCTAAGATGAAGAGGAGGTGGGCTTGGGTCTTCCTCTGAACTCCCTCTCCCTTGTTCTACCTCTCTCCTGCTCTGCCCAGCTGGACTTTGTCCTTCCCCAGTTCCCTCCACAGCCAACAGAGCCACACTCCCATTCCCTGTGTCAGCTGTTCATCATCCTCCTCGGATTCAGACCCCGACAGGGGTGTGACAGAGAAATTTCTTGGCAGTGAGAACAATCAAGGGAACCAGCTTCTCTCAAGAAATTGTGTGGGCTCCATCAGTGGAGGTTTTCAAAAACAGACTGGATCACCCTTTGTCCAAAATGGCATAGGGTCTTTTGCGTGAGTTGGACTAGAAGGCCTCTAGGGCCTCTTTCCAATTCTGTTATTCTGCGTTCTATGCCTAGGTTCTTGGTCCAGCTAGATGATCTCCTTAGGAGAGAGAATCCGTAGCGTTTCCTGCCTTCCCTTTCCAAGGGGATTCAGTCAGTCCTGGAAGGCTATTGCAGACTGTCGGTCTTGAAGGCTCCCTGTTATCTCCCTGACTTGGGATCAACCCGTCTGCCCATGTCAATTGCCTCCCGAAGGATGTCTTTTCACTCCAAATCAGCGCATTTGTGTGGGATGCTAAGATGTTAACATTAGGACCAAAGACTGTTTCGTTGATGGTGTTCGCTGCTTCGGTTCGCTGTTTCGGTTCGTGTTCTCGATCGATGGCCTGCTGCCTCCTCCTCCTCCTCCTCCTCCCAATCTTTTCTTTTCCTTCCTCTAGTGCCAAACAAGGTGGTCATCAAACTCCTGTCCAGACGGATCAACAGAGTGGATTGCTACATTCGAGGCTGGGTCCTGCATGGTTTCCCAAAAGATGAAGACCAAGCCAAACATATGCCAGGCGCTGGGATTTATCCAAACAGGTAACAGCTCTCTTTTTCCTCACCTGGAGGATTAGCAACCTCAACTCTTACCAACTGGGCAGTGGGCCCACCTTCCCTTCACCTTAGCCAAGAATGGTTTCTGAGCTGGGTGGTTTTTCTTCACCCAACTAGGGAACGTCCTCAGTGCCAGAAGGGAGCTGGGCTTGGAGGAGGAGACAGGGGAGGAGGAGCGTGGGATCTTTGGTGCTCTCTGAGCTCGGTTGTTTTCTGGCAGACGTTTCTTCACTCAACTAGGTAACACCATCAGTTCTAAAAGAGAGTGGGGTTGGTATTGTATGTACTAGTTGCTTGCTCTATCAGCATTGGTGGGAGTCTTCTTGGTAGTTCCTTCATTTCTTTTAGGCTGTTGTGTACCATTGCTTGATTTAGTACTTCCTTGGTTTGGATATTGTTTCCTTCTTGATTGCCCGTCTTGCATTAATCTCAGCTCACCTGGTGAGGAGGCCTCGTTCCCTTTTTGGTTATTCAGTTGTCTCTTTTGAATGTCAGGTAGACGACAACACCTACACGTGTTTCTTGGAAGGTCAGACCTGGCCTTCCAGCGCAACCCTTCCATGAAAAGGAGTTGAGAAAAGAACCACTTGTAAACTCACACCTAGCTTACTCCTTAGAAGCCAGGGCTGTAAATCACTTACTTCTGACACAGGTTACAAAACATTCAACCTGTTTCTAACACCAAGAGTGGACGGGGAAAATCCCTCCTGAAATAGAATTAGGGCTAAGAAATAAATCTAGGACCCGAAGCAGGTGGGTGTATATCAAACCAATTGCAACTCTGCCTCTTGCTCATTCTTAGGGCAGCCCTGGGTTGCTGAAATTTAGATCAAAGTAAATTTACATGCAGGGCCAAACAAGTGAAAAGGCTTCCTTCTTATTCTGCCTTTGTGATGGGCAGTTTTGGCCTCTCTGGTTGATCAAAAATAAAATAAAATTTTAAAAAAACAACAACCAGAATTACTGTCAGGATATCAACCCGTAAGCCTGTTTCTTAGAAGTGATAAATGGCCGGCCCTTCAGATCCCGTGTTTTATCCGACTTCCATCTCATAAACCTGCCTCAAACACTACTAAATTATATAGCAGGGACCAGCTTTAGTCTCTGGGCTCTTTCAATTTATGGAAAGAAAGACTGAAAGGCAGTCGGTATAATTGATAGCTGGGAAGAATGTTAAAAAAAAAGCGGTGGGTGGGAAATCAAGTTATTTGAGTGAAGTAGGCTGAGAGAAATTTTTCTCCCAACCAGAAGAAACAAATTGGGCTATAAAATTTCTTAATATGTAATCATAAAACAGGCAGAAAGAGCAGCTTCCATCCTAGCATCCTGCAATCCGCCTCAGGCGAAGAACGGAATAATTTATCGCCGTGGAAAAAGGTGCTAGAATTCGGCCTGGGTCAAGCAAGCAAAGGCAGGAATCTTCGGAGCCACAGGGAGGGGGAAAAAAAAGGGAAAAAAAAGTTGTATTTCCCCTGGTTTATCCTGGCATCAAATTAGCCGGTGGAATTCACCGCAGAATGAGGGATGAGGTCAGCCCTCTGACTAAAGGGCTATTTTTATTTTTCTTCTTGAAACAAAAGACTTTAAGTGAAAATCAGGGCCAATACGGTGAGTAATTAGGACATCCCTCAGCCAGGATTTATTTGGCTTGGAGTTTCCCTGAGAGGAACCTGGTTTTACCCTGCCAGGTAGATTTTGTTTCATAAAATGTATCTGCAAAACAAGGCACTTTGCTAAGGGCTGGTGGTGGGTGTTGGAATGAAGAAACCCCTACAGATGGTAATATAATCAAACAGATTCTGGAATGCGCAGAAATGGATAGGCTAACTCTAAAAATGAAAGAAAAGGGAGACTGGGAATATTTTATAACATGGGAACTTTTCTACAAATGGCTAGTCGAGAGGTAACAGAGGCTAGATGGATGGATTTGTGCGGAAATATGGACAACGTGAGAAAGAAAAACTGATCTGTAAATATTTTGATGGTTATATAATCGATGTCAATATGGAAGGTAGCATACTTTTTAATGATAAATATTATCTTATACTAGCTCGACAGCCGTGCTTCGCTATGAAACTATGTGGTCGGGCTTAGTTTTTGGGGAGGAAAATAAGGTGGGGAAATCTGCCTCTGCCTACCAGCATCCATTGGTATTCCTCTGGCTCACGTCCTGTCAGTGTGTGAGAGAGTTGAGGGCTGTTTGGAAACTGAAAGAGTATTTGCTGTGTGAGAAAGGAGACAGCAAGGAGCTTGGGCATGACGTAGCTCAACTGTTCTGCACTGAAGTTGGTCGCTGCTGTAAAACTGAAACTGAAATTCCTCTGCTCTGCTTGTGTTTTGCCTTTGGAAGAGATTTATTTTCAGGTGGGGAGGGGGAGTAGAACTCCTTAGCATCAGAGCGTGTTAATAATCATAATAATATAGGAAATACTCTAAATGCTCTGATGGTCATTTCAAAAAATCCTTTCTTAGTGAGTCCCTAGAAGCCAAGAGGAACATATGGGCCAAATTGCAAGTTTGTAGGCTTTAAGGTTCTGGAGATTTCGTGATGATGCCTGAGTGACATTTCGCTTTTATATAGATAGAATATATTTGTATGTACCTGATTATAATGATTGTGACGATGTTTATATTTTAACACTTTTGACACTGCTCAATACAGAAATGGAATTTGTGATACAAAACAATTACAAATTACAAACTAAGACAGTTGCGAAGTGACTTTTGCTCCACTCTACAGCCTTTCTCGCCCCTGTTGTTAAGTGAAGCACTACAGTTGTTAAGTTAGTCACACGGTCCTTAAATGGATCCGGACTTTGCTTGTCAGAAGGTTGCTACCCCGGCGATACCGCAGCCATCATATGTATGAACCAATTTGGATTACGCGGCCAGGGGGAGGCTGCAACGGTTGTTAATTGTGAGCAGTGGTCCCAAGTCACTTTTTCTCAGTTGTGACTTTGGACCGTCACTAAACGAATGGTTTGGAACAGGTAAGTCCTTAGCGTATGACCGCAACTGAGCCCAGAATTTAGGCCGCTAAGTGGGAAATTATCTTGGCCCCCTTTTCCTTGCTGCGTTTGTTTAAGTGAATCACTACCGTTCTTAAATGACTCACACGGTCATTAAGTTTTCCTGGCATTGTCATAAACGCGAGTCAGCCGTCAAGCTTCCGAAAGCAAATCTCGTGACCCGTAAGGATGTCGAAACGGTCCTCAGTGGGAAAAACAGTCCTTTTTTTGCCCCCCTGTGCTGTCGTAAGTTTGAGCAGTCGCTAAGCAAACTGTTGTCAGTCCGTCGTTGAGGACCAAAACTCAAAACGGGGATCGAAAGGCAACTGGCTTTGTGTTTCTTCTTTTCCTGCTCTTTCCACTTAAGTCTAGGATGAAGGAGAGAAGGGGAAGAAAAAAAAAAGAAAAATTCAAAACTGGTCCAGTAGAAAGAAAATGGGGGATTTTATTTCCCGCTGCTTGGTGATTATTTGGACTTTTCCTGTCTCCGCTGCTAGTTTTCAGGGTAGATTAAAGATAATCAGCTGCCTATTAATGGAGACCTGAACTGGAAAACGGCGCAGGAAGCAGGCCGCCGAATCCAACGGTTGGGAGAGGTTAATAACTCTATTACTACCGGGTTTTTTCCTTTAGCCATTTGAAGAGTTCAGCATTAGCCTTATCTTACACCTCCATTAATTGAGCTAATAAAACCTCCGTGACCTTCGCAGGCTGCCATTATCTCTGAGTTTGCCAGGCGTGGGCCGGCATACTTATTGTGGCATATGTATTCCGCAGACATACCGGGCTTTGCGTCGGGGAGGAAGGTTTTTGGTGAAAAGATCACCCAACTTCAAATCCTCCAGCCTTTCCCCCTCTTAACATTTACCTGCTCTCTTCTGAGAGCCGTCGAGAGGCAGGTGGAAATGAAAAAGGACGTGACTTAATTAAAGCCCAGCGAGAAATGTTCCCATCCGGGGTTGCGTGGGGAAGTTGTCAAAAGGCCAACGAAGGTTGGCTCTAAGTGAGAAGGGCAAGAAGGAGAGGAAAGAGAAGGGGAAGGAGAAGGAAGAGAGGAAGAAGGAGGAGGAGATGATGATGATGATGGAGGAGGAGAACATAGAGGAGGAGGAGGAGGAGGAGGAGGAGGAGAAATAACAACAACAACAACAACCACAGTTCTTAGGTCCTTAGTTAGGATTTGAGCTGTTGAGCTATCAACCAGCCCCAAAGGCTGTGAATCTCACTAAAGATTAACCAATAATAATAATAATAAAACAAGAAAACTCAGAGACTACCAAGAACCCCACAATCATTGCCCCCCCCCTCCTCCTCCTCCTCTCCATAAACTCCACTCTCTTCTTATGCTGCTGCTGTTACCTAGTTGGGTCGTGAAATATCTGCAAATAAACAACCAAACTCAGACAGCATCAAGGACACCACAATCCTTCCTCCTCCACCTCCTCCTCCTGCTCCTCTTCCTCCACAACCCCCACTCTCTAGCACTGATGATGTGGCCTAGTTGGGCAATGAAACATCTTCAAGAAGACCACCAAGCTCAGGGACCATCAAGGACTTCCCAAAACGCATATCCTTTCCCCGGCTACATTGGTAGGGATTGCCAAATTTCCTGGGCTCTCCCCCCCCCCCTTGCTCTCACATCTCCTCACTGGTGGTGGGTCAGGCTGCCTTTACCCATACCTCCTCCTCCTCCTCCTCCTCCTCTGCACTTCCTCTCCGACCTAGCTATAGATCTTGAGGGTTGTGTGGAGTTGTTGGTATTTTGTCTATATTTGCTTTAACCCAGATGCCCTGCCTAGCCCGCGGTGGCGAGATGTAGTCCCCACTCTCTCATCAACAATAATTAGGCTTGTAAGACTAATGGAAGAAATCGTGTCTAATTACCTTACTGAAGGCCCAATTATGCTATTAACATTCGCCTGGCTAGAAGCTAACGGGCAAGGAGAACTGCTCATTTGCATAGCATTAAGTTAATTGAGCTGGAAGCAAAAGGGCGGGAGGGGGAGAGAAAGTGCTAGAGGGTTAGTATTACAAACTGGATAAGGATGTCCAGACTGGGACAATTAACCTGACCATTTTATTAATTAACGGGGATCTGATTACCTAGACGGAATAGCATTTGGCAGAGAGAGAGGGAGAGAGAAAGAGAGAGATGAGAGAGAGAGAGAGGGAGAAAGAGAGATGAGAGAGACTGAGAAAGAGACAGGGAGATGAGAGAGAAAGAGAGGGAGAAAGAGAGATGAGAGGAAGAGAGGGAGGGAGAGAGAGTGCACACTGGTGTATTCCATTCTCAGCTCTTAGACAGCTATGTAGGGATTCTAGGCTGATGCCTCTTTTTAACTCCGCCCCCAGGTTCTGTACAATTTCTTTTCCTATACAAGGAGAAAAAAATGGCGGGGTCCTCACATGAATGGCTAGTTCTCCCACGTTCATGTCGAGTTCCCATTTTTCTGCAGCTTAGCTATGGGTTCCACAACAGCCCCCGAGTTTCGGTCCAGAATGCAAATTGGGGAGCATGTTGAGAGCATGCTGATGGCAGCCCCTCCAATGTTGGAAGACTGGTGAAATATAGTGAAAGGATTTGACCAACCCAGATTCACCGTTCTGAAACAGTGGCATATATGTTTGCCTTGAAAAAAAAAAAAAAGCTAATAGAGAGAGAATATTATCCTAATTCACCAACCAATCTTTGGCAAGGAGTATTAAGATATATGGCAAGGAGTATTAAGATAAGTATGTTTATTTTTACAAGTTGGCATTATAATGCAAATAAATATTAATATATTATATGGCCGCTAATAAATGTACAATTATGTGTATGTAGTCTGCTCAAGCAATTATGCAGCTCTCACTGGTACATTAAAAAAATCCATAAAATCCAATTAGGACATTTAACCCCTCCCACCAAAACTTTAAAAATCTGGTGCTATCATTCAGCTTGCTTTCTCACAACCCAATAAGACCAATATATTTAACACCCTAAGGATAAATTGTGTTCAGAATTGGGAGGTCTGTCAAGTGATATGTTTTGAGAACATATTTCTTCCTTCCCTCCCTTCCTCCCTTCCTCTTATCTTCCTTCCTTCTCTCCATCCTTATTTCATTCCCTCTTTCTTATCTAATTCCTTCCTTCCTTCCTTCCTTCCTTCCTTCCTTCCTTCCTTCCTTCCTTCCTTCCTTCCTTCCTTCCTTCCTTCCCCACTTTCATTCAATTTTATTATAAACCATGAAACTATGAAAGGAAACACCAGGAAAGAAAGGGGATGGAAAAAGAAAGGGGGAAAACTGTATTTGTCCTGCTGTTTCTTAATCAGCAGGCTGCCTTTGGTAGAGGAGTCCTGCAGAGGCCTTGTCTATCCTCCCAACTGCTGAAGTTTCTCTGGCTCGAAAGACAAACATATTTGTAGGTGCAAGCATGTCTCCTCCTGCCTCTAGAAACAGTGAAGACTTGAGCAAAGGGGAGCTAAATGGTCATTTGGAAAATAAATAAAAATACAATTGACCTTTTTTCTTCTTTTCCTCCCCTCTCCATCCCAAATTGTCAACTGTATTTCTTTTAAAAAAAAAGAAAAAAGAACCATTAGCCTTATCTCTTTGGAGGCTTCAGCATTCTTTGCCCAGTGATCAAATTTGTTGAGTATATCATCACAGAGAGCTCGCATTTGTGCCCCAGAGCCAAAGCTAATTGGAGGTGGGCTTCGGTTTTTTAGTGCCGTGATTGAGTCAGACGGTGTCCAGCTTTCAATTGGTTGGCTACACAAACACTCAGTGGCCTCAGGAGGGAATGGTTCCCAAGGTGCAGAAGACAAACTGGAAGGAAAAAAAGAATGAAAGAAAGAAGAAGAAAAAGAGAGAAGGAAGGGAATGGAAGGGAAGGAGCGAATTGCAGTGAAAAACAAGGATGAAATTTAGAGCCTCTCTACTTAGAATCATGAGGAGGAAGAGAAGAAGGAAGTAGACAAACTTTGTGGGTTGTTGCAGCTGAAATGGCTCACCACATTGTGAGGATACATGTGACATATTTTGGAGGGGAGGAGGGGGAGAAGTAGAGGGAGAGGAAGAAAAAGAAGAGGAGGAGGAAGAGGAGAAGGTGAAGGTGAAGAAGACTACTACTTATTTACATCTTTCCTTTGAAACATTTAAAATATTTGTACTTTCCCCCTCTGTATGTGTGTTTGTGTGCATGCAATTTCTGTGTGTGCCCGTCCTTTGCATATTCCCTTGATTGAAGCTTGTGGCCTTGAATGTCACCTCCAATTCTCCAGGCTCAACCACCCTGGAATCTCTTTGGATTTGGAGTTAGTGTGTTGGATCAGCCCAACCTTAACCAATCGATCCTGGTTCATCCCGCGGTGGTTTAACCCAGACTCTGAATCCAAACCTTGAACATTTATCTCTCTGAACCATTGGCCATTTCCCATTTTGTCTCTTCTGGCTGCATGGAACCTAGAACATCTTAGTGAACTGCAGTTTATTTGAACGTTCACCCTGCGAGGAAGTGCCAGCCAAAATCCAGCTCTGGGAAAGAGGCGCCCGCTTCACGTTTTCTTATCCCAAAAGTCTGAATTTGGTGTCGTCCAGTTGAACTTCCTCTTCTTGTTCTCCTTCCTTCACTCTCCAACCTCCCTCCTTCTGAAGGACCAGAAGGGTCTCTACTGCATCTTGTTCTGGTCACCACAACACACACAAAAAAAGATGTTGAGACTCTAGACAATTGACTCTTGTCAATTGTCCATTTGGTGAATGCAGAAAAAGGAGATCCTGGGACGTTATTTTACCAAGAGTCTAAACTTTATTGAATGAATCCACATTGGCATAGAAGAAGCAAAACCAGCAAACATAGATAATTCCCCCTTCCTCTACAGGCCACCCATAGTCCATTACATCCACCAACCCCTTCTGTCCATTTTGGTATGGGAACCAGCCAGCCATGCCGGCACATCTACTGGGGACGTCCTTTAAGTGGCAGCAATGTCTCCCAGGCGCCCATGGTGCTTGGATGCCATTCCACAGCCCCATCCTTTTTCTTCGTCAAGCTTCGAGCAAAGCGGAATATGGGTGAAATTGTGAGTCAGCCTTGACAGAGTGCAGAGAAGAGTAACAAGGATGATTGGAAGGCTAAAACATATGAAGAACGGATGCAGGAATTGGGTAGTGAAAAGAAGGACCAGGGTGACACGAAAGCATCTCCCAATATTTGAGGGGCTGCCCCAAAGAAGAGGGAGTCAAGCTATTCTGCAAAGCAACAGAGAAGGCAGGACAAGAAGCAACGGAGGGAAACTCATCAAGGAGAGAGAAGCAACCTGGAATTAAGGAGAAATTTCCTAATCCTTAGAACAAGTCATCAGTGGAACGAAGTTATAGGTGCTCCATCGCTGGAGGTTTTTAAGGAGAAACTTAAAAACAGCCACTTGTCTGAAATAGTGTATGTTCTGGGCTGGACTAGAAGACCTCCAGGGTCCCTTCCAGCTGTTATTTAATCTTCTGTGTTCTAAGAGGAAAACTCCTGACCGACGTGGAAATTTGGCCGGCCGCTGACGTATTAACAGCAGAGACATAGATGCAAACAACCAAAGTATTTGGGAACAATGAAATATGCATGGCGATCAGTCACAGCCTTATAAATTCGAGCAATTAGCCGGGTAATCTGAGAAAGCCGAGGCAAGTCGGGCCGGGGATGCGGTTCCCTATTAGTTAAATGCGAGGGTTGGGGTTTTTTTTTTTTTGTTTTTGTTTGGGTATTTGTGCTTCCCATCAAATCAACTAACACTTTCTTTAATTGGCTCATGAATTATACAGGGGGGGGGAGAAGGGGGGTGTTCGCATTATCATTTAATCATCAGTAAACATTCCTGCCTCTTCCCCCCCCCCCCAACCATTGCAAAATGCAGAGTTGCTCATTAATTCCTTAATTTCAGCAGATGGAAAGAGAGCGATGAACGGTTTGGCAAGACAAAATCGCCTCCGGCAATGGGGGGAAAAAAAAAACAGGAAGAGAGAAAAGAGAGAGAGAGGAGAGAAAATGGTAGGAGGGACATTTAGGGTTTAAAAAAAAAACCTATTTCAAAAAGGCTGTCAGAAACTCAATCTGTGAGCTGTCAGCTGCTTGGCCCCCTCCCCCTCTCTCCCTCCCTCCAATTTTTCTTTCTCCTTCTTTCTTTTCCACCCCACCCACCGTGGAGAGTGACTGACGTATCCCCACTCAGCCTTGTCAGCGTATCTTTAAACATCACCCAGGTGGGGTAAACCGAACCCAATGTAAATTATTTCTTGTCTTCCTTGCTGGGTGGGTGGGCTTTTTCCTCTGTCCCCATGAATATTTCATGCTAGGTTGCATAAATATTAATCCTAATAGCTGTGCACAGCGGTTATTATTTCTGTCTTATGACAAATATTCATAAAATATTCAGGATCCCTTTTCGGGAACATTTACACACTTGATTGTGGAATGTCTTTTTGGGCACGCGCTAAACATATTGGGGTGCTCATGATGGACCAGTTTCCCCTCCCCTCTCTTCCACCAGCCTCCGCTTCCCTCCATCCTCTTAATTAATACTCTGAGATATAAATATTTAATCAGATTTATTTTGCGTTTCCCGCCCCCCTCTATTACACTGGAAAGGTTCGATTTGACAGTATTTAAAAAGCAAGAACGTATTCTCTATTAGGAGGCCGGTTACTTCTGACACGTGTGTAACATGGCATTTCATTGGTTCTTTCTTTTTTTTTAACCCCTCCCTGTTCCCTTATTTGCATTTTGGGGGACCTGTTTTTCCCCTCACCTCTAAAAAAAATGTATCCTTCAAAGAACATAAAAACTTTGCCCTTCTTGGGAAAGTTTCTGTCCCGAGCATAAGGACTGCTTCTGTTTTGTTTAGTTTACTTTCTTTCATTGCACCTCATACAACGGAATTAAATGCCATCTTCAGTGTGCGCTATAACTATAAAAATAGAACCCAGACACACCTCCTTCCCATTCTATACAAATGTTTAGGAAGGACAGAGGGGATTAAATGTCATTTTCCCCCTCGTGCATGCCACACAGAGAATGCATTTGCTGCTTTCTCCAAACCACTTTCAAAGAAAGGCAGCTGGTTGATTTAAGCTATCTAATGGGTCTGGCATCTTGGAAGCTTCTTGGATGCAAAGTCAAGAAATCAGAACTGAAAAAGTTTCTTGGACAAGAAGGGAAACCTCTTTTTCTTCAGAGGACAAAGAGAGTCCAGTTGCCCTTTGAAAAAAGCACCTTGAAGGCAGCATGGATTTGAGCCAAACCTCTCTCCAGCAGTTGAAGCTGTCTGGAATCCGCTTGACAATGGTTAAGCATAAGATGGTACCGGTAAAAGCGGGGTGGAAAAGATCTCAGAGAAGAACGGAAAATATTTTATTTTAGGTCAAAAAGAGCCTGATGATGTAACTTTTAGGGAGAGAGAGATTAAAAGGTAACGGTTCTTAAAAACGTTGTGAAGGATATTGGAAGTCACTTCTTCCCCTTTCTAGCTTTTCTCTGTCTTTTCAATTGCCTAAGCAAGGTCCCTTCCAACTCTGTTATTCTAAGTTAAGTTTTTGTGCTACTTCCTTCCTTCCTTCCCTGCCCTTGTTTCTTCCTTCCTTCCTTCCTTCCTTCCTTCCTTCCTTCCTTCCTTCCTTCCTTCCTTCCTTCCTTCCTTCTTTTTCTCTTTTCCTTTCCTTCCTTCCTTCCTTCCTTCCTTCCTTCCTTCCTTCCTTCCTTCCTTCCTTCCTTCCTTCCTTCCTTCCTTCCTTCCTTCCTTCCTTCCTTCCTTCCTTCCTTCCTTCCTGTTTGTATCACACACATATACACGCGCCAAATAAAACCAACTGGACTCCCACCAAGTTCTCCCTCTGGCTCTTCCCAACCACGCAGGCCTCGGCCTCTCCAAAACCCGCCAGTGAAGGAACACACACACACACACACACACACCGCCCGCCGGCCCTCCTGCCGTGCCAGCAAAGTGAAGAGGGGGCTAAACAGCATCCAAGTCGTGGGCTTCCTTTTCTTCCCTGCTCTGTCAAGTGCCATCAGAACAACCTCCCCGGGGGGGAATTTCCCCATGATGGAATAACAAACGAGAGTAAGGAGGGAGAGAGCCGTGCATAACAACCAGGGAAGGAGGCGGGAGGCCCCTCTGGGAAGCTGGTGGACCTTGCCTGCCAGGTGGAAGAAGAGAACGAACGAGGAAGTGTGGGGATGAGCCTCAACCCCTTCAAATGTTTGCTCCGTGCGAAGGCCAGAGTAAGCAGGGCATCTTTGGTTACGTTACTAGAGTGGAGAAGAAGTTTCCACGTTTTCTTAGGTTGAGTGCCAGAATTGAAAACCCCAAACCTCCTTCCTTTGGGGAACTTCATCGAGGGGATATTATGATAACAGATAATGAGAGTTGGAAGGGACCTTACAGGTCATCTAGTCCAACCCCCCCCCGCCCAAGTGGGAGACCCTGCACCATTTCTGACAAATGGCAAATCTCTTCTTGAAAGTCTCAAGTCTCAAGCTCCCACAACTTCCGAAGGCAACTTCTGTTCCATGGGTTGATTGTTCCCACTGTCAAAATATTCCTCCTTATTTCCAGATTGAATCTCTCCTTGATCAGTTTCCATCCATTATCCCTTGTCCTGGCCTTCAGGTGCCTTGGGAAATAGCTTGGCCCCCTCCTCCTCTCTGGGCCAGCTCCTCAAATATTGGAAGACTGCTCTCCTGTCTCCCCTGGTCCTTCTCTTCACTAGACTAGAGTAGCCTAGGCCAGAACCGGACTGAACCAGTAGAATACCATCACTGCAGTACACATATGGTGCAGTAGTGCGATGCTGCCGGTTCACACCGGTTCTATTGAACCGGTAGCTCCGGTGAGCAGTTGGCTCTGCCCTTAGCTCAGCTGATTCACATAGCAGAGAGAATTGCCACACCTCAGCTGTTTTACTCACCAGCGCTGACATAGAAGTGTGCACACGTGTGCGAAGTGCACTCTCATAGAACCGGTACTAAAAAAAATTTGAATCCCACCATTGATAATGGTGACCGCCGTGACTTACAATGGGGAACGTCAGTGTGTTTCAGGCTTAAGAATAGGACTCTTCTGGGCACACCGGGACTTGAGACTGATGATGTGTTTTGCCCCTCCTTCGGGCACACCTTGGTCACCTTCTACAATCCAGAGCCTTTTACCTACGTTTATCCTATGTTTTAGCCTCCAGCCCCCTCATCATCTTCATTGCTCTTCTCTGCACTCTTTCGAGGGTCTCCATGTCTCGCTGGTCGTGTTCTTCACCTGGAGATAGGTGATGCCAGAAAACAAACCAGCCTGATCCTGGTCATTTTAAGGCAAAAGATGGGAATCCCCCCCCCTTTCCACATTCTTCCACCAACTTGCTTTGCCTGCTGACACCACAGTGGATAATAAGACAGACACCCCAAACATACATATATTGGGAGACGAAAAGCGCATTTTTGACAAGACGTGTCCAAGATGTGTTTTGTTAGTGGCTTCGCAAAGAAGCTCGTTTTTCGTTGTTTTCAACTCCCTCCCCTTTTCCCTCATTCCCAACAAGCTTTCTTGAGATGCCTTTCCCTTTTTGTGTGTGTTTTGTTTTGTTGATTTGGAAAATATAATGGGGGAAGAGTATCAATTATCGGGGTGATACAAACAGCTGTCTTCTTTCTCCCCCTGCCTTCTACCCTCCACACACCTCCTTTCTTCCTTTCTCTGCGAGGATATTCATCCGGAGACACGTTGTCACAAATTATTCATTCTGACAATTGTGTTTCCTTAGTGTTGTTGGGCAACGGAAACAAAGCTGAAACAAAATGTTTGGAGTGTAAAGGATAAAAGACAGTTGGAAACTGTATATTCTTCTCCTGTCTTCAGAAATCATTAGATTTTTCTCGGTGTTTTTTTTTGTTTTTGTTTTGCTGAGTTTCTGTTTTGTGTTTCTCGTCTGTTTCCCCCCCCCCCCTTAAAATAAATAAATAAATCCCGCAATGGGAATCAAAATTATTATCTGTAAACATTTGAAAAAGCAAACAGGAATGATTTTCATAACTTTAGGTTCTACAAAGGCACCACCTAATCTCTTCTGTGCTTGGCACGGGGAAGAAAGCTCCCTCTTTCATCTGATTTGAGTCTCTCCAGCAGATGTAAAATGTTCCTTTTGGTGGAATGTCTCAAGCTTACCAGCCTGAGAGGCAGCACACCAAAGCGGAAAAAGAAATAATAAAAAAAAAATTAGAGCATAAAAGCCAAGCCGAGAAACTGCAAGGGGGAAAGAAAGCTCAGAGAACGGCTATTCCAGAAAGCCTTTTCACCTCCCCCTGCTGCTAAACTGAAATCTAAATTTAAATTAAATCTGAATTAATCCTTGTAAATTGGGCTCGAGTTCAAAAACCATCAGGGTGCTGCCTGCGTTCTTGTGACCGAGTGACTGGGTTGACACGTACTGGATGTTCGCCCTGTGGTGAGGAGGTGAGGTGAAGTAGAGGCAGTCCTGGACTTATGACCACAAGCAAGGCTTGAATGAGTTGTGTCCTGTTGTGTGAGCTGGTTTTGTTTCTGCCATGGTGGCAAAGGCGAATCCCTTCCATCGTTAAGCAAATCCTGAGGCTGTTAAGTGATCCCAATTTTACAATTGGGACAGTTGAACAAATCCCTGCAACTATTCAGTGAAGTTCAGTCATTAAGCAAATCCTGACGCTCTTGAGTGAGCAAACACACTCTGAAGGACTGGCTTGACCTTCAAAGCAATCGGCTTGATCTTGCTGCCGTTGAAATCGTCCTTCACCTCAACCCTTCTTCATTTCAGGGTCTTTTTCCTGAACGTCCCAGCGGAAACCATTCTCGAGCGCCTGTCCTACTCCATGGTGGATCCAGTCAGTGGGGAAAGGTTAGTGGCTTTGCCTGACATTGCTAGGGTGTGTGATGTGTGTAGGGCGCGTGGAAGAACAACAACGTGGTGACCCAAAGGGGCGTGCCACAAAGGCAACACAGTCAGATAATCAGTAGTAGGAATCCCTTTATTATCTCTAACTTTACCCCCAATGTCAAGGTTAGCTTTGGACTGGAGAAAAGCTCTCCCAGGAACAGCTTTTGGCTGCAGAGAATTTAGTCCAAAACATGGTCAACACAAACTGTAACTTAAAATCCAAACAAATCAAAGTGAAGTGATTAGTTTGGCAGGGCAGGACCAGAAATTTCAGACTTGAAAGCACGGTAAAACTCACACAGTTGGGAAGGCACCAGGAACACAGATAAGCCGTGACGATACACGATAAAGTCATGTTAGCTCCCAACAGTCTGCTGCACGCAGCTTGCCTTTTTTATACACTGTGTTCCCAGCTGCAGCTTATGAAGGGAATCAGGGCCCTTTCCTCCCCCATAAGCCATGCAACCCACATTGCTCCCTTCTCTGTTCCTCCCTGCGTGCCCTAGGATGAAGAGGGGGTGGGCCTGGGTCTTCCTCTGAACTCCCTCTCCCTTGTTCTACCTCTTCCCTGCTCTGCCCAGCTGGACTTTGTCCTTCCCCAGTTTCTTCCACAGCCAATGGAGCCACACTCCCGCTCCCCATGAGCTATTTGGCCTCCCCCTCAAATCTGCCATCAACCAACCAGCAGATTTGTTTTAAAGCTGGTATAAAAAACACTTAACACATGCAGGGACTTTGTGTCACACCTTCCTTTTCCTGAGTTTTCTGCCACTTTCTAGATACCATACGCTGTACAAACCTGCCATCACCAAGGAGATCAATGACCGCCTGCTGATTAATCCAAAGGAGATGGAACAAACCATCAGGAGCAAAGTCGACTTGTATTTCAGGCTTTCTAGCTGTCTGGAACAATATTTCGAAGATGCGATATTTATCAATGGCGACCAAGACCCCCAGACGATATTCGAGTACATAGAGAGTTACATGATTAACCCACTGCCGGTTAAAGAGATCTGGGATCTGTAGTAGCTCAGCCTCTGTAGTAAGGAAGCTGAAACTTAACTCTCCATCTAAGAGGTTTTTTTTTTTTTTTTTTTTTTTAAAAGGAGTAATTTGAAGTTTCTTAAATAAGGAAGTCCAAGCAAAGCCATAAACTGAGTTGGATGTTCTTAAAACTCAAGTAGTTTTATTTTAGGTTCGTTTCTGATTTCTTTTCACACAACCCTCATGTGATCCTGCTTAAAGCTATTTGGAGGAGAAAGGGTGACACTTTTGAAGGACAGGTGTCCCCTTCTCCAAATTAAATTGTGATCTGTTTATCCCTTTGTTCTCCCCACCGTGAAGTTTTAAAAAAATATTTGAATTGTTAAGTGGGAAGAAAGTGGATGAAGCCAACGTTTTTCCTTCACTCCTGCTGTGTTTGCTGAAAAACTCATTTCTTTCCAGTTTGGTCCCTTGGTTTGGTTTAAATTGTGCAGATAACATTATTAAAAGCTTCTTGAATCCCAGACAATGGCACTCCAGCTTTTTAACATTTATTTTATTTTTTCTCCTGGTGCCACCTTGGTGAGTTTTAAAAATGCCCATTATGGAATATGCCAACCTTGGTTGGTTGCACCTGTTGTGCATGGCTTTCAGGTTGTCAAGTAGCACCGTTGTGTGTGGATATGTGGGTCCGTGCAACATTCAGCACATCCCCTGAATAGGATCCAGCCCTTGCCTCCACGCATTCTTCTGCATAATTTTGCCTCTCTCCTTTGCTGTTCTTGTAGGCGCTGAAATTTCCAACAAGGAGTCCCCACAGCTCTCTGGCTGTTTTAACAGGTGAGCTGCCTTGGCATCCATGTTGCCCAGGTAGTCCTTGACTTACCAATGTTCATTTAGTGACTGTTCAAAGTTACAGTGGCACAGAAAAAAAGGACTTAGGATAATTTTACACCCTTTAAGACAGGGGTCTTCAAACTTGACTGCCAACTCATAAAAATATTTCTATGTTCTTTTTAGAGCTGCCAACAGAAAGGGAGGGGAGAAAAGGTGCGGCAGCTTGCAAACTGAAAGTGCATTCCATAAATGTTTTCAAAGATAGTAGCTAGGTGACTGAAGTTTGTCATGCAAATATCTAACTGGAGAGCATGATTGATGAATCTGGGCTATGGATGTGTCCTATTGGAGAATAGGAATCATGATACACCCAGGGGTTTGGGGAAAACCAGGGTCAAAGGTGACAATGAATGATGTGTCTCAGAGTCGGCTACACCCAGGCAGTGCCGGAGATGTTAACTCCCAATAAATCCTTTTGAAGTTTTGGAAATTTGGCTGGAGACTCATGATTTAATTGGGGGTGACTGCACATTGACAGCTTTAAGACTTGTGGACTTCCAGCTCCAGCATTCCTCCTCCAGTCATGTCAAGTCAGGAATTCTGGGAGTTGGAAATCCATAAGTCTCAAAACTTGCCAAGTTTGAAGATCCCTGCTTTAAGATCATCTCCAAAGTCACGTAATCAAAATTTTGGACCGGTTCATATTTATGATGGTGGCGGTATCCTTGGGGGGGGGGGGGGCGTCATCCGATCCCCTTCCAAGAAGCAAAACTCAGCAACTGGGTTACCCACTTAACAGCAGCAATTGGCTTGACAACAGTGCCCTCAAAAAAAGTCACTTCTCGCTTAGCCACGGGGATTTTGGGCTCCCTTGTGTGTGTCGTAAGTCGAGGACGCCTGTAATGGCATGCGAGGAAGAGAAGCTGCCTAGGAGACGGTCGGATAAGAGGAGGCGTAGCCCAGAGCTGCATCACAAGGGGAGGAAAGAAATCTCTCCAGTGCCTCAGGCTGTAAAAGACAGTGGGAGGCGAATCCTTTCAAACCGGCAAGATTCTGCCGCAGAGTTAGAAGAAGAAATCTAGTAGAATTGGCCCACGCGGTTGCACAGGCAAGGCTAACACATGGATTCGGGGATCCTTCGTCTTCCTTTAGGCCACCTGAGCTTACTAAGTCCCTTCCGAGCCACGTCGCCAGCACACACACACCCCTCCCCAAACCAGGGCCCCCTGGGGCTCAATTCTGAAGGGTTTGTAACCCTTCCCTTCTTTTCCCCACCGGCTGCTGACGTGAGTGCCTGCTTTCTGCCCCCACTGGTGGCAAAGATACACTGCTGTGCATAAATTGGACAGCTGGCTATTAATAATAAATAAAGGAACTACATCTTGTTAATATCGCCTGCATCAGAGTCCCGCTACTAAATATTGATAAGGAAAACGGCTTCGCCCACGCATTTAAATACTGTTTGCTGTGCACAAGGCAGGGTACAAGGCACGGCAACAGGGCCTTTAATTAGACAGGTACATCTGTTTAATTAATTTTCGCCATCTAGCCTTGCTCTTCCTTCCTTCCTTCCCTCCCTCTTTCTTTCTTTCATCTATATGTGCCCGGCAATATTAGTTCCGCTCAGCTGAGTGTGCAGAAAACCCCAGCCAAGCATCCCGGCCTCATTGAAATGCAGCCGGCGCGTCTTTCCGCCAACTTTCGGGTCAGCGGATGACCCCCCCCGAGGGCGTGCGCTCTGCCTTAAGTGTAGGCCGTTCTGGGTTAGGAGACCATGCTAATATTCATATAGGATTCTCCCTCGGAAAGCACTAAAACAATTGACATTCATTTAATTACCGGGGAATGCTTACGAGGCCTTTGCATAATTAAGAGACACACACACACACACACACCCGCCCACGATAGCAAAGGTTCAGCAGGCAAGAAAAAGGAATTAGATTTTTATAATTGGACAACGACCTTTCCAAACCAATTTGGGACCCGCGACAGATTTGATTAGCATCTGATTGTGGCTAAGTAAGCACTGGCCAAGGAGATGAGGAGATAAACAGGATGGGGCAACCGTGACGAGTGCTTTGATTTAGCCTTTCCCCCCCGACTCCCATTTCCTAATTTTTGAGATTTGGCACACACACACACACACACACTCATTCTGGGAGAGGGGAACCCCAGTGAGCCTTGGGAAGGAGAGTGGGCTGGAGTGGGTCTCTCTCGGGGGGGGGGGGGGGGGCTGTCTGCTATTACTGGTAGCTTAATTTCTGTTGCTAAGCGAGACATCAGTCCAGCGAGTTTTTGCCCCGTGTTACGAACTTTCTCGCCGCCTTTGTCACGCGAATCACTGCCATCGGTAAGCGAGTCATGCTGTTGAGCGAATCTGGCTCCCCCTCTGGCTTTGCTCATAAGGTTGTGACACCCCCTCCACTCTAACCCCCCCCCCCAGGACCCTGACAGCCATCGTAAATACGAGGCCGTTGCCAAGCGCCTGAATTTTGATCACGTGACGGTCGTGTGAGGACTGATTGTTAATTTTTTTCCAGTGCTTTTGCAATTTCAGATGGTCACTAAATGAACAGTTGTAAGTTGAGGACTGCCTGTAAAGTTGAAAGGGAAAAATTGCTTGAAAAAATGGGGTTGGGGAGGGGAGATGTAATTACCATTAAACAGCACCACAAAGATAAGGAAAAAAAGCAAGAAAACCAGTGAGGTTTTTATTCATTTTTCTTCCTTGGAAAATGTTCAAAGTTCCTCAACGTTTGCTGTACGTGGGGCCACCATCTACACAACAAACATACAAGCCATCCCACCCTTTGTGGGCATCACACAAGAGAGTCAACATGTCATTAACGCACACACCAGCAAAGTTGTGTGTTGCTTTATTTACCAATGGCTTCATGTCACACAGTGGCTGCGATAGCAGACAATACACAAAATCACACACACACAAACATATATATACACCCCCCCCCCAACATTTAGAGTCAAGTATCATCCTGAAGGGAATAGAGGAACACCTGGATTTTTTCTTAACACTGCTTTGATTTGGGTGGGATAGAAACACAACGGCAAGAGTTTAATTTGCTGCCTTTGCTTTTCAAAGCAAAAGCTTCACTAGTCAGGAACTACGTGAATGGTTTCTGGGGTGTTTTTTGGGTTTAATGACCCCGAATTGCTCAGATCAAAAGTTTGCAACAGGTCTGAGCTGCTGAGAATTTTCCAAACATGGAGGGGAGGGTGAGAAATGGAGTCTCATGAACGCACAGCCATGATTAACTGTGATTAACATTTGAGAAGGAGAGGCGATGGGAAAGGAAGGATTGACCGCAGGCGAGGAAATCAAAGTCTAAACATGGATACTTAAAATATTACAATCACAAGGCAATTGGCTCATTTAAAATAATGGTTCGGAGGATATTTAGCTGCCTGGAAGTATTTTCCCCCCCTGAAAGAGGCCTTGCTCATCTTTCTTCCCTGACTACAGGCATGCAAGTTTTTTCTTCTTCTTCTCTGAAACAGTTCAAAAACTCATTCATTGTCTGTAATAATTTAACAGTCTCCAATTCAGTAAGTGCCACCGTCTGTTAGGCGTTAACCAAGGGAAGTAACGGAGTCCACGTTGCCCTCCAGCCGCCGAGAAGTTACCCCCTCGATTGGGCAAATTAGACAATTGCTCCAAACGTTAGCATCTTCTGGGTGGAACAAGGTGGTCCTTGATTCCAGAACTTAATGGTCAAAACCCCACCAAGTGGCGACCTTGAATCTGAATAGAGTCCAGAGGCATTTCAAACACAGAGGTGATGCGATTTCAGAAAAGACCTTGGCATTTCCCAAAAAGGAGCGAGGTTCTCTAGCTCCAATTTGCAGAGCTTTCACGCAGATCCGAGGCTGGCTGGTGCTTTAACCACTAGGGACCACTTCTCCAAGCTCGTCGTCTTGAGTCATTCTCTAGAAAACAGGCGAGTCACAGAAAATGCAGGGCCCCTGTAGTAATCTCTTGATCCATTCAGGATCTGGAAGTAAGAACAGATGTTGTTGAAGGACAAAACAAGGGAAAAGGGGAAAAGACACTTGAGATGCACCAGGTGTTAAAAGAGCAAAGCATCCTTAACGTTTCAGCGATTACGTGCTTATACAGCAAAGAGGAAGTTAAGAATAACGATCTTTGGAAAGATATCCCTTTCTTCAAAATACATTGGACCCCCAAAAAAACCAACGGGATGCAATTTGATCTCCTTCTGCCATTTTAGAGGTGAGGTGGGATGAAGAGAGCCATAAGGTCTTATTCGAGAGGCACACACTTTCCACCACGAGGTTTCAAGCAGGTTTTGAAATAAAAGAATGAGGAACATAGCCAAGACTCAGGAGCAACAGAGGTTGGAATTCTTCATACCCCTCGAAGGAAATAAAAAGTTGGTAAGCCACCTGCCCGGGGATAGAAAATTCCCAGATTTTGCAGACTTTTTAAGCCGTAAGAAAACTCACCTTCTGAAGTGGAATGGCGAGCGATGCTATCCCGGAGCAAACATCTCCTGTAAACTAAACTCTGGCAGGCCCGGTAAGTTAAAAAGCACCTGAAGTGAGAAAATTATTTGGTGGGGGGGAGGAGAAAAGGGGCAATGATAACAGGCTCGTTCACAACAGACCTTAAATGTGGTCACCTTTTTCTAACCTGCACCAATACATTGAATTGGACACTAATCAAACAAACGGGGTTTGCACCGGTAACTGAGCAATGGGAAAACAAAATTTAATCCACTGTGGGATATGTGTTCTAAATTTCCAGGTGACTTGGTTTAAGGTGGGAGGGGGGCACAGAAACATAACCAGGGGGCTAGGTCTGAATTTGACTGCCACGTCCCTTAGCAACAGCCGTGACAAAAATAAAAAATAGGCCTGGGTTCATATCACTTGGCTAAACTACCAAAACAAACACCATAGGAAGGGTGAACCCAGCCAAAGCTGGTTTGTTCTAGAAACCTGGGTTTCAGGTGTCATGTAAACTAAGATTTGATTTGCAGTTGGGTGGTGCAAATTCCAAATGAATTCCCACTAAATTGGAATAAATTAAATCTATGTCCAATGCATAGCTGCGATAGCAATATCACTTAAGATTTATATATAGCTTCAAAGGGCTTTCCAGCCCTCTAAGCAGTTTCCAGAGTCAGCCTCTTGCCCCCAACAATTTTGGGTCCTCATTTTACCCACCTCGGAAGGAGGGAAGGCCGAGTCAACCTTGAATCCTATGGAGAAAGCTCAGTTTCAGTCACCACTGAATAACAAAAAGAGGTTTATGTAAGAAGAAAAGCTTTCCAGGTTATCATCCCATTCTAAAAAAGTATTTTCTACCTAATGAGCTCGTTTTTGTTCTACGTACAAATTAAATTGGGATAGAAGCTCCTTGGATGAGAAGGGAAACATTTTCAAAGGATAAAAAAGAAAAAAAAACCCAACCACCACCAAGAAAGTCCAGCTTAGCTGACTGAGCCTCTTCTTCAGACACCATTAAGTTGGGGGAGAAAAAAAAAAGAAATGTCCCAGGGAACGTTTAACAAACCTGAGCCAAATGTGTCCATTGGAGCAAACTGCCTGTTTGGGGTCCGTGAAGGGCAGGATCTCTTTACATAAACTGCAGCGTTCGGGGAAAGTTTGCTTGTTCATTTTCTTTAAAATGTGCCCAATCAACACCTGGGGAAACATTGCAACAGGGCTTATAAGGAGAGATAGACACAGGAGGAGAGGTTCATGAAGAGCTGAAGATGGAACAATCCGCCCCCCGCAAAAAACATCTGCTTAAAATGGAATTTAAGGTGATCACAATAGTCCTTAGACTTATGTACCGCTTCACAGGGCTTTTACAGCCTTCTCTAAGTGGTTTGCAGAGTCAGCCTTTTGCCCCCAACAATCTGGGTTCTCATTTTACCCACCTTGGAAGGACGGGAGGCTGAGTCAACCTTGAGCCTGGTGGGATTCGAACTGCCAAATTGCAGGCAGCTGGCAGTCAGCAGGAGCCTGCAGTACTGCACTCTGACCACTGCACCACCATGACTCATATTGATAAGAAGTGGGGGGAAGGGAGGTCCCACAGGTGATGGTAGACCACAACTGAGCCCAAAATCCCCACTCCTAAGCAAGGCAGTTAAGCGAGTTTTGCCTCACTTTACGATCTCACAGTGCATGGAAAACCGGCTGGTCAGGATATTTCCACCCCCCCCCCCCAACGGTTCTGAGGTCAAGATGCCCCTCTCACACCCTCACCTGCGCTGTCCTGTCCTCGTAGCTTTTGTCGGAAGTCAGGAAATCACAGACGCCCCTGGTGGGGATGCTGGTGTTCTCCGTAATCCACGTGTGGAGGTAGACCTCGCCCAACACCCGCTTCATATGTTCCCGCGTCAGGTGCATTTCCACCGCTTCCATCTGGGCCTGGATCTCCAGCATCTTCTCTTCTGTCAGCTGCTCCTGGGCCCCACCAGGTGAGGGGGCCAGCTGAGACCCCTGGTCTTTCTGGGCCTCACTCAGACCCTGCCTGCCCTGTTCTGAAGGTGGCTTCTCGCTGCCCCCTGCCTCACAGGAGTCCACAATCAAGACCTTGGTGTCCTCGTGGCTGGGCCTCCACAGAGCCTCCGAAGGAGGGGTCTGCAGCGACTGGGACAAAACCCGCAGGAGGAAGAGCTTAAAGCGCCAGAGGTACGTGGATCCCGAGCGCTCGATCTTCTGATCCAGGGCTTCCTGCAGGAAGCGCGGGATCTGCTTCTCTTTCAAGACCTTCCAGCGCACCAGATCAGTAAGGTCGACTTGCCGGTAAAGGTTCTGGATGGGCGATTCTAGCAACTGGGCCGCGGCTTCCTCGCACGTCTTCAGGGTGACAAACTGAACCTGGTAGGTCTTGGTGGTGGGGTGGAGCCCGTTGGCCATGCCCTTGGTGGTGATGGCGGCCAGGTAGGCGCCGCAGGGGCTGATGGCGATGCCGTGGCTGCGGATGGAGCCCAGCACATCCGACAACTTGATCAGCTGGTGCTCAAACTTGAGGGCAAGGTTGGTGAAGATGGGGACCAGCTGCCGGACCTTCCCGTCTGCAGAGCAGGTATAGACGGTGCCGTTTTGCTTGTCGGCAGTCATGGAGACGATAGGCAATGAGTGGAGCCCGGTCACGTGGGAGTTGTGGACATTTAAGCCCGCTTTGGATATCAAGAGGAGACACCAAAAGAGGTAACAGCCTCTCGCCGCCACCACCAAACTGCAGCTGCATTTCTGGTAGGGGTGGTAGAGAGGGATGCTCTTGATGTTCTGCACAGGCAAGTGGTCCATTTCCTGCCACAAAACCACCGGCTGTCTCAAGGTGAAGTAACCTTTGACAGCTTTGAGGTTGACCGGGAGGATCTTCACCGGCCCGAAAGCGCTGCCCACGATCAGCCCGCTCATTTTCCGGTTGCTGTGCTCGTATTCCCACCAGGCCAAGACGCTGGGGGAGGAGATGCCTGACTCGATGGTGTTACAAGACGAGATGGATTCCTTGCCGAGGAACGGGAGTTGGCACTGCCACACAGCAATGTTCCCGTTTTCAAAGACCACGGCCAAGAGGACGCTGCTCACCTCCCGGCACTCGTTGTTGTGCTTCACCTGTTGGATGGTGCAAATGCCGGACCATTCCATGCGGACCGGCGTCTGCATGCTGTGCCTCCTCTGGAATTCGGCAAAGTTCCCCAGGTCTTCCTGAAAAGGCTCCTGTGTCTTAGAAAGCCTGTAGCTGTTTTCGTACAGGCATTCTCCGTAGAGTTCGGTCAAGTCAACTAACTGCACCCACTGAAGTCTGTTCAGGTTAGCGTGGATGGTCAGTCGATTGTCCATGGTCAACGCAGCCAAGAGACACCGGCCGTTGGCGTCGCAACCCAGCGGAGACCAGCTGCAGTATCGGAAGCCTCGCATCGAGGACAGAGATTTCCCTTCCGGATTGAAGACTCTGTCTAAGGTGAATGTCTGGCTGACGATCGGATTATTGGAATTCGCAAACTTGTGTTTGCATTCGGCGACTTCCTTTTTGGAACCAACCTGTGGGGGGAGAGAGAAAAAGTTTGACAATGCAATTCAAAATGATAATAGGGTTTTTTTTTTCCACCCAGGATGTGCCTTGCTAAGTATTGATTGCAGTACATGAGGAATGAAGCACTACAGAGAGAGAAAAAAAATCTGATTTACTAATAACATGTGGTGCACAGGCTCAACCCCAGTCTGAACTGTATACAGACCTAGATCAAACCGAGTCCAAAACCGACAAGCCAATCCCTGGAAGACTGGCAATCAGCCATAAGCACATCACACAAAAGATACAATTGAAAAAACCAAAAGGAAACAAAAAGACCAAAACACTTCCTCACCAGCAATCAACACTCAGATGGACAGAGATGAACACCCAGATTAACAGTCGGCCAGCAAATCAAGAAGCAAACAATACCCCTAATCGACAGCCCAAACAACGAACCACCAGGACTGCCTCCACCAACACTGACAAGGCAAGCTGCTAGAATATAACATGACACACACACACACACACCCATCCCTTCTAGCACTGATGGGTGTTCCTTAGTTGGCTGATGAAATGTCTTCAAGAAAACTACCAAGCTCAAAGATCAATTCATTTCAACCCCGAGCAACAAACGTTATTTTATCGCTACCCAGAGTAAGTGTAGCCCCCATCTTCATTCAGGCGAGGGCTTTCCTCAATCCTAGACAGCCAAAGAACGTAATCACAGTGGTCCAAAAGAGGCGTCAATCCTTCATCCTTGGATTTGGTGCCCTGGCTATTCTTTCCATAGCTACGGGGCCTTCGACTCCAGCTCCCATTAATCCCCTCCACTGGGTAGGGAGCCAAGGAAGCGTTCAAGAGGAGGGGGAAAGAAAAGAGGAAAGAAAAAGGAAGATAGGAGAAGGAAAGGGAAGGAGAGGAGGAAGAAAGGAAGAAAGAAAAAGGCAGAGGAAAGCAGGGAAGAAGAGGAAGAGAAGGAGGAGAGGAGGAAGAGAAACGAGGAAAAGGAAAGGAAGGAAGAAGACAGGAGGAGGAAGAGGAGGAAAGAAAAAGGAAGACAGGAGGAAGAGAAGGAAAGCAGGAAAGAAGAAAAGGAGGAAGAGGGGGAAAGAAAAAGAAGAAAAGGAGAGGAAGGAAGAAGAGGAGAGGAGGAAAAGCCCACCTAGGCCTCCCCTCGCCCCCCCCCTCCTCCACCCAGTGGCGGGAGTTCCCCGGGCCCACCTTGAGATGACAGGCGGCGTTGGGGGCCGGCACGGCCGTGCGATGGATGACGAGGTCGCTGCCGCCGCCGCCGCGGATGTCGCTCAGCTGCTCGAGGACGGCCACGCTGCGGGCGGTGCTGACCGACACGCGGTGGTCCTCGGACCAGGCCAGGGGCTCCGAGCCGCTCACGCTGTGCTGCAGCCGCACCGCCGGGTCGCGCCGCACCGCCGTCACCCGGAACCCGGCGCGGCTGCTAGGGCCTGCCCTGCCCTCCGCCGCCGCCGCCGCCGCCGCCTCGTCCTCTTTCCCCAGCTCTTCGGTCCCGTCGGGCGGCGACGGCGAGGGAGACGGGGCCGTCCCGTCCGACGGGCTCTGCTCTGCCGCCGCCGCCGCCGCCATCTTGCCGCCGGGCAACAGAGCGCACGCGCCGCGCGCGCCGCCGCGAGAAAGGACCCTCCCCCGGGACGGGTGGGAGGGCGAGAATGTCCTGAAGCGTGACTATACCATTGCCTGCGTGGAAAGAAACTCTTTCCTGTGCTTACCAGAACAGAGTCGGAAGGGACCTTGAAGGTCTTCTAGTCCAACTCCATGCCCAAGCAGGAGACCCTGTACCATCCCAGCGGCTGTCCAGTGTCACCTTTAAAAAAAAAAATTCCTCCCATCCCCTCAGATTGAGAGCTCACCTCTAATTTTCAAACCCCCCCACCCCCCCACCCCCCCAAAAAAGCAGGTTCCCGTTGGAGAAAACACCGCTGATATGGCTGGGAGAGAAGAATAAAAAGGAGCAGCATCCGAGGTGAAGGGGTGAGGGGAAGATGGGACTCCTTTCCAGCTCATTCAAAGTGGGTTGGTTTGGATTATTAATTTTTTTAGCAAGGCCATCCACTAGCCACCTATACAGGGAGTCCTTTCCCGGGCAAAGTTCCCACTTGGGTTGCAGGAATGGACAGACTGCAGGTTTGCAGTTGTCCCCATTATTAATTTTTGACAAACATTTTTTCCAGTTGCGTTCCTGGCTCTGCTGCGGCCTCTCTCCCGCTAGAGGAACCCTTTGCAAATCTCGGAAGCCGAACCTCCCCGTGCAGGAATCGTCTACCGGAGCTGGGTTCGCCTAGCCATGGCTTCAGACGAAGGGTTGCTTATTAATGTCAGCACGTTGCCTCTGCTTCGGTGCCGCCGCCGCCCCCCTGCAGGACGGAGAGCCCCCAACCCACAATGGGGCCGCGGGAAAAAGGTAGGCTTGTTGGAAATGGGGGTTGGGTTGGGGAGAGAGAGACGGGTATTGGTTTGTACAGAAGGGATGCGTTGCAACGGGACACTTGGACAGCCATTTGTCTGAAATGATATATAGGGTCTCCTGCTTGAGCAGTGGGTTGGACTAGAAGACCATTAAAAAGTGGAATTATTAATTAAAAAGTGGAAGGACTTCCCTCCAGAGGTGTTGGCTGCTCCATCCCTGGAGGCTTTTAAGAAGAGACTGGACAGCCATTTGTCTGAAATGATACATAGGGTCTCCTGCTTGAGCAAGGGGTTGGACTAGAAGACCTCCGAGGTTCCTTCCTGCTCTGAATCTTTTGGCTTCCCCAGGTACCTTATGCGGTGGGTTGCAATACCCATCGTTCCCGGCTCCTTTTTGGCAACTGAAAACGGTGCCCGTGGGTTGTCACGTTGGATTTCCTTGCTGGAGAAAGTTTGGAGCTGGCATGCCTGTTGGATTCGATGGCTTGCTTCATTCAAAATGGTGTTCAGGGAAGATAGAATCCTAGGGTTGGTTGGAAGGGACTTTGGAAGTCTTGTAGTCCAACCCTCTGCTCAAGGTAGGAGACCTTATACCATCCTGATTAAATGGTGGTCTAGTCTTTTGTTGGAAACCTTGACTGATAGAGCCCCACAACTTCTGAAGCTAAGCTGTCCAACTGATTGATTGTTCTCACTGTCAGGAAATTCCTCCTTAGTTCTAGGTTGCTTCTCTCCTTGGTTAGTTTCCATCCATTGCTTCTTGTCCTGCACTCGGGTGCTTTGAGGGAATAGGTTGACCCCACTCTTCCTTATAGTACCCTCAAGTACTGGAAAACATGAGCTATCACATCCTCCTCAACCCCAATCCTTCTCTTGGATACGCTAGACATACATACCTTGTTCCCTCAACAGTCGATTTAACCTCCAGACCCATGATTTCCCCAGTCAATAGTTAGCATACAAAACCATCTTTCTGTGAATGTGTTTCCTTCATCCCTTTCTTTTCTGCTCTCAGGCCATGAAAAGAACATTAGAAAGCACACAAGAAGTCACTCCTGTAAAAAAGCAGTGTGCTTCTCCGGTGGCCCAGACCAAAAAGCTATGGAAAATATCCCCAAATCACAATAAAGGAACTGGGCCACCAGGGTCACCTCCGGAAAAGCTTTTGCCTGAAGCCAGAGAAGATGACTTCAGCAAGAGACCCTTTGTGAAGACTTCCAGCCTCTTTAAAAACAATCCAGAAATCCCCGACTTACAGAGGTACTTCTCTTCACTAAATCAAAGGAAAAGATGAATTGTAAACTATATTATCTGCTGCTGTGCTAATGTAACTGCCATTTTGGATTTTACTTTTGAAACTGTAATGGTGGTTGTATCATGATGTGAAGTTCTGGGTTTAATCTTTGACAAAACAATTTTGTTTTATGCCAACTTTTGATTGGTTCCTTGGTTGATTTCCTCCTTATCTAGAACTGCCGTGAAGCAAGTTCAAGAGGAGATTTTCACCTCAGATTCCTTTGATCAGCTGGGTCTCCATCCTCACTTGGTAAAGTTCTTTCCTTTTGGACAGGTGTACAGCAATGTTTCAATGAATCTTTCCTTTTATTCAGACTGTTTTCAGGAAGAATTTTTTTGGTCATGGAATTATACCATGTGTGTTATGCATGGTTATTGGTAGATGTATATACTTTTCAGAGCAGGCAACAGAATTTCATTTTTAATGTGTACCAGTGTTTCCACAGTAAAAAAATGACAATAAAGGTTATCTTACCTAGTTTTCTATACCAGTGAAGATGTCAAAATAATATGCATTGTATTATTGTGCGAATAGCACAGCCAAGTAGTTGCACAGAGATGTCAGAGATATATTTATATGACAATACACGGTATATCATCTTTTGGCCCTGTGTGGACACCGATCTTTGCTGTATAAGTTAATGTGGGAAGGGAACTCAAACACAATAGCTTTTTCAATAAGCAATGTTTAAACAAACCAACGTTACGTACAATCAAGTATTATGCTAAACTAATGTAACTGTGGTCATAATACAACTCCAGCCCTATCCTTTACATTTATTTATTTTTTCTATTATCAGACCTCAACAATAATCTCTTCCTTGAAACTCTCAAGCATGACCAGGTAGAAGGATTTATGTTTGTTTGGGGCATATGAATGCATGAAATATATTCAAACAAATACCTGTATACATACAGACACATACCAGACTAAGTGAAAGTCATTATTTATATACATACATGCACACAGTGGAATGATGCAAAGCTTGTCTCTTTCCCTCTACCTTTCCCTCTCTCTTTCTCCTATATTTGTGTGTGTACATATATACGTGCTGTATACAGTATATATTCTCAGAAGTAAAGCTATTTTATTCTTGAGTGTTTTTGTGTATACATGTGCACCCAAGGATCAAATAAAGCTATCTTGTCTACAGAAAGACATTCATGCAAAGCAGAATCAATCGAAACCCCTTCAGTTACTAAATTATGTAGTGCATGTCAGTGTTGGTTCGTGTATCTCCACAAAAGCTCAGAAAACAACCCAGCACGCCAGATAAAAAGCATCACCAGCTATGAGTAACGGTGAAAAGTGCCACGTGGAAATGTTACAGGCTCCAAGGGCAGATCGAACACAGCTTATTGGTGGAACAGTTGCCTTGTTTGCCTTCTGACTTGTTGTTATTGTTGTTGTTGGTCTCATTTTGTCTCTCAACCTGCCCAGTGTTCAGAAGGAGACTATTCCCACATTGCTACAAGGGAAGGATGCTCTGATCAGATCACAGACGGGCTCAGGTGAGAATTTAGCTGCTTCTGTTTGGGAGTGACTAACACAGGGCTGAATAGGATGTGGATGGTGCTTCCTGGAGGTTTGAGGGACCCTCTTGTGCTTAAGGGGGTCTCCACAGATAAATGGGACTGGGCCTGTTTGGGGGTTTCTTAAAAGATGGTAGGCGGGCATTAAAGATCTGCAAAATTCTGCTGACAAATTATTTTTGTCAGAATTATAGTTTTTTTTTCTAACGTACCTTCCTTCCTTCCTCATTACTCTGTTCAAGGAAAGACACTTGCTTATAGTATCCCCCTGATACAATCTTTGCAAAAACTGGAGCCCAAAATCAAGGTAAGCGTAGACTTCAATTGCAGAAAAGCTACTTTCCCTACAAAAGAGGCCAAGATATACATCTATATATTTTATGTTCTTGAATGTACATATTCTGTAATGTCCTTGGTGCTCTCTGAACTCTGTTGTTTTCTTGCAGATGTTTCATTACCCAACTAGGTAACATCATCATGCTAGAAGGGAGTGAGGTTTGCAGGGAAGAGGAATGTGGGGTCCTTGGTGCTCTCTGCGATTGGCAGTTTTCTTGCAGACATTCCATTACTCAACTAGGCTATATCAATCTTGTTGGGCAATGAAACATCTGCCTCAAAACAATTAAGCACAGAGCTACTGTATATAAACAGGGAGCAAACCAGACTCAGTAGTACAGTGAAGATGTTATCTAGTTGGGTCACAAAATGTCTGCAAGAAAACATCCAAGCTCTGTGCTACTGTACATAATAAACAGGAAGCAAGTCACACCCACTAGCACTGATGATGTTGCCTGGTTTGGTAATGAAATGTCTTCAAGAAACCAAGCTCAGGTCTACTGTATATAAACAGGGAGAAAATCACACTCACTAGCCCTGATGATATTCCCTAGTTGGGTCATGAAATGTCTGCATGAAAACCTCCAAGCTCAGAGCACCAAGGACCCCACAGGTCAACCCTGAGCTAGAAGTGTTCTATCAGTCGTTCCTGTCCCGTTTTGCCCCTCCGTCTAACCTGTATCTCCCTGTTGCTTCCTCTAGCGTAGTGATGGACCCTATGCCCTCATCCTGGTTCCAACCAGAGAGGTGAGTTTATTTACCCACTTTCCTAGGTTAATTTTGATCTTGATTTGCTGATTTCACATCCAGCCATGCCTGGATACCTTTGAATATCTCAGAGGTATTTTTTTAAAAAAATAACATAGAATCATTGCTTAGAGTCAACCTGATTGGTAGTCCTGCAGTTTGGCTGGAATTGATCACTTCTCCTCCCCTGCAACTGGGGATCATTCCCATGATCCCCAGCCAGCAAGCCCGCAGGGGACGATGGGTGCTAACCCAAGACCTCGAATACCAGAATTGGGGAAGGTTGATACAACCTCTCCAGAGCAAACCCTGTATGTTTTTAACAACAGACAGCTAGAGTTGTGGCAAAAACTCATATTTGGGGGATTTAATAGTTAAAGGCAGTGTAATGTTGCGAATTCTGCAAATAAATCCTATTTTTTTCCTCTTATTTATAGCTCGTTCTACAGAGTTTTGAAACCCTCCAGAAGCTTTTAAAGGTAAGCATGGATTGAAAAGAGATTGAAGCCATAATTGATGTCAGCTTATTGTCTCGGGTTTCTCTAAGTCGATCCCTGTGGAAAAAAGGATTTTATTTCAGAGATGGGTCTTGAGGTGGAGGATCTAAACAAAAAACACCTGTTTAGGTAATGTTTGCGGGGCCTTCGTCTTCCTCTCTGTTGGAGGCCTTAGGTGTATTTATGAGGCAAGGCGCCATTTTGAGCCTGGTTGGAATGTGGAGACTGCCTGGCTTCACAAAATGGTGGCTCCGTTGGATGTGGCCCCCAGCCAGATGTTCCTGCCAGAGAAAACAAAAACAAAACAACAATGGATACTAAATAGGCTTAATTGCTCCTTTAAAGCTTTAAAGTTTCACTGTCTCTGTTTCCTGCACTTTTTAGCCATTTACCTGGATTGTGCCGGGAGTCTTGATGGGGGGTGAAAAGAAGAAATCCGAAAAAGCCAGGTAAGCAACTCAAGCAGAAGGGCCTTCCCTAGTTTTCTGGAAAGTAAAACCTCCTTTCTCTCTCTTCCCTCCTTTCCTTCCTTCCTTCCTTCCCTCCCTACTTCTCATTCCTTCTCTCTCTCTCTCTCCCTTCCTTCCCTCCTTCCCCTTTTATCTTCTTCGTTCCTTCCCCTTTAATCTCCTTCCTTCTTTCCTTCCTTCCTTTTATCTTATTGTTTTCCTTCCCTGTTAATCTCCTTCCTTCTCATTCCTATTGCCTTCCTCCATGCATCCATCCATGTCACTCATCATTCCCTCCCTTTCTTCCTCTTTTATCTTCTTTCGTTCCTTCCTTCCTCCTTCTTTCTTTCCTTCCTTCTCTTTTCTATTGTCTTCCCTCCATTCATCCATGCACCCATCCCATTCCTATCTTCTTTCCTATCTCCTTCCTTCTATCCATTATCCTTCCCTTCCTCCCTCTCCTTTTATCTTCTTTCATATCTTCCCTTTTTAATCTATCTCCTTCCTTCCTTTCTTCAGATTACGCAAAGGAATAAATATCCTCGTGGCAACTCCCGGACGGCTAGTGGATCACATCAAATCTACCCAGTGCATTCACTTCCGCTGTATCCAGTGGCTGATTCTGGATGAGGCTGACAGGTAGGAACATCCTGGATATTTGTGTGAGGACAGTCACTTTTTTCACTGCCGTTGTAAATTTGGACGGTTACTAAAATGAACAGTTGTAAGTCAAGGACTACCTGAAGTTGGTGAGTGCTTGCAGGTGGGTATACATGTGTTGTTATGCCTGTCTTTCTGTCTATATCAAGAAAAAAGAAATAAGAGAGAAATAAAGCAAATCTACCAAGCTTTACAGGACTAAACGTTGCAAGTCGAAAAAATTTTGTTTCAAGATTTTAATCTTTTTAATTGAAAGGAAAATTAAGTAAAAGACAACATGGGCAAATCAAGCCTGTATAAATCTTTTTTTTTTTCCTTCCAAAATGGTTCATTGTACTCAATAAACACCGTGAGGCCTAAGGTTCCCATTTCGGTCCTTTTTTTTCTCCCAGAATATTGGATCTCGGCTTTGAAAAGGCCGTGGCTGCCATATTGAATGCCGTCAACGCAGCCAGCCCAAAACGGCAAAATGTTCTTTTGTCAGCCACACTTTCTGAAGGTGAGTGTTTTCCTAACAGAATAACTAGAGTTGGGAGGGACCTTGGAGGTCTTCTAATCCAACCCTCTGCTCCTGGGAGAGTTTTTCTCCAGCCAGAAGGTAACCTGGACATTGGGGGCAAAGTTAGAGATAATTAAGGGGCTCTTTCTCCTTGCTTACCTGACTGTCTTGCCTTTGTGCCACATCCCTTTGGGTCATCACAGAAAAGGCATTGGTTTTCAACTCCCTTTGGTGCAGTGGAATAAGATAACAGCATCAAACCTCAACTTCTGACTTTTACACAATATTATAAAGTAGCCGTTTTTATAATAACGAACCTATTCATTTCCCCCCCACCTCAAGCACAAAGTACAGAAGCGGTTTCCAATGAAACACAAAAGTAATGTTTTTTTCCCCCCCTTCGATGGAAGCAATCCATTTTGCCATCTCTGCTTGTTATGTATTTCTTCTTTCTCCCCCCGCCAATGGGCCACAGGAGTATCACGGTTAGCCCATATCAGCTTGCAAGACCCCGCCTGCATTAAGGTGGCCTCAGAACCCCCGGGGGGTTCAAATACACCGCAGGAAAACGACTCTCTCTGGGAAGATGTGGGCATTCTTCCCGCCAAGGAGGAACAGCAGAGCAGTTTCGCTGTGCCCGAAAAACTCCGCCAAAACGTGGTCATGGTTCCCGGCAAGCTAAGGCTGGTGACGTTGGCGGCTTTCATTTTTGGAAAGTTCAAGGTAAGAGATTTGAGAAGGAGTGATACGATCAGAAAACTTGGCTTTTTGTACTCTATGACTTGGATAGAAATGTTTTATCTGTTTCTTTGTTTGGTGAATTTGGGAATAAGCTGAGCTCCCGAAGGCAAAACATGTTTTCAGTCCAAAATGTCCAGGCAACATTCAGAAGCAGGCTGACATGTTCCCAATTCGCTGAACTAGTGGTTCTCAAGTTACAACCATATATTTACTGCCTGTCCAAAGTTACAATGGTACAGAAAGAAAGGACTTATGACAGGTCCTTGCCCTTACAACCATCGTCTGTGGAGATCCTCCAAGTCATGGCTGTGGCAAAGGTGCTTTTCCCAAAAGACAATGGGACTTTCTTGGGGGAGGGGGGCAGGGTTGTTTGAAAAGATTTTGCTTCTCACCCAAGAGGCTTCTTCAGTTCTAACTGAAGAAGTTCCTAGTGCTAGAACTGAAGAAGCTTCTTGGATGAGAAGTGAAACCTTTTCAGACAAAAATAACCCCAAGGGCAGTCCGGTTGTGTTTTGGAAAAAGCACCTTTTGGACTTAGGTTCACTGTAGCATCCCCATGGTCCCATGATCAAAATTTGCTGCTCAGCAACTGGCGTGTTTGACATGGAACATCCCACGGTCATGGGATCACCTTTGGCAACCTTCCCATTCAGCTTCTGTCAAGCAAAGTGAAGGGCAGAAGCTGGATGACTCTTAACGACTGTTACAGACCAATTAAACTGCCTTTGCGTCAGAATCTTCTCAAGTAACAACCCTGGCTTAGAGTTAGAGAAGGCTCAACTGAATTCAAGGCAGATTGGATTTCGTTTGCTTGCAGCGACATAGAGATTCTAGGCTGGTGCCTCTTCTGATTCCGCCCCCCACAAGTTCTGCCACCACCCTTCGCTTACACACTAACCTGCCATGTCGTCCATATCTCTCTTCAGTTCGAAAAACGCCACAAGATGATTGTTTTCTTCTCAAGTCGCGAGCAAGTGGAGTTTCACTACCTCCTCTTCCAAAAAGTTTTGTGCGCGGAGTCTGGGGAGGAAGGATCAGGGTTAGCGCCAGCACCTCTTTCTCGAACTTTGACCTTTGCACGTTTGCATGGTGACATGAAACAAGAGGTGAGTTCAGATCTTTCCTATAAACTGCCTTCCACCCCCCGTTTTTTTTTTTTTTAACTTCTAGCGAGAAAACTTTTCCACAGTTCGTACATAGCAACGTAGAAATCTGTGCATTGAGGGGTTTTTCCCCCTTCTTTGGAAGCTTCCAAAAGCTAAAAAAAAATACAGGCAGTCCTCAGCATACAATGGTTCATTTAGCGACCGTTAGAAGTTAGAACAGCCCTGAAAAAGGTGATTTATGAACATTTTTCACACGATGGTTGCAGCATTCCCCTGTCCACCTGATCAAAATCAGAACAATTGGCAACAGACTCATATTCGTGTGATCAATTTTTGCAACCTAAGCAAACTCATAATGGAAAACCCAGATTCATTTAACAACCTCGGTCAAGAAAGGTTGTAAGACGAGGCAAAACTCACTTGACAACTGTCTTGCGTAGCAACAAAAATCTGGGGCTCCATTGCAGTCGTAAGTGGAGGACTACCTCTAGTTAAGATGACCTTCAATCTTGGCCAGCTCTCCTCCTCTTTCTCCCCCCCTTTTTGAAATCCCCAACTTTGGGCAAGCTACAGAATGACTTCAAAAGGTGGTGGCTATTTGCAAAATGTGAGTTTCTAGTTTTTCATAATCTTCCAAGAAATAATAGCCAGACAGAGGACGTCAGCTCTGCCAAACACCCTTTAAAAATGTAAACAAGTGAAGGTTTAATTCATTAGTTTGTGCGCATGCTTCCATACTGCAACATAAGCCCAAAATACATTTTTGGCTCCCGAAATTTGCAATCTAAACAAGTAAAAATCAGTTAAAAGCCAGCAGTCAAAAAGGGGCTTGCGGGTTTTTTGCACAATATTTTCTTCTTTCTGTTAGAAAAATTAGCTGAAAATTAAAAGGGTTGGTGACGTCTTTTTTTTTTTAATCTTCTTAAGGATTTAGTTCGATTTGCCCGATCTGGCGAGACTTTTTAGGGGTTTTCTCCTTTTCTCGCAGGAGAGATCGTCCGTGTTCCAGGCTTTCCTGCAATTGAGGACTGGGGTGTTGCTGTGCACGGTGAGTCGCCAAATCATAATGTATTCAGTGCCTAACGTAACGTATCTCTGTTCACCAGGGAAAGATAGCAAATTAATTCAGACGATGACATAGCTGAACGTAAGGAGAAGGGAAGCAGGATCATGATTAACCTGGGTTACAATGGAGGATTTCTAAGCAGAACCAAGAAATCTGTTTTAATTGTCTGTCTTTCTGTCTGTCTATCTATCATCCATTCATCCATCCATGTATCCATATCTTTTAGTACTCTCTCTGTGTCTCTGTCCATCCCTTCGTCCATCTATCCATGTCTTCCAGCACTCTCTCTCCATTCATCCATCCATCCATTCATCTACCTATGTGTTTTTATCTGTCTGCCTGCCTGTCTACCTTCCTCTCTGTCTGCCTGTCTTCCTGCCTGCCTTCCTCTCTATTTATCTACTTATTGACCTACCTACCTACATACCTCTCTCTCTGCCTGCCTGCTTGCCTGTCTATTTACCTACCTACCTCTGTCTGCCTACTTCTGTCTACCTAGCTACCTACCACTCTGTCTTATTTACCTACCTACCTCTCTATTTACCTACCTACTTATCTACCTACCTATTTCTCTGTCTATTTACCTACCTACGTATCTGCCTGCCTGCCTACCCACCTTATCATCCAACAAGTTCACCTTTGGTTTCCTAAGGAGCCGCGGCTGGTGGTTCTGCCCTTCAGTGCTGGAAGCGCCTGTCCCTTCCCTCTGCCCGTTGACTCCATCAGGCTAACGCGTCTTGCCAGTTTTCTGGCGGGCACAGGCAGCCGTTCTGCCCCCCCTCCTTTCCTGACAGCTTGGGAGGGGAGGGGCTGCCGCCTTCCCCTTCCCTTCCGCCGATGACGCAGCCCCAATCTGTCGCCTGACTGCTGGTGAGAGCGTCTTCCCCGCTGACGGCTTTCCATGCTCGGCCTTAACGACTCTTGGCAGGTGAGGGGGGAGAGAGACGGGGGGGGCCCTCCCACGTCCGGTTTGGACCCCTCTGCTCCACTCTCTCCCCCCCTCCCCCCGTTTTGCTTCTTTGGGGAAGAGGAATGAATCATCTGAATCCGACTGACAAGCTGGCATCGGAACGAAGGCTCTTCCATCTGGACCTCGAAGCTTCACGTCGGCAGCCAGTTGTCAAGGCTGCGATGCCCAGGCTGGCTTGTCAGTGTCTCCTTTTTTCCCCCAAGATTTTTGGGGCAGGCCTAACGTGGCCACCTGGATCTAATTGGGGAGCTTTTGTGGGTCTTGAAAGGGATCGCGGCCACGGGGGTCCTGACCGCTTGCCCAAAAACCCTCTAACGGTGTGAGATCTATCCGAAAGCGCCTTTATACCCGGCCTCAGCCAATCAGGAGCTCTCGTTCCCAGGCTAGGCATGGAATAGGAGGTCTTTATACTCCTCTTTGGCCAATCAGCAGGCTGCCTTGACATGGAGTCACCCAACCAGATTACTGCTCTCTGCTGTTCTCCTAGAAGGGGCTGCTGACCATTGTCCTGCATTGGGGGGCCTATTAAGTCTCTTGGACTACAATTCCAGTCTCTCCTTACCTACCTGAAGGTCAATGGGAGTTGGAATCCAACTTTTAGAAGATGCATTTTCTTGGGTCCTCTGCCATGCTGGCCTCCCTATTTTAAGTTGTTTATCCGTTGGAATATCAAGTTAGTAGACTTGTTTAGCAACTTCCAGGCAGGGAAAAGGCTTCAGTTATGGAATTGTTCTTCCTGTGGGCCAGGGGAATGAAGCCTCAGTCTTGGCTTGCTATAAATATCAGGGGAAAAACTTTTTGGGGTCTAGATAAAGCCAATTTGGTCTAGAAGTTAAGGCATCAGGCTAGAAAGCAGGAGACTGTGAATTATAGTCCAGACTTATGAAAGCCAGCTAGGCGACTTTGGGCCAATCACCAGGAGATGGTGAGTTCTAGTCCTGCCTTAGACATGAAAGACAAGTGGGTGACTTTCAGCCAATCTGTCTCTCTCAGCCCCGATATACCTTACAGGGCTGTTGTGGGGAAAATTGGAGGCGGAGAAAGCATAAGGTTTGTTCTTCTCCTAATTTATAAAAAGTAATAAAAAAGACTGGGTGCAGATCAATAAATGCGAGTCTTAAATGCAAGAATCAATTGTCAAGCATCTGATTGTGGCCCCTGGTATGCCGTGAACGGTCGTTAAGGGTGAAAAACGGCTGCGAGTCAGCCTTTTTTTTTGAGTGCCCTGAGCGAACCCCTTGTGAAACTCTCGCCATGGGTCTGGGAGGGAAGGGGTGTGTGGTTGTGTCTTGCTGAAATGCAGCAGGAGGCGTGCACAATTCGACAAGCGGCAGGCCTGGGAGCTGATGGTGTCAGGAGGCAGCTGGCCTTAATTGCACCAGCCAGAGTGATGGTGGGGAAATAAAGAACCCAAAAAGACCCACAGTGGTGGAAACACCATAATGAGTGCTAATATATTTGCATACTCATTATGCCTTTGCATGGCGTTCTGCCTTGATCTGCTTAAACTAATAACCCGTTTTGGCAGGGCACGGGATTCGACACAGCCGCAAGTTGTGCCAAGCGCTGCTGGCTGGAGTAAAACCTTCCTTGTCTCCCCCCGCCACCCTCAATCCACTCCTTGAGTTGGAACCCAGTATCTTGGCATAACGTCACCTAATAAGCTGAAGTGCGTGGTCCGATCCAATCACCACCACCTCCGCTCTCATTTTTGGCAGAGCAGAAGGGAACGGGAGGAAGGAGTGGAGATAATGAAGTGGATGAGGACTGTTAGAGTGGGAAGGCAGAGGAAGGGAGGGAGGAAAGGAGGGAGGGAGGAAGAAGGAGGAAAGGAAAGAAGAGAGGGTGGGAGGAAGAAGGAAATGGGGAAAAAGGGAGGAGGAGAGGAGGGAGGAAAGGAAGGGGAAGGAGGAAAGGGAGGGAGGGAAGGAAGGAAGGAGGAAGGAATGGGGGTGGGAGGGAAGGAGGAAAGGAGAGAAAGGAGGAAGGGAGGGAGAAGGAGGGAAAAAGGAAAGAAGGTAAGGCAGGGGAATTAGAAAGGAAAGTAAGTAGGAAAGCAAAAGAAGAAGAGAAAAGAGAAGTGGAAGGGAGGAAAGAAAAGTGATTAAGGAAGGAAGGGAAGGAGGAAGGGAAGGGGAAGGAGGAAAGGGAGGGAGGGAAGGAGGAAAAGAAAGGAAGGGAGGGAAGGAGGGATAAAGGAAAGAAGGCAAGGCAGGGGAATTAGAAAGCAAAGTAAGTAGGAAAGCAAAAGAAGAGAAAGAGAAAAGAGAAGTGGAAGGGAGGAAAGAAAGCAAGACAGAAGGCGAAAAAAGCAGGAGAAGAAAGGAAAAATACATTATTTTCTTTTGGTTATTGTATAGGAAGTTGTACAAGTGCCCGTTGAAAAGTTCCCCTCCCCCCAAGGCTCCCTCCCAAATTTACTCAGCCCATCCAAAGTCCCTACTACTAAAGGGAGGTGGAGCCAACAACAGGAGCCCTTTTTTTTACTTTTGGGGGCAATTAGAGGGCAGTTTCCCCAAAATAAGATAAGTGTGTAAGCCATTTTGCTTCTTAGAACAGTCTCTCTCTCTTTCCCTCTCTCTCTCTCTTTCTTTTTCTCTCTGTTTTCTAAACCAACGGCCTTTAGAATCATAAAAAAGAAAGAAGTCTCACTTTATTAAGCCAACAACAAGAACTTTCTGGTTGTTTTTCTTCCTAGGATGTCGCTGCTCGTGGGTTAGATCTGCCCCAAGTCACCTGGATTGTGCAGGTGAGCAATCTTCTTTTGCCCCGATGTGGATTCTTCAATTTTTTTTTTTTAATTTTACATATCTATTTTTCCTTATGGGTTTTAATTGCAGTAGTAACATTGAATATGAGCCAGAATAAAGCTTAGATATCTAACAAGTAACTTACGGCAACGTCTTGAACAGGTTGAAACCTGCGATAAAGTGAACTGAACTGAGTGAAACGGATAGAAACGAGGTCATATAAAAGAAAAATACGGGTATTCCTCGACTTACAACCACAATTGAGCCCAAAACTTCCATTTCTAAGTGAGACAGTTGTTAAGTGTCCCCTTTTACGGCTTTCTTGCTACGGTGGCTGAGTGGATTACCATGGTTGTTAAGCTAGGAACACGGTCATTAAGCGAATCCGGCTTTGCCTGTCAGAAGGTCACCAAAGGGGATCGATCACGTGGCTCCCCTGGGACGCCGCAACCATCCTAAATACAAGTCAGTTTGCCAAATGTTTGAATGTCGATTCCATGACCCTGGGGGATGCCGCAAACGGTCGTAAGTGTGAAAAGCAGTCATAAAAGGATCTTGGTAGGCCTTAGCCGTGGCAAGACGGCTTGCGATCCTCCATTTGTTTCCACTTGCCTTTATTTTACTTCCCTCCAAAAGGGCTCCGTGTTTGGGGAGTTTTATTTTGGGAAATGATCTCGGAGGCTCTAATTTAATCACTCGGGTGATGCGTTCATTCATTCCCCCACTTAAGCTCACGTGCCGTCTTTTTTTTTTTCTCTTTTCTTTCTTTCCTTTCCTTTCCCCCTTTCCCGGGAAGTATAATCCAGCAGCTTCGCTCGCTGACTACGTCCACCGAATTGGGAGAACAGCTCGGATTGGCAGCCCTGGAAACAGCCTGCTTATCCTTTTGCCTTCGGAGGCCGAATATGTCAGCTTTCTGGCTTCCTACAAGATTAAGTGAGTCACACAAACACCTTCTCCCCTGTCCCCTCTCTTTCCTTCCCCCCTTTTTGCCCCCCCCCCAAGTGTCAAAATCAGCGGGCAACTTTCGCTAATAGAACAGCTGCAGCTCCACATCTCTTGTTTGGTCGGGGGGAGAATAAATCCAGGATAAATCTAAAGCTAGATGAGAATTTCAGCGTGATTTTTTTAAAAAGAGAAGAAAAAAAAATACACTCTTAAGTTTCATTCCTTGCAAATTGCAGGTGTACAAGCAGAAACAGCCTGGAATATTAGAAGGTGTTTTTTTTTTAAACTAAAAGCAGAACAATGATGTTGTATTTGGTTAATATTTGGAGGGGGGCTTTATTTATTAGTTGTTTTTTAAAGTCGGACCTTTATTTATTTATAAATAACTCAGGGGGACTGGCACATTCCTTCCTCCTTCTGTTTTGTCCACAACAACGAAGCTGTGAGGTGGATTGGGCTGAGCAAGAGGAACTGACGCAAAGGCACTGAACTGACTTTCATGCCTAAGGCAGGACTAGAACTCACCATCACCTGGTGATTGGCCCAAAGTCACCCAGTCAGCTTTCAACACTGGAGAGCAAGCACTGTATACAAAAGAGGGAGCAAACCCCACTCTTTTCCTAAACTGATGACGTTACCTAGTCAGGTAATGAAACGTCTCGAGCTCCAAGAACCCCAAAGGTCCTGAGCCTATCACTATTCTATACCTCTTGGTGCCTAAATATTTACCACCCAATAAAAACCTCTTCCTTGAATCATCCTGCTCTAATTTTTGCTTCTCCTCTCCTTAAACATTGCCACCAAAGGAATTTTCCAGCTGTTTCATCCCAGTTTCTAAAACACAGCGAAACTCGGCTATGAAACTCCACTTCACAAACCTTTCAGCTTTCCAGGATAGATTTCTTTCTCTTTCTTTTTCTTTTGAGAGGTGCGCGAACCATCTGCAAAATTAGCTTTATATATCTGTGTGCATGTACACACAGGCAGTCAGGGGGACGGCGAATATATGGAGATAATGGATTGCAGATCAGATCCGGAGAGACAGTTTCACGCCTGGGGCACGGCATGGCATCAAATCTAATTGCCCTTTCTGTTCGTAAATGGAGCCGCGTGGAAATTTATCCTGACAAATTCAGTGTGGCAAACGAGGCAGAAAGAACCCCATGTGCTGGTCGTTCGTGGCACACAGGTCTGGTTTGTTTTGGGGTTTGGGGTTTTTTTTTTCTTTCTTTTTTTTTTAAATCATTGATCACTTTCTTTGTTTCCTGTCTCTTTAATGGGCCAAGTAGAACTAACAAGTGGGAACCAGCAGAGATATTCATGGCAATTTGGAGCACTTTTCAAGAGCTGGTCGTTTTTTCTCTCTCTCTTGATGTTACTTTGTCGTTCTTAGGAGTTCCGGGCAGTTGAGCATGACGAAAACACAGTCCACCCGCATGGTTGCTATTTCGTCTTTGTGGGTCAAAATGTTTCCTAGGAAGCGATTGTCCCTTTTATTTGCTTCAAGTCTTATTTCTTTTTTGACTTTTGGGATAACCTGAAAAGCCTCCCATAATGGCTTGCGGTGTGTGGGAAAGTTGTACAACTCTAAAAGGGAAGAGAAGAGGAAGAATGTCAACTCATAAAATATTTTGTATACACGTTTTATAGTTGACAACAGAAAGAAGTGTGGGGTAGTTTCAAAGAGCAGATGGCAGTGTGGAATCGAAAGTACATTCCATTCATATTTTCTTCAAAGACTGATTAGAGGACTGAAGCTTCTATTGTCCAAAAATCTATTTGGAGAGCATGATTGATGACTCTTGGCTATGGACATGTTTTGTTGGATGATACACCCAAAGGGGTGGAGGGGGGAAGCAGGATCAAGGGTGACAGTGAATTATGTATCTCAGAGTTGGCTGCTCCCAAGCTAATGCCAGAATGTTACCTAAATGAACTGCCTTCGGGGAAGAAAAAAAGTGGTGTGTTTATTTAACATTTTAATACCCCACATTTTTTTTACATTTTTTTTTTTGGGGGGGTTTGTGTGTGTGTGTGAGAGTCCTTTGGTGGGTGTGATGGATATTTCTTCTAAGACGCTTGCAAAGAAGAAATGCATGAAGGAAAAAAATATAAAAGGAGCATGCCGACACCAATGTTTGCATGCGCCTGTTATTTCTGCATGTTTCGTACCCTTCTCTCTCTCTCTCTTGATACTTTTCAGTGAGACTTAGAAGTGGCATGAACCGCTGAGACAGTTGCAAAGTGACAGCGTTGTTGTCACCCAAATAATTCCAGTTTGTTGTTCTGCAAGGGCTTTATCACAAGAGAGAGAATGCCCATTCAAGGCCCACATCATCTCAGGGCATGTGCGACCCCCGTGTGCACCACCCAACTTCCCCGATCTTCGCCCTGCTGTGTGAATGAAGTGGGCTGATCTGATCTGTTGGCCACAGACTGGAAAATAGGAGACGTGTTGAGGGTGAGGATGGGCGAACTCTCCTGTTGGATCAATGATGAGAGGCATAGACCAGGAGTTGGCAACCTTTGGCTCTGGAGCCGCATGTGGCTCTTTCGTCCCTTTGCTGAGGCTCCCTGTTGCCGGTCAGCGCCACAATTTTGAGTTTCCAATTAAGCGGGACAGGGAAGCACGGAGCGCCAGGAAGAGACTCTATGGCAAAGGGTGGGTTTTTATTTTTTATTTTTTCCTTTTCTAATTCCAGCATTTCAGAGATGAAAATGGAACAGATTTTGTCAAATTTAATGAAAGATGACCGCTTCAAAGGAAACCTGGAGAGATCTAAGGTCGGTTTTTCTCAGAGACGCGGTTTCTTTCTCCTTCTGATTTCATTCCAATTTCCTCTTCTTTTTTTTAATTTGCAAGAGCAAAAGACGAGTTTGTGAGTTTTTGCCGAATTTTATGACCTTCCCCCCCCCCACTTCCCTCGGTGATTTTCAGCCCATTTGAAGCCATTTTCCCCTTCCGGAGGTTCGAGGGAAGCCTCTGCAGACTGAAAACGGACCCATTTTTTCAGCCTCCTGAGGCTGCAGAGGCTTCCCTTGAACCTCCGGGAGGGCGAAAACAGCCTCCAATGGGCCAAAAATCAACTGGGAGGCTCAGGCATGCGCAGTGCAGGTAAGTTTGACTGGGGCTCGCGTGCCCACGCAAATGGCTCTGCCATAGGTTCAGCATCACGGCCTTAGGCCAAGGGTCTTCCGAGACTTGTGGACTTCAACACCCAGAATTCCCGAGCTAACCTGACTGGAGGAGGAAGAATTCTGGGAGTTGGAAGCCCACAAGTCTTAAAGCTGTCAAGTTTGGAGACCCCCTTAAGCAATGCAGGGAGGGGGGCAGAGGAAAGGAGAAGCGAGATCTCAAGGTGCTGAGAACCTCTTTCATTAGATGGGCCTCCAGGTGTGAAGCTGAAAACGTTGCCAAAAGGTTTTCTCACCTTTGGCCCCAGTAACTCGGATAGGAAGGCGCGGAGGAGGGCTGGTGAAAATGGACGGCCGTTGGGTGGCCTTTCCTGGTTTGAGGTGGGATGCAGAAGTGAAAAGGTTCCGGTGGGTTTTGCATCCTCTCCTTTCCTCCTCCTCCTCCCCACGGTAGAAGATCCGTGCGTGCGTCGAGGGTTTCTTCAAAGCCTGCCCAAACTTTTCATTGAACTTTTGAGGGTCCCTGGTGCCTCCTTCTTGAGAGGGTAGGTTGGAGGTGGGTTCCTGGTCTGGTCTACTTGCGGGGGTTGATGGATGGAGGTGGAGGTGGTGATGGAGACGATAGAGATGGACACGGACAGATTTCTGTCTTGGCATGTGAATGTTTCAAGATGCTTCATCGTTTGTGACTGGAGAAGGGTTCAAAAGATGCCCAATCCCCCACCCGTTGCTTTTTTCTTAGCTCTTCAAAGAAAAGGGAGCAGTTGGCATCTTGATAGTTGATTTGTCTTTTTCTATCCTTCCTTCCTTTTCTTTCTCCCTTCTCTTTTCTCCCTTCCTTCTCTTTCTCCCTTCTCTTTTCTTCCTTCCTTCCTTCTTTCCTTTTCTTCCTCCCTTTCCTCCCTCCCTTTTTTCTTTCCTTTCCTTTCTTCCTTTCCCACCCTCCCTTTCTTCCTTCTTTCTTTCTCTCTTTCTCATTCTTTCTCTTTCTCTCTCTCCCTCTTCTTCCTGAAGAAAGGAAGAAGCGATAGCTCATTTTGAAGCCTAAAAGATAGGGAACTCGGGCCTAGGAGAAAGCGGATAGCGAGAAGTCCTTTGTAATATATTGCCATATTATTACTAAATCCCCAGACAGACTTGGCATAGCTCAAGTCACCTGTCACTTAAATTTGAGGTCCCTTTAATTTTCTCCCGGAATTTGCGCTGGGCTGTCTTTAAATTAAGTCCTTTATTGGAAGCCTGAAATCTTCCCTTGCTTCCTTGGTGCTGGCGTCTATTCTGAGCTCGGTTGCAGAAAAGTATACAATAACCATCGGTGGGATTTGGAGAGGTGTGAGGCTGTGTTTATTTAACACTCGGGGGGGGGATTTTTCGAGTTTATTTGGTCCTCACTGCCCGCTTTCAATAATGCTTTGACAACCGGTCTGCCCTTCTCATTAATTTTAAACAGTTAAAACACGGGGAGGAGGAGGGGCGGGAATGGGGGGAAAAAGTTTTTCATTATTAAAGTGCTTTACTTTTTAATAACAGAGGATTCTGGACGTCAGGGGGAAAGGGCAGCTTCGCTTAATTTCACATTCATATTAAAAAAAAAAAAAAGAACACACACACACACATGCCGGCACCCACACAGGGAAGGCAGATGACACTGTGTGCAACCCAACAGGGCTTGAAAAATGAAAAAAAGAAAAAGAAGAGAAAAGCTGGATTGACGAATGCCGGGAGCCTCCGAGAGCAAGCAGGGAGGGGGAAACGACTTAGTATTTTGCCAAGACAGGTTTTAAAAACCAGTTTTTAAATATGATTTGTACCTCACTTTTCTTTTTAAAAAATAATAATGCAGAAAGTCTACGCAAATCTATATTGGGGTGACATTTTACCTTCCTTCTCCTGTGGTCCATTTTTCTCCCCCCCCCCCAGCCCCCCAAGGAAATCAAAGGGACATTTTTTTTGTGCTATCACAATAACCTGACAGAGTAGTCCAGATGTAAGGAAGAAGAAAAAAAAACCCAGAGAAATTGTTTGGTTTGGGCTTGGCGTCATATGGGGATCCATCCTGGTTTTACTGTTTGCAAAGGTATCTAAAGGTAGCCTGCATTATCCTGGTCCACAAACCAGGATTCGCGCTGACTTTAAAGAGGGTTACGGTCTGGATTGAGCTACTTGTGGGTTTTTGCAACGCTGAACCGAGTGACCTAGGATCATTTTTCATTCTTAACGACCGTTGCAGCCTTCCCATGGTCACGTGGGGATTAAAATTCGGACATTGGTCGACTGATTCTTACTTATGACAGCTGCAGTATATGTTTTGTTTAATAGTTTAATCATTACATACCATTAAACTATAAATGGTATCTGTTTAATAATCATAAAAAAATTAGAATTGAACTGTGAATCAGATTTCTGCAGCTGCTGGGAAAAAAAGCAGAGATACTTTGCATTAGGAAATCAAGGGGATTTTAATCGTTACACTTGCCAAAGAGTTCTGTATTACTTTAAAGCTGGATAAATTGAAGTAGTTGTTACTGTTGCTGTCTTAATTGCTTTGTTTTCACCACTTTGGATAAATATTCCTGTATTTGGATACTTCTATTGCTAGTGTGCCTAACAGGCATGAAGTAGATTAAATGGCAGAGTTTTCTCTCTTGCTTTTTGACTGTGCTTAAAAGTTTTCCCACTTCTTCCCTGTTTAGAAGAGCCAGCAGGGAGATGTCCAGGAAATACGCCGAAGGGCTACCATAATGCAGACCGAATTTGAGGATTTCATCCATTCCAGTGCTAAAACCATCCAATGGGCCAAAAAAGGTCAGGAATTTTCCTTCCCTAATTCTCCGAGTTTAAGGGGGACGAGAGGAACTTTAATTTTCTTTTCTTTTTTTTTTAGTACAAAGCATGCCAGATAGTCCTTAACTTATTTCCATTTGTTTGGCAACTGTGATAAAAATAAAAAAACAACTGGAGACAGTGAACAAGAGCTTTATTATTAAGCTTTTGCAAAAGGGAATTCTGCGCATGGCAGAAGACATTTTCCCCAGGAGGGCTGGGGTTTATATACAGGTTCAAATATACAGTCTCTGCCCCTTTCCAGGGTTCCACAATCTATCCAAGCTACGCATCTCCCTACACCACACCCGTATTATTGTAGCATACCACCTGTTTCCTTATCCTTGGAAACTACCCTCATTCTCATGGCTTCCTGTAATACAGTAGATCATTAACCAGTTCCTTTTGGGTAATGATAACCTAGCATCTCCTTCTCATCTCCTTATGCCAAAAAATACAGACTTGCCATTACTTTAGGACATAAACAAGTTACAAAACAGTACATGTTTATTAGATATAGTTATATAACTGTCCAATAATCATTTCACAGTTCATATATCAGATAAACATGGACTCTCTTCTGTTCTTCATTTTCTCAGGTGTAACTCACAATATGTAATTTTCACATATAAAAGCAACTGTTTATAATTACGACAGTGCTGGGAAAAGTGGCTGACAACCATTGCAACATCCCCGTGATCAAAATTCGGCCGTTTGGCAACTGACTCAATGTTTATGACGGTTGCACCCTCCCGACGTCACATTCCCCCTTTTGCAACCCTCTGACATTAACCTGTGTTACTGACTCCACCACTGCAGTGATTCACTGAACGACTGGTAGGCAGTCCTCGACTTACCGACCACAGCTGATCCCGAAATTTCTTCATTTGAAGTATGCTTATTTTCTTTTCTCGTAAAAGGTGAAATGCAAAACAGAAAACAAACATACAAAACAAAATCTGTCTGGCACTTAAAACAACAACAAAAAAATGGTGTACAAAAAAAAAGAGAGGGAGAAAAAAGAGATGAATTTAACATAAAACTTACGACCACAATTCAGCCCAAAATTTCCATTGCTAAGCGAGACTGTTGTTAAATGAGTTTTGCTCCATTCTACGACCTCCCTTGCCACTGTTGTTAAGTGAATCCCTGCAGTTGTTAAATTATTCTCACTGTCGTTAAGTGAATCCAGCTTTTCCCCCTTTGCTTGTCGGAAGGCTGCAAAAGGAGATCCCTTGACCCCGCCAGGACACTGCCACCGTCATAAAAACGAGTCAGTTGTCAGGCATTTGAATTTTGATCGTGGAAATATGGGGGAATCCTGCAACGGTCGTTCGGTGTGAAAGACGGTGATAAGTCACCCTTTTCAGCGTTGGACACTAAACCAAATGGTTGTAAGTAGAGAATTAGCTCAAGTAGAATTCCCGGGCAGATGTGCTGCTGCCGGCCTCTGAGATGCATCAGAAGCTTTCAGCCTGTGAAATAACTCGCTCCAAAACCCAAAAGGGTCGGAACTTCCGGCTCCTGAGTTTATATGGGCAATGCCAGGTGAGCTTTTGTGGCTTTTACAAAAAAGCAGGGCAGTCTCACTGGAGACTTTCAAGGAGAGACTGGACTGTGGGGGGTTGGACTGGATGACCTATAAGGTCCCTTCCAACTCTGAATATCTGTACCTGAGTGGCGTCTTTAAGCGACAAAAAGCATTGGGTGTCTCTGGCCGGGGCGGCTGTTTCCAGCACAAGAGCTACAGTCCCGGCTTCTCCACGGCCCATATTGGCATCGGCAGGTTCTTCCACGAGGCTCCCATAAAACCCAGGTGGGACGTGCTTCCCCCCGGCCAGCCTATCAGGACCGGCGTGGCTGCTGTGGGGCGGGATAATGGCCAAGCATTTTCCGATGGGCCCTTAAAAGGTCTCCCGTCCTGTCCGTGCCTTTCTCCCTCCCTCCTGTTTTTATTTTTTATTATTATCATTATTATTATTACCATTATTATTGTTATTATTCACAAAAAACAACAGTGTACACTGCAAATGAGAGAACTATGCTGAGTTTCGTATCAAATCACTCGTCGAACACTTCCCAAGCATCATGATGATGATAATTACTATTATTATTATTATTATTATTATTATTATTATTATTATTATTATTATTTGCAAAGCTGCCCCCTCCCTCCCTCCTTCTCTTCCCTCCCTCCCCCTGCCAGTTGCTCTTCCTCTCGTTGCATGCTGGTCCCCTTCCTCTGCCCACTTTCCAGCTGGCCTCCACCAGCCACTCTTCTCCAGCCCAGCCAAGAGCGGTGAATAATTAACACAGCAGCTGGGCTCTGAGGTGGATGGCAGGGAATCAAACGGAAAGGGCGCCAAAGGCTCAGCCTGCCGGCGTTTCCTCGGCCTGTCCTTTCCCGAACCCCAGACCCGAGGAGAGGAGCCGGGGGGGGGGGGCCTCTGGACCGAGTTGGTGTGGATGACCGGTTGTGGATCGGGGTGTCCTTGGCAGACTTTTTAATCTGTGGCTGGTGAGATTTTTGGGGTGGAGAAGGCACCGGAAGGGGAGAGGAGGAAAGAAAAAGAATGAGGGAGAAAAAGATGGGAAGGAAGGAAGGAGAAAGAGAAAGAACAGATGGATAGCAAAAGGTTCTGAGGAAGAGGGAGGGAAGGAAAGTGAGAAAGAGGAAGGAAGGAAGAGAAAGAAAAGATGGATAGAAGACAATTCTAAGGAAGGAAGGGAAGGGGACGAGAAAGAAAAGATGGATTGAAAATAATTCAGAGAGAAGGAGGGAAGGAAAGAGAAAGAAAGAAAGAAAGAAAGAAAGAAAGAAAGAAAGAAAGAAAGAAAGAAAGAAAGAAAGAAAGAAAAGATGGATAGAAAACGATTCGAAGGAAGGAAGGAAGGAAGGAAGGAAAGAGAAAGAAAAAGAAAGAGAGAGAAAGGATGGATAGAAAACGATTCTAAGGAAAGAAGGAAGGGAAGAGAGAAAGAAAGAAAAGGTGGATAGAAAAAAATTGGAGAGGGAGGGAAGGAAGGAAAGAAAGAAAAAAGATAGAAAACGATTCTAAGGAAAGAAGGAATGGACAGAGAAAGAGAAAGAAGGAAAGAAAGAAAAGATGGATAGAAAAAGATTCGGAGGGAAGGAAGGAAGGAAAGAGAAAGAAAAAAAAGATAGAAAACGATTCTAAGGAAAGAAGGAATGGAGCAGAGAAAGAGAAAGAAGGAAGGAAAGAAAAGATGGATAGAAAAAGATTTGGAGGGAAGCAAGGAAGGAAAGAGAAAGAAAAGATGGATATAAGAAGATTCTAAGGAAAGAAAGATAGAACAAGATTCTGATGGAAGAAGGAAGGAAGGAGAAAGAAAAATAGAAAAAGATTTAGAAGGAAGAGAGGGGGAGAGAGAAAGAAAAGGTGGCTAGAAAAAGATTCTGAGGGAGGAGGGAAGGAAGCCTTTTTTTCCTAATCCCTGTGGACTAGAAAACTTGCCTTTTGTGCTCTTTCAGTGGGCTGTTTTTATAGACCCCCTCCTAAAATTTCAAACCCTTTTTCCTTGGATCAATATGGACTATAAACTTGCCATCGGAGGAGCCGTTTCAGAGGCTTTGAGATGTCACTTGGCTCCCAATACCTGAAGTGGGCATCTGAAAACCCCGTATTTTACCTCACAATTCCTTCTCCTCCTCTACACCCCCCCCCAAAAAAAAATGGAGGCTGGGAAAGGAGAGAGGAAGCGGTTATTCCCTCACTGATTGGGAAATGGAGTTCGCTTTGCTTGGCAAACAGAGATTCCCCAAGTTCTTCTGGAGCTGAGCCTGCTAAAATGACATTTTTATTACTGTTCGTAAACCACAATCTCCTGCCGCAGGGAGGTTTAGGCTTAAGCTCTGCACAAATAAACCGGTGTTCCGGCTCAGGAAGGAAGGAAGGGCGGAAAGAGGTGTGGGGAGGGGTCGGCAGGAGCCGGGCAGGAGGGGGGAGGGCAGCTGGGGTCAGCCTCGAGGGCTGGAGAGAGGGTGTCCACCAAGGGGTCTCCCTCTGGCCCTTGGGATTTTCAGGCCGTTTGAAGCCTCGTATTCCTCAGAGGGACGGAGGCAGTCCGGGTCTTCGGACCACAGTGGAGCCCAAAATTTCCGTCACTAAGCAAGACTGTTGTTAAGTGAGCTTGGCTTCCCCATTGACTTGGCTTGTCACGTGGCGCGCACACAGACACAGACACACAGACACTGCAACCATCATAAATACATGGATTTGGTTGTCCAGTCTTTTTTGGGGAGGGAAGGAAGGAATAGAGATATAGAGGAAAGAAAGAAAGATGGTGGGATGGATGATAACTAGAGAGAGAGAGAAAGAGAGAGAGAGAGAGAGAGAGAGAGAGAGAGAGAGAGAGAGAGAGAGAGAGATGATAGAAAACATACATTATGATGCTTGATTCTTAACGAATGTATCTTTTCTTTTATGTATACTGAGAGTATTTACACCAAGACAAATTCCTTGTGTGTCCAATCACACTCGACCAATAAAGTACTCAATTCAAAATGTTTTGCTTCTCATCCATGAGGCTTCCTCAGTTCTGATTGTTAAAAGCTTCTTGGATGAGAAGCAAAACATCTTTAAGGAGACATTTAAAAAAAAAACACTTTTTAAGATTTAAGTCTTTTGAACTGGATGGTTTGACCATCTCCATAGACCTTTGAGCGACTCTGGAATGTCTTCATTGGCTTCTCTCGTCTTGCAGCCCTGCAGTCCTTCATTCGCTCGTACACCACCTATCCTGCCAACCTCAAGCCCATCTTCCACATCCGGGCTCTGCATTTGGGTCATGTGGCTAAGAGTTTCGGCCTCCGCGATGCCCCTGGGAACCTTGGCGCTGTGGCTGGAGCCCCTCAGCAGGGAAAGAAGCAGAAAAGGTACAGAGCCAGGTAACTTTTCTCTTTTCTTTTCTTTTCTTTTCTTTTCTTTTCTTTTCTTTTCTTTTCTTTTCTTTTCTCTTCTCTTCTCTTCTCTTCTCTTCTCTTCTCTTCTCTTCCCTTCCCTTCCCTTCCCTTCCCTTTCCTTTCCTTTTTTCCTTTTTTCCTTTTTTCCTTTTTTCCTTTGACCTATCTTATTTATTCAGTTTTTATATGCTGCTCAATTCGTGATCTGGTGACTCTGGCTGGCTGACCAGGGTTATAATATATAATGATCTAAAACCCATAAAGGGATTTCCAAACACACACATACAAACCCCATCCCCTCAGAGTTCCAAACCTTAAAATCCACGTGGATGCCATAAAAGAGTCAAGACAAATAAGTGTTGGGAGGGATTTCTCTTCCCCACAACCACCTTGTGCGGATTGGGAGACCCCAGGGTCCCACAAAAACACCCCCCCACCCTTAATCCAAGCTCCTCCCCCCCCCATTTTTTTCCTTGACAGGGACCAGAAGCGGGCTGGGCTGCTTTTGAGCCAAATTAAGTGAGACGGGCTGTGTCTCTGTGTGTGTGTGTGTGTGTAGAGAGGGAGGGGAGGAATGTCTAAACATTGTCGTCTCTCCCTCTCCAGAACCTGCTAAGGACCCCCGTGTTTTGGGTGGGGGCTGGGGGGTTAGCTGACCCTCGCCAGCAGATGGGCAGCACGACAAGCGAGTTGTGTGTGTGGGGATTTAAAAGAGCTTTATTGAGTGAATAGCAGCCTGATTAGCCGATAAAGGACATGTAAGATGGGATGGGGGCTGCCTTTGAAGTCTCGGGCGGCCCAGTGGGGAGTGGGCTTGACTGACACCAAAAGTCTCTTCGGATTACTGCCACACAATGTTTTTCCTCTGTTCCTGCAAGCTTGTTATTCTCTTCAATTCCCTTTCCCTACACACACACACCCCCGGTCCCCCCAAGGGCCTAGAAGAAAAACAGAAGACACCAGATACCCAAGCACCCCCTTGTTCACACCCCTGTAGGGGGATAAAGGTTCCCGCGCTTTCCTTTTTCCAGAAACCCAGCCTGGTCTTCCCTCTGGGGTGGGGGGAGCCCCAAACGCTTTTCAAATAAATAAATGTCATCTATTTAAAAAACAAACAAACACATTTTATAAATGTATAAAGTCCCGTCATTTTAGAGGCCACTCTTGAGGATCCAAACTCTGTCAAGGACCTTGGAGGACTCATCTCTAATGTGCTAAGTGCTAGAGGCCACTGTAACTACATCACCAAAAAGGCATTAAGAGTTGTTAACCTAATCCTACGTAGCTTTTTCTCTGGAAATATCACACTACTAACTAGAGCATACAAAACATTTGCTAGACCAATAGTCGAATACAGCTCATCAGTCTGGAACCCATATCATGTATCTGATATTAACACAGTTGAAAAAGTCTAGAAAAGTTACAAGAAGGAGGAAGAAAGCAACACAAACCAGGCAAGATAAGGGCTGGAGGACGTCCGCAGATATCAGAACACACCCTGGAAAGGATGCCAAACTCAGAGAGGAACCATAAACTAGAGATATTTCCATGCTTTGTTTCCAGCGCTTGCCCGTACGCAGGTCCATCCTCTTATCCAGTTGTCACAGCTGCAGCCCATGAAGAGGATCAAAGCCCCCCCCCCCGAGTAGACCATGTCTCTCCCTTATCCTCTCCTCCCTGTTTGCCCTAGGATGGAGAGGGGATGGGCCTGGGTCCTCCTCTGACTGCCCAGCCGGCCTCTGCCCTTCCCCAGCCTCCTCCACAGCCTCCGGAGCCACAGCTCCACTCCCTGTCAGCTGTTCCTCCTGTGACTCAGAGTTGGTCTCCACAGGGGGAATGACAGCCCGTTTTTTGGCCTCCCGAGCCTGCAGAGGCTTCCCTCAAGGGGAAAAATGGCCTCAAGCAGGCCAAAAATCAGCTGAGAGGGGCGCGTGAATGCACCGTGCAGGTAAGTTTGGCTGGGGCTCGCGTGCCCACACACACATGGCTCTGCGTGCCACCTGTGGCACGTGTGCCATGGGTTCTCCATCACGGTGATAGAACACTTCCAATATTTGAGAGGCTGCCACAGAGAAGGGGAGCTCAAGTATTCTCCAAAGCACCTGAGGGTAGGACAAGAAGTAACGGATGGAAACTGACCCAGGAGAGATTCAACCTGGAAATAAGGAGGCATTTCTCGAGAGTGAAAACAGTCAACCAAATGGGACAGAAGTGGCCTTTGGAAGTTGTGGGAGCTCCATCTTTGGAGGTTTTCAAGAAGAGACTGGACAGCCGTTTATCCAGAATGGGGTTGGACTAGAAGACCTCCAAGGTCCCTTCCAACCCTATTTTTCTAACCTGCTCACTGATGCTCCAAAAAACACCTTTTTTTCCCCCCAACCAAGTTCTGGAGGCCCAAGAGTGCAGCTGGATCTTCCTCTCCTGGCAAAGCCATTGCCTACGGCCTATCAGCTCAGGAGCGGCTGGACTGCCAATTTTCTCGTGGCATTTACGGGGCCTTAATATCACTTAATTAGAGGCAGGGAGAACTGGAATCCTTCCCAGGAGGTGGAGTGGGGTTTTTTTCCCCCCCGCTTCTCTGTTCAGCAGTCAGACTGATGCTATCAAGTCTCTCTTTCCCTATTTTCTTTTTAAAAATAAAAATAAAAAATTGTCAAAGCTGGTCTCCGGTTGAAAATATAGGAGAGTTTAATTTTTTTCCAAATCACTTTGGCTCCGGATTGCAAAGGGTCCGGGTAGTCCTCCACTTACGACCACAGTTGAGCCCAGAATCCCTGTTGCTAAGCAAGATGTTTGCTTGGTGAGTTTTGCCCCCCCTCCCCATTTTACGATCTTTCTTGCCACGGTTGTTAAGTGAATCCCTGTGGGTGTTAAAGTGAGCTACAACTTCGTTGAGTGAATCCATCTTCTCTCCTGTTGAGTCTGCTGGTCAGAAGGTCTCAAAAGAAGAAAACCGAAACCTTACTATCTTTTTATTTATTTATTCTCTCTCTCTCTTTCTCCAGGCGTGACCTTCTGAGGAAGGCTCAAGTCAGACCTCGTCTCAATGTTGCCTTTGAATACTCGAGTGGTTTGGATTCCTCGGTTTCAAAGGGCAAGAGGAAGAAACGGCTGAGAAATCGGAGGGAGCAAAATTCTCCCAGCTGATCTGGGAGATTCTCAGGGGCTGGTGGACAGGATTAGAAAAGAGCTGGAGGAGAGGGATGTCCCCTTTCCGCTCTAAGAGAGGAAACCAGGTTCCACCAGGAACGTCCCCTTCCCCCCTGAAGGAAAAATTAACCAGGTTCAAGCAGAAACTTCTCCTCCCTTCCTGGTCTACAAAAGACGACCAACCAGGTTCAACCAGAAATGTCCTCTTCCCTCCTGATCTGGAAGAGGAGAATGACCAGGTTCAAGCAGGAACCATCTCTTCCTCCCTGATCTAGAAGGAAAAAAACCAACCAGGTTCCACCAGGGTTAATTCCCCCCACGCAATTAAAGACAGATCAGCAATAAGGCAATTGCGTCTTACCAAACCTTTCAACTCAAATAGGTTTTCACTGCGGGGGGGGGGGGGGGATTAATTCTTTAGGATGCATTTGGGGAAACTCTGCAAGCAGACAAACCAAACCAACTGCAGTAATTTACTTAAAACCATGAGCAAAAAAAAAAGAGGCTGTAAAATCAGGCACAAATCTCTTCCACAACCGCCTCGCTTAGCAACTGAAATTCTGGACATTGGCCGAGGGCTATTGTACAGAACCCAATTCCTCTTTAATACCAGGGGAACTTTCCAGCTTGTGACATCAAGTCTTGGCTTCCTTCTTCATTCAAGAGACATTTTGTAAAAGCCGTGCAGGCCATTCAGTTGGGCTGAATTTTTACACTTCTGAATTTGGCTTCCCTGCTAAGAAGGAAAGTTCATTTTTCAAAACTGGAGTGTAACTTTTGTGAAAGGAGTGAAGCCTTTCAAATCTAAGTTACAGAAGAGATAGAGAGAGAGACACACACCCCTACACGCATAAAGCTTGCTTTTCTGTAGCTCAATACACGGAATTGTGTAAAAGCCGCCCCTCAAGGCCACTTCTGGTAAGGTGGATGGCTGTATAAGTTTGATAAATAAATTCAAATAAAACAGAAAAGATGCTTTCGGGGAAAAACTCCACGGCCAGTTTCCAATGTCTCCTGAACATGTCCCGAGTACCAGATTAAGGCCAAGCCCATGTTGGAATTCAGAACAAATCTCACATTTCTGTTTGTTTCTGAACGCAGGCAATGGAGGAGGGGAGGAGGGAAAAGAGCTTTTTGCAGGAGAAAAATGTCATTCCAACATCGGAAGGTGTTAATGTAGATTTTTGACAATCAACATTTCTAAGTGCCTTATAAAGATTCCTCTGAAAATGTACCACTTGGCTGCCTTTCATGTGGCTCTTTGTTGGAGCTGAAGTGACATTAGCAACTTGGGTTTTACCAGTTGCGTGTCAGTGAGGCGATAGGAAGCTGGCTCTCATGCTGTAGGGGCTGTCTCTCGAAATAAAATAAAAAATTATTTTAATGTGTCATCAGATAGGGTTTTTTTCCCCCCCCCTTTTCTTCATTGCATAAAACATTCAGAGATACACCAGGAAACCTATCCCAGCAGGAAGTTCAATTTGACCCCCTTGGTTCGTGTTCCATAGCCTGAATTCAAATCAATCAACCAGAATAGAGCTGGAAGGGACCTTGGAGGTCTTCTAGTCCAGCCCCTCTGCAACATGAAAGCCCTTTGACTTTCGGGGGGGGGGGTCTTGTCTTTAATTAGGAGCAGATTTTCAATTTCACCCAAAGCAGGAGATTCTCCTCTTTCCGTTTCACCGCCAGCCAAACTTCTTCAACAGGTCATTTCAAAGTGATTTTAAATTTAAAACCCCCCTTTTTTGGGGGGTGGGGGTGGAGGGGGGGCCCTTCCAAGTGTCCAGCCTCTTTTCCTCAGACGGCTCTCCAGAAAGCAGATTTTCTTAATCGTGTGGCTTTTTCAGGCGTCCGAAAAAGTTGCCCTTCATTAACGCCCGCCGGAGCCGTTGCAAGAATAATGAAGTGGCCCCGAATTCTCTCCGGATTTCCATTTTTTAGAGCTATAAGACGGTGGGCTTAATTATTTCGGTCTATCCCCTGTTTCTCTCTCTTTCACCCTGATAAAAGTCCAAGTTGTTCCTTTGATAGATTTTTAATATGATTTTAAGAGAGTTTTGTTTGGCCTCATTCTTAGGCAATAAGATTAAATTTCAAGCACTTATCCCCTGGGTTTAAGTCAATCCATGTAGGCCTGTGCTTGAACAGGAGGCCTCTTTGTATTGGGGGGAAAGGAGGGGGATCCCCTCTGTTTGCCCTGCCTTAGAAAAAACTGCTTTTTTACTTCATTAACCTCAAGCTGAGGACAATCCTTGCTGGCCTTGTCTATCTTCCCGCACCTCCCTGCCTTTTTTTTTTTTTATTTATTTAATAAGCACACACAAACTCAGATGCTCACCCCTTCCAAATCCTCTCTCTCCCCCAGTTGTGCTTTGTTATGGAAAGTTGTCATTTTTCACAAGGGCAAAGCAAGGCGGAGGGAATGAACTATGGCCGAAGCCCTTATCTGTTGCAAAGAGTCCCCCAAATTCTTTTCCTGAGGTTTATGTCCCTTTCCCTCCGATATGTTTGATCCATTGGCTAAGGCAACAGGCTGGGAGTTCTAGTCCTGCCTTAGGATTTGAAAGGCACCTGGGGGACTTTCAGCCCGTCGTTTGCTCTCAGTCCAACTCACCTCACAGGGTGGTGGTTATAGGAAAAAAACAGGAGGAATCTGTTGGGTATGATTGGTGCCTTGAACTATTTGTAAAAATAAGGAAAACAAGGTAACAGGGGTGCCAGGGGACTCAGGTGGTTTGAAACTCATCAAAATGTGGTGCTTGATGCATTTTGATATCAACACTTTTTGTCCCAATACTCCTTGCTTGCTTTGGTACCCAATGACGTTGGAACTTACGACTGACAGCTGCCTTGTGACTCACTGCATTATTCTGTAAGGGGAAATTTTTCATTTGGACCTCATTGTTTTTTGCTTCCCGGAACCAATAAACAACGCGTAGTGAGGTAACCACTGTAGATAGATAGATAGATAGACAGACAGACATGGATGGATGGATAGATAGATAGATAGATAGATAGATAGATAGATAGATAGATACCATGGGTTAAAATTGAAAATAGATAGATAGATAGATAGACAGAGATGGATGGATGGATGGATGGATGGATAGATAGATAGATAGATAGATAGATAGATAGATAGATAGACAGACAGAGATGGATGGATAGATAGATAGATAGATAGATAGATAGATAGATAGATAGATAGATTAAAAAAACATGACTGAATAAATCCTGGATGGTCCAGGACCAAAGAGAAAGAAGAGTGAGAGCTCATGGAACTCTTGAGCCCCCAAACTGGTATCTCATCAGAATAATTTGGCCTTCCAACTTGGACAGGAAAAGGAGAAGGAGGGAGAGGAAGGAGGAGGCAAACTGAACTGGCAAAAGAAAACCTGTTGCTCTTTTAAAAGGCTCGCAATCCATCTGCCACCTTCCCAAAATGGAAAGTGGGAGAGAGAGGGAGAGGGAAGGGGGGAAGAAATCTGGGGGAAGCGCCCACCCCCTTGAAAACTCCCGGAGACCAGCTGGTGAGAAATTGGCCAAAGACAGACAAGAAATACATTCCGTCTCTCTCTTTCTCCCCACCCTCAAAAATATTTCCATAATTATTAAAAGCGGGGAGGACATCCATTTAGATTAGCCCCAGCAATAATTTACAGCCATTATCCTGTTTTGGAAGACAAGCGTTAATAATTCACCCAGCAAGGTTGGGAAATGATGGTGGGGAGAACATCTTCCTTATGGCTATCTCCCACCCTGGGTTTTGCAAAGAAGAGGGGGCTTGAATGAGGAAGGGGAGAAAGGACAACCCCCTCCCCCCCCCCCAAAAAATGAAGGAGTTCCTTTTAAAAAAGTAAAAGGGGAAAGTGGTTCCAAAGGATCATTAAAGCATCCTTCTCACCTCTGGTCCAGCTTTGGTTCCCCACAGTTACAGGTAGTCCTCGAATTACAACCACAACTGAGCCCCAAAATTGGTGAAGTGAGTTTTGCCCACATCTTATGCCCTTTCTTGGCCACATTCGTTAAGTGAATCGCTGGTTGTTAAGTGAAACTGGCTTTCCCTCACTGACTTCACTTGTCAGGAGATGATCCTGTGGCTCATGGTTTTAAGTAAATTACTGCAGTTGGTTTGGTTTGTCTGCTTGCAGAGTTTCCCCAAATCCACCCTAAAAAATTAATCCCCCCCCCCCCCGCAGTGAAAACCTATTTGAGTTGAAAGGTTTGGTAAGACGCAATTGCCTTATTGCTGATATGGGCTCCGTCGAGAAGGTGGTAAAACCTGGGTGGTTTGCTTGCTTTTGACTAAAAGGAGGGAGAGAGAGAGAGAGCTTTTGAAACTGTGTTGAGCTCTGGTAAAATATTTCTCCTGCCTGTGAGAAGAATGGCCGTTTCCCCTGCATAAAATCCTTCCGGCTTTTCAACTCTCTTTGATGTTTCAACCAGATTTTTCTGCTCGTAAAAAATAAAAAAGCTTGTTTATTTCTACATTTTGGAAAAAAAAAAAAAAGAGAACAAGATTTTTTTGTTCGTTGTTGTTTTTAATCTGAGTTCTTCTAAAGCAGAATTCTCCTTTTTTTTTTTCCCCCTTCCATTATAAAATCCAAAAAACAGAGAATCCCACAGTGGTACAGACTTTTAACAAGACACACTTACACAAATACACCCTCGGTTGGGCTCACCATAAATAATATACTTTGTGCACACAAGTTATTTACAACGGCAACCCAAAAAAATAATAATTGCAAATTAAAAAAACCCCCACAGACCTCTTTTTTTAAAAAAAGAAGAAGAAGAAGAAGAAGAACATTGTCCTGAAAAATCCTTGCCTCAGCGTAAAAGGCCTTTTTTTTTTTTTTTACAGTAGACTAGGATACAATCTGTATGGTTTTGTTCTCCTGGCTAGAGAAAGATGGATTTGTTCTAGAGGCAAATACCCAACTGCAAAAAAACAAAAGCCAAAATAATCATAATAATAAAATAGGATCTTTTTCCAGGCTCGATATTTCTCGTATAGTCTTGGCTAAAAGACACCGAAACCAGGCCACAGAGTTGTCATTCAACAAGCATCAGTAGATGTGACCTTCAAAGGAACGTGGACTGTAGGTTTAGGAATGAAATGTGTAGTTGTACATTCTGGCACAAGTTTGTGGGAAGAATTGGAGGATTTGTGGAATAAAATGGACCTCAGCTCTCCCAGTCTGGTTTAAAAATGGGTTCTAAATATCATCATCCCAGCTTCCATGCTCGCTGAAACATCAAGTAAGTAGTAACTGCAGTACTTGGAGACAGATATCTAGAGGGATACTTAGATAATGATGGGATGAATTTGGGGGGGGGGGGGTGGACTAGATGACCTACAAGATCCCATCTGTTAAATCTAGAACTGCAAAGTGCTTTTCTCCAGGAGGCAACTAGACTTTTTAAAAATTCTTTGAAGATGTTTTGCTTCTGAAGAATTTTTGGATGAGAAGCGAAACATCTTCAAAGAAAAGCCAGGAAGGTCCAGTTGCCTCTTGAAAAAAAAAAAAAAAAAGCACCTCTCCAGAGACATTTAGGTTCTAGAAGGAGTTAGGTTTTTAGAGCCCTGACCCTGGATCCAGAACTGGCGAAGCATCCAGGTCTGGTAAGAGAGTCCAGATCTGAGCTGCAAAAAAAAAAAAAGCCACGTAGATAGCAGGAAAGGTTGGATGTCCTCTTCAGTGGCCGGAGAACGTTGTAGACCAGATCTGGAACCTCAGCTGAAGCAACTGAGAACCTGTTGCTTCTACACAATCTGGAAGTGGCCCTCCCATCCAGCGCTCCAAAATTGAAATTCCCTTCTCTGGTTTTCTCCCCCCTGAAATCAGAATAGCCAGCTTTTCAGAAGTAGAAAAGGCCTCGCAAAAACCAGATCTCCCCAGTTGGTCTTGATCCTGGCATGAGAGCCGTCCATTTGTCTGTAGGGAATCGGCTCGTCTCCCCCCGACCCGTATTTAAAGCAGGGTTGTTCTGTGTGTGTTTGTGTTTGTTCAGTGTTTTCATTTCCTTCCTCTATCTCCCTCTCTCTTTCTGCAGACAGCCCACAATCGGTGAGTTGCAGTTCCATCTGGGGATTTAACGCAATCCATCCCCATGAAGAGAAGCAGGGAAGGAGGTTCAAACTTCATCCTCACTTTGAGATGCCCGAGAACCTGTTGGTGCTCACTCTCAAACACACACACACACACACACACACACACGTGTGATGGCACTGTGGGTCTTATCTGACATGTATTTGGAGATCAATTTTTTTTTTTAAAGAAATTGTCCTGGTTCCAATGTCATGCCAAACCGAATTTGGGGAGTGGAGGGGAACAGCTAAGAAAATGAGCAAGGATCAAACAGGAAGCCGGGAAAAAAAAGACCACCAGGCCCTATAAACTCAGAAAATCGATACTTGGATCCATTGCCGATAACCTGCAATGCAGATTCCTGAAAAAAAAAATATTTCTTTCTTTTCTTTTTTTTTTAAGCAAAGGAAAGGAGACTCTCTAGAAGAGTGATGGCAAACCTTTTTGGCACCGAGTGCCCAAACCAGAACATGTGTGTATGCCGGAGCGCTGGAAGACTAGCTGGCTGGTGCACGTATGCCTGTTTTTTGGCCGGTTTTGGCCTGAAAACGGCCTGTTTGGGGGGTGTTTTGGGGGCCGTTTTCAGGCCATTTTGGGGGCTGGTGCCCACGAAGACCAGCTGGCGACAGTGCCTGTGCCCACAAAGAGGGCTGTGAGTGCCGCCTCTGGCCCACTTGCCACAGGTTTGCCACCAGGGCTCTAGAACCTGTTGCAAAGCAGAGAGAATGTTGCCATTTGCAAAATAAACTACTTATGAACAGGAAATGTCAAAAAGAGGTTTTCCCAGCTGGGCACTTGCTAGGAAGTTTTGGACCATAAACGAACCTTAATTTTTTGGGACCGGGGATGTCGGGAGTTGGGATTCCGGCAGGCCAGGATGTGGGAGAAGGATGTGTTCTACTTTCCCTGTAGCATGGAGCTGAATTCCATCCGCAAGTGCCAAATTTGGGGTTGCTGAATTAACTCATACTTCTGGATTCACACACCTAGGCAGAGCTACACGGTTCATACTACGCCTTAAACCCCGGAGAATTGAAGAGGGGTGCATCTCTAAAACACGGGTGGAAGGATGGCTGGCCAATCTCTTGGGATTACCCCTCAAGCTGGCCAAACCCAGAATCCACACCACCTCCTAAAAACCCAATTTAGAACCCACTTAATCCAAGAAGGGGCTGCCCGATTGCCCCTGGGGGAAATAAACCACGATAGGAAAAAGAAAATAAATAAATAAATATCTGATGCCAGAGCAAAGAGAGGCTGGATTTCTGAAAGTGCCAGGGAAGAATTTTTGCAGCATCTCGGTTGGGTTTCGGAAAGAAAGGCAGGTCGTGGGAATGCCTCGAGATGCGTGCAGCCCCCCCCCCCGCCTCCTTCCCCTCCCCTACCCCTTTGCAGGGAGGCGGGGAGTGGGGAGAAGGGGCAGCCGCGTTCCCACGTCTCTTCCTGAAGCAAAGCCCCCGGGGGGAGTCCGCTTCACCGCGGCTGAGCGGCTCTGGGGAGGACGCCGGCCAGCGGGGGCAGGGGCGGTGGGGGCTCGCTGCCCCCTTGCAGTCCGTGGATGAGGATGCGGGGAACCAGAGGCCGCTGGAGCGCCGGAGGGGGCGCGCTGGGTCCCCGGTACAGGTAGAGCGCAGCGCCGGGATCCAGGTTGGAGACCAAACTTTGCGGGTAGAAGTAGGGCGAAGGGAACATCCGTTGCAGGGCCGAGTAGTTGCCCGCCTCGGCCAGCAGCTCCAGCCCCACCGCCGTCTGCCTCTTCCACTTGGTCCTGGAGGGAGAGAGAAAACCGGATTCAAACGGGTTTCCTGCCTAATCAGAAGGGTTGGACTAGAAGACCTCCAAGGCCCCTCCCAACTCTTTTATTCTGTTCGGAGGCGGGGGAGGAGGAGAAGGAGGAGGAGGCGAAGAGGAGAAGAAGAGAGGAGGGAAGAGAGGAGGAGAGAGGAGAAGGAGAAGAAGAGGAGGAGAAAGAGAAGGAGGAGAAGGAGAAGGAGAAGAAGAGAGGAGGAGGAGGAGGAGGAGGAGAAGAAGAGGAGGAGGAGAAGAGAAGGAAGAGAAGGAGAAGAAGAGAGGAGGAGGAGGAGGAGGAGAAAGGGAAGGAGGAAAATGCCTTTAGGGAGATAGTCAATCCTTCAGGTCATAGTTGATGTCCCAAAGGTGCTTCCCCTCCCCTGCTCCACCAAAAAAAGGCAACTGGATTTTCTTGGTTTTTCTTCTTTGGAAACAGAATACCCAAAAGTAGTCCCTGACTTACAACATTTCATTTAGCGACCGTTCAAAGTTACAACCGTACCAGAAAAAACGTTATTTGTGATTGTTTTTCACACTTACGACCATTGTGGCCTCCATTGTAGTCCCGTGATCCACATTCAGCCATTTGGAAATCATCTCGTGTTTATGACGGTCGCAGTGTCCCAGATCCGCAAAGTCAAGGGAGGAGCCCGATTCACTTAATAGCCATGTGGCTAACTTAACAATGGCAGAGATTCACTTAGCGATGGTGGCGAGAAAGGTCATAAAACGGGGCAAACTCCCCACAAGTCTCTAGCCGGGTATCTTGACCACTGGGCCAAACTACCTCTCTTCCTTAGAGGAAATTTTCTTTCTTTTCTTTTCTTTTTTATAAAATTTTATTTCAGTTTTCCACATTTTAAAAATGTCTCTTTTTAGTGAACAGCATGATTTCCACATTTCCATATCAATATGACCCTAATTACACATCCATCTTCCGCATTCAACTTCATCTCTTCCCAATACTTGACATATTTTCTATGATTATATTTTTTCCAAATACTTTCCTCCTATTTAAATCCCAAATAACTATCCCAAGTAGCTTCCTCTCTTCCGTAGAGGAGCTTTTCTTAAAGCTTGGCCTTATGACCCCTTCCCCAGAGAGAGACAACCCCCCCCCCCATGACTCTCTGAGGGATCCTTAAAAATCAAATTCATTTGCCGGCCCTGTGTTGGAAAAATACTACAAGTTTAAAATCCCATTAAACAACCGGGAAAAGCAGCGGCGGCTGCCTCGCTTCTTAATGTTTAATGCAACCAATATTGATAAAATATAACTCACGTGAATGAAAACAACCCCCCCCCTCTACGGGAGGTCCTCGATGTACGACTGCAACGTAGCCCCAAAGTTCCATTGCTAAGCGAGGGTAGTTGTCGAGGGAGATTTTGCCCCGCCTTCCTTGCCGCAGCGATAAAGGAACTAACCTGGTTAGTTAAGGGAATCTTGGCTTCCCCAGATTGACTCTGCTGGTCAGGAGGTCGCCAAAGGGACTCTGCAACTGTCATAAGTACAAGTCAGTTGCCAAGCCTCTGAATTTTGATCATGTGGCCATGGGGATGCTGTGTGCAAAAAATGGTCCTTAGGTCACTTTTCTCGGCACCGCTGTAATTTTGAGCAGTCCTTAAACGAACCTGTATGGCCTCCAGGTTCTAACTCAAGGAGTGGTTGATCCCTTACCCTCCGCCACTAAATGAATGGTTGTTGTAAGCTGAGTCTCGAGAAATCAAGCATCTCTGAAGTGGACGGTTAGAAAGACAGAAATTTGCCACCTCCTTTTCTCTCTGTTCCACCTGCTCCATCCAGGCAGGTAGTAATAACCCAGGTGCCCAACCACCTCACAGAGAACAAACAAGCCACAAACTCAATCACGTTTTGAGTCAAGTAGCCCATCATCCTTGGCTTCTCACCTTTTCTGCCCAGGAGCAATTCCATCTCTCTTTCCCCCCAGTAAATTATTCATTGTCATCATAATTGTGTAATTACTGTAACTGCCCTTAATTATTGATGCCCAAAGCATCAAGTGGGATATATTATTAATAGCCCAGTGATGTGCAGTTGTGTCTTTAGCTGGAAAAAAATATAGATTTCTTTCCCTTTCTCTCTTTTTTCCTCTCCCACCCACTCAAATCAAACAGTTGGTTCTCCCCCCTCTCCTTCCTCTTCTTCTTCCTCCTCCTCCTCCTCCTCCTCCTCCTCCTCCTCCTCCTCCTCCTTCTCCTCTTCCTATTCTTCCTCCTCCTCTCCTTCCTCTCCTTCCTCCTCCTCCTCTTCCTCTTCTTTCTCGTCCTCTTCCTCTTCTTCCTCGTCCTCTCCTTCCTCCTCCCCTTTCTCCTCTTTTTTCCCTCATCAAATCTGAAAGATTTCCTGTCTGAGAAATCGAGAATAAGAAGCAAATAATATCGATTTGGGAGGAAGGGGTGCTTTCTTAAAATGAAAACTTTTTTAAAAAAAAGTCTAACACAACAACAACAACAACAACCAAATAAAAAAGGGAACTAAAAAAAAGAAGAGGAAGAAAATCTTGAAGAAATCTCACCAGGTCAAAAAAGGGCAGGTTGAAATGGGTGGCGAGAACTGTTTTGCAAACTCAGAATGCCAAAAGAAAAAAGAAAATGGATGAGTTTTCTCACCACTGGCCTCTGTTTATCCACCCACAAGCCAGTTCACTTTTTATTAAAAGCCCAGTTAATCAAACCATGAATAGCTTAGCTTTTCCAAACTGGGGTTTGCACAGCTTGCTCTATCCTGGTTTACTGAAACTGTCCCCAAACCACAAACCCTGGTGGACAAAGCCGCATGGCGTGAGTGTGCATTCACAGGTCAGCCCACACCTCAGATTAACAAACCAGGTTGAGGGTTCAACTCTGCTGTACAGGCCGGGGCCCCTTTCAAATTGTGTTTAAGCCCAGGGAAACCTCAACCTCGTAGCTCCTTCAAAACTCAGCAAGTTAGCTAATTTCTACCTTCTTGTTTTTCGGCTGCTTTTTGCTGGACAGAAGGTGAAATGACCTCTGAGCAGCTCCTGCCTCTTTGTTCCAATTCTCCCAGCTTGCTCTGGTAACCCTTAGCAGGGGCCAGCATCTTGAATTTAATTTGGTCTCTTGGTTTGCAATTATCACCAAGATGATGGTTTAAAGGAGGAGGTGGGATGAGGACACCAAGGGATCAAGAACTGTGATTGGGGAGAGTCAATTAAAATGACATCATTCTTATCTATATTTCTCTCTCTCTCTATCATCTATCTATCTATCTATCTATCTATCTATCTATCTATCTATCTATCTATCTATCTCTATTGTTTGTCTATTTATCTCTATTGACTATATCTATCTGTATCTATCTATCTCTATTGCCTGTCTATCTCGATTGTCAGTCTATTTATTTCCATCAACTCTCTCTCTCTCTCTCTCTCTGTCTCTATCTATCTATCTATCTATCTACCTATCTATTATATATAAAGGATCAATAACCCAATTAATTTAATTGGGTTATTGACCCTTTATCCTAAGCCAGCACAAAACGTTTATTCTTATTTAGCATATGATAGCAATAGCTAGATAGACTTATAATATGCTGCTTCCCAGGGCTTTTACAGCCCCCTCTAAGCGGTTGACAGAGTCAGCCTATTCCCCCCAACAATCTGGGTCCTCATTTTACTGACCTTAGAAGGAGCGAAGGCTGAGTTAACCTTGAGCCCCTTCAGGATCCTGCAATATTGCATAATGATGAGAACATGATGGAAGAGAAGTGAACATATTCACACAATCCATGTAATTCTATACAACCCTTCTGCAAAGGCAGGGGGGAGAATATGGCAGTGGCCTTGTAACAGGATGTCCAATTCCCCTTGTTGCGATTGTGGTGCTGATATGCAAACTATTAAACACATTGTGCAAGATTGCCCAGAATGTCCATTCTCTGGTTGCCTAGAAGACCAGCACAAAGCAATGTCAGAAAACAAAACACTGAATCGCACATTAACCAAAGTGGCTAGCTGCATTCACACATCAGATTCCTGCCAGGCCTGATAATAATAAAACACGGGATCAAAACAACACGTGATTAAAAACTAAGCAAGATCTAAATGAATCCAAGGTCCATTTAATCAAGATTAAAACTAATCAAGATAAGAAAAAATAGCCACGATTGACACCAATCAAGGTTAAGACCAAAACGAATCAAAACCTAGATTAACCGGCATCTCCTGATGAATAACCTTGCCCTCATCACCAAGTCCGTCCTGTTCAGACATGTGTGGCTTTCAACTCATCAAGCGCCTTTATCCCACAATCAGAATGGGAGCCCTGTGTAATCCAGAAATGGGCTCCAGTGTCTCAAGAGTTCAGTGTAACTTAAAAACTTGCAAAATAACCTCAGATCTGCAGGTGGATTCGGCCTTCTTTAAACTATTTCAGCACTGTTTGAGCTGGACAGGGATTATTTTAACTCTTTGCCTGATTTCATTTGCCTTTTAACCAGGGCTTGGAGATCAAGTGACTTTTGCAATTTTGCATGCTGAAACCAATTTTAAAAAAATTGGCACAGAGAGAAAAACCACCTACAACGCAAAGCTCTACATATTTTCACAGAGGTAAGCATCACTGAATTCAAGAGGATTTACTCCATAGTGGAAATATCTACAGTTGGGTTTTCAAAATAACTGGAGAGTTTTAAAATAATTTTTAAACCAAATTTCCACCACAGCCACCAAAATTACATTGTAGGAAATGGCACAAATGTCAATTGTCTTTGATATACACATCTAGCTGTAATCAAACTTTCCTGAGTTTTCCTAAAATGTGTCCTTCCCTCCCCCAAACCAAAATAACTCCCAACTTGGCCCTACCTAAAGTTCAGACATCCACATTTCAATAAGAACCAGCCAGTAAAATGTTCCCTGGGTTGAGTGACCAGAGTAACAGAACTCAGGTGGAAAGAAAGAATGAAAGGAAAGGGAGCCGAATTGGTGGATTAAGAATACAGACCGAGTTTCTTTTTTTTCTTTTTCTTTTTTAAAAAGATAAAATATAAAGGGGAGAGAAAAAAAATAGAAGAGAAGGAATCGAGAGATTCAATTCATGGATTAAGATGAAGATTCGTCTCTAACTAAACTCCCTCCAACTAAACTCGCTTCTTTGCAAACTTCTGCACCCCAAACAACCGCCTTGCACCGATTTTCTCAATTGCAACGGCGACTTTTAAAAAATTATTTGAACAGGCTTTCTCCACGCTTCCCAATCCCGCTTCTGAACCAGCCGGGGATATTTGAGATCAGCCAAGGGAGGCTGAGAATAAGGACCGGCTGGAATCCAAATGAAACCAAGTCTGAATCCGAATTCGCGGCTCTCTGCGAGCTCTTTTCCGCCCGCGTCTCTTTCTCGCTTACCTTCTGTTCTGGTACCAAGTTTTCACTTGGGTGTCGGTAAGGTTGAGGGAGGCGGCCAGTTCCATCCGGTCCTGGACGCTGAGATATTTCTGCCTCTCGAAGCTGCGCTCCAGCTGCGCCAGCTGGTGATCCGTGAAGGCGGTGCGCGCCTTGCGAGGTTTCTTCAGCCTCACCGGGGGGCTTTCTCGGGAGCTGGAGATCTCCCGGTCGCCTTCTTCCTTCACTGGGGCCGGGAGAGAAAGGGAGAAGAAAATGGGTCTGGGTGCTTTGGGGCGGAGGGGAGAGAAAAAGAAGGTCGTCATTGCGGGAAGGGAAGGAGAAAAGAAGGGAGGGAAAGGAACAGGAAAGAAAAGAGAGCCTGGGAAAGGAAAGGGGGAGGAAAGAGAGAGAAAGGAAGGAAAGGAAAAGAGAGGAAGGAAAGGGAGGATGAATGGAAAGGGAAAATAGAAAGGGAAAGAAAAAGAAAAGAGTGAGAAAAAGAAAGGGAAGGAAGCTGGGAGGGAATAGATAAAAATAGAAGGGTGAAGGAAGAGAAGAAAGCGGGAAAGAAAGAAGAAGGGAAAGGAAGGCAGGATTAAAATAAAGAAAAATGGAAAGAAGATAAAAGGGGAATTAAGAATGGTAATGAAGGGTAGGAGAAAAAAAAGGTGTGGGAAAAAGAGAGAAAGCTGGCACATTTAGAAGAAAGAGGGGAAAATGGGAGGAAGGAAGGAAGGAAGGAAGGAAAGTATTTTTCACAGAAACAGGGTTAGGGGTATTCATCAGCTTCTGTGGATCTACCACGCATAATTATCCATGTCCCCCCCAAAATATATCCCACTGCTGTTTACTCAGGAGTAACTTCCCTTCCCCGGGACTCTCTCCTAAAAAAAATTGTCCACATAAAACCATTTGCTTCTCCCCCCCACCCAAAAAAAAAATCCCTCAAATCCCTTAGGTTTTACCTAGAAGTATGCCCACAGGAAGATAGGCATTGTAGTCCAATAGGACTAAAACACCCGTGTGGGGTGGGCTATTGAGAAAAAAGCTAAGCTATGCCCTTTTCAAATGTATAATCGAAAGGAGCTTTGCTATTATCTCTGTAAAGTGACAACCCCCATCTACCCCCGCAAAAAAAGCCAGGCACACACAACACACAGCACTTCCTAGTGCCACGTTTTACACACAGTGACAGCAGCCCAAACATATTCCTTTCCTTTCATTTGCAACCTTTGTCATTAAATAATAATCAAATGATCAATTATTAAACAATTAATAGATGTAATCAGCCCAGCCAGACCACAAATCCTTCCCTCAATAGCTTTCCGCACAAAGTCCTCTGGGGGATGGTTCAAGCTTATTCTACGTTCTTAATGTAAAAATGGCATAAATAATAGACCTTGTTTTGGAGAGGGAAAAAACCCACCAAGGTGGTGAAGAAATGTGTTAATTTAAAGGAGAAAGGGGCTGGTTTTTTAAAAAAGTTGATTTCCCACCTGGGTGAATTGAAAATCCACATATACATTTTACTCTTTTTAAATAATAAGAGAGAGAGAGAGAGAGAGATTATGTTGAAAAGAGTCCTTGGTTATCCTTTGTTTAATCCTCTATATGCATTCCTCATGTAGCTGAAATCACAATTCTCTCTCTTATAAGTTTCCATTGAATTCAATAGGATTTACTGATAAAGAGTTGAACTTTCTTCCCACTTCCCACTTCTGCTGGAAGTCTTAAGGAAAATCATTTATCAGCTGCTATTAACAGAGATCAAGAATCAAGATTAGGAAATGCATGAAGTATTGGCATCCCTTTATAAGACCTTTGTAAGACCACACTTGGAATATTGTATCTAAATATCAACCAATCAATAAATCAATCCACCAGAATAGAGCTGGAAGGGACCTTGGAGGTCTTCTAGTCTAACCCTCTGTCCAAGCAAGAGACAAGTGACTGTCCAATCTCTTCTTGAAGGTCTCAAGTGATGGAGCTCCCACCACTTCCGAAGGCAACTTCTGTTCCACTGGTTGATTGTTCTCACTGTCAGAAAGTTCCTCCTTAATTCCAGGTTGCTTCTCTCCTTGATTAATTTCCATCCATTGCTTCTTGTCCTGCCCTCTGGTGCTTTGCAGAATGATTTGACCTCCTCCTCTTTGTAGCAGCCCCTCAAATACTGGAATATTGCTACCATCATGCTATCAAATTTGGTCACCACAGTACAAAAAAAAAAGTTGTTGAGACTCTAGAAAGAGTGCAGAGAAGAGCAATAAAGGTGACTAGGGGGCTGGAGGCTAAAACATAAGAAGAAGGTTGCATGGATTCGGTTTGGCTAGTCTAGTGGAAAGAAGGACCAGGGATGACATGGTAGCAGTCTTTCAATATCTAAGGGGCTGATATCTTTGCTCAGCATTCAGCTTTATTCTGAATGCAAGTAGTTGTTATTTCTTCTTCTTCTTCTTCTTCTTCTTCTTCTTCTTCTTCTTCTTCTTCTTCTTCTTCTTCTTCTTCTTCTTCTTCTTCTTCTTCTTCTTCTTCTCCTTCTCCTTCTCCTTCTCCTTCTCCTTCTCCTTCTCCTTCTCCTTCTTCTACCTCCTCCTCCTCCTCCTCCTTCTCTCCTTCTTTTCTCCTTTCCACGCCTTCCATCTTTCCCATCTTTCTCTCCTTCCCATTCTCCTCCTCCTTCTCCTCCTTCTTGAGATGTGTGTCTCCATTCATTTCACACGTTGTTGTGCTTTCCAAAGGCTTCCTTGTGATTCATGAACTCATTTCTGGAGGAGACCAAGGTGGCATGTTGAGATGTGGGCATCCTTGGAGACAACTTAGCTATGAAAATAAGAATCCTTTGCTTCATCCCATTTTTAACATTTTATCTTGAAAATCTCTAGAGTTCATTGGTGCAGAAACCTCTCCAGTTCTAAAGAGATTTATCAAAATCGTTGTCCCTTCCACCAGTAATCATATCTAACAAATCATCATTATTTTCCATAAAACTAGCCTGAATTGTGTTAAATCTAGTTTCTGCCACCTTAGAAAACGAGCAAGATGATTAATGTCTTTATTACAGTATTATATTCTGGAATTCTTGCAAAAAAAAAGATGGGTGCTCTCTCTAATAATTCTGCAAGCTAAATTATGTCTGTGTTTATCTTGGAATATCCTTGGCAAGATCGTTTCTTTAAATCAGCGCAATTTTGTCCCAAGGGAAGGATCAAAACGGATAATTTTCCAAGCAAAGGCTCTTCACTTTTCCTACTAGAATAAAACGATAACCAAACATAAATGACAATTCTGGAAAAAGTCAGCCACAAGCAGCCAGGTGAAAAACCTTCCTTGTTTCTTCTGGGAAAAAGTAGAAATATTTTCCTCCATGCAAGACGAAGCAGGAAAAATAATTTTCCAGCCCTGGAGCGTGTATTTCTATATTCTTAAGTAGGAAACAAGCTTTCCTCGTTGTGTTTTAAAGAAAACAGATTTTTTAGATAGGAGGGAATGAGATTCAGCCTTTATCTTCTCCTTCTCAGTTTTGGAGTTCACAGTTTTCTCCCTGCTGCAACTTGGAGACAGAAACTGCTTTTCTTTTAATCTGGTTTGGACCAGGGACACCAACCAGCTAGATGGTTGGCTAGTCCAGGCTGCATCCATCTCTTGTGTGTTTGTGTGTGTGAGGTTTTTCCTCGCCCGCTGTTTCTCTCCCTCTAAAGAGATTGTGGGCTTGTTTGTGCGAACGCAAACTCTCTTGAATGGCAGCCTATTCGCTTTACCTCCGTTGGGTGAGTGGGTGGGTGGGTGAAGAGAGGCTTTATGCTCAAACATCCTTGTGGCAGGTTTCAGAGCCGACAAGCAAGTTGATTTCTCTACGTAGGAAGACAATAATCCACTTAATTGAGCCACAAGGGAGGTGGGGAAAAAATCTTCAAGCAGAGCTGGAGACCCAAAGATCTCTTTAACATGAGATGCGAAAGGGAAACAAGCTACCTTTCTATCCACCCACCCACCCATAATTATCCATTTGTATCTATTTTTCTCTCTATCTCTAACTCTATCTCTATCTATCTATCTCTATCTATCTATCTCTATCTATCTATCTATCCATCCATCCATCTATCTTTCATATTTATTTTTATCTATCTATTATTTTATTTTATCTATCTCTATATCTGTCCATCGATCAAGAATCTCAAATCTAGGATGGTTGAGGAGAAGAATTAGAAGCTTGATATCCTTGGCAGAGATTTAGAAAAAGAGAATCAGAAATATGATTTACAGATAAAAGGCAACAATGAGAATGAATAAGGGTGAGAAAGAGAGAGCAAGAGAGAAAGAGGGAGGGAGTGATGTGAAAAGCTAAGTTTGAAAAGTTGGGATCTGGGTTTCAAAGGGCTGTAATGAGATCAGGCAGATTCAGGACGAGGGAAGGGAGAGTCCAGCCTAGGGATAGGCAGTAGGGGAGAAAGGCAACTGTCCCTAGTCAAAAGAGGTGGAAGGAAGGAAGGAAGGAAGGAAGGAAGGAAGGAAGGAAAGGAGAAGGAGAGAGAAAGAGAAAGAAAACAAAGAAAAAGGAGAGCCAGCACATTAGGAAGGAAAGAAGGAAGAAGAGGTGGAAGGGGAAAAAACAAAGGGAGAAGGAGGGAGAAAGGAGAAAAAGAGATGATAAAACAGGAAAAAAAGGGAGGAGGAGGAAAAGAATGAGAAGGGGAAAAAAGAGGAAAAAAAGATTTGAGAAGGAAAGAAGGAAGGAAATAGGAGAAATTAAATGGAAAGAAACTCCACTAAAAAAAAAAAACAGAAGGAAAGAGATTAAGGAGATTAAAACATAGAAAAAGTTTTTTTCAAAGAGAGAGACAGGAGGAGAGGAGAAAGAGGAGGAGCAGAGCAGAGCCAAAGAATGGAAAATGAAAGCAAGTCTTCCCAAGTAGCCCAGAAAACGGCTGCCGGCTGGTTCTACCACAAGGAAGCTGAGGAAAGACTCCTGAGAGTAAGAAAGGGAGGGGAGGAAATCTGGGTTTCCATCCCCCTCTAATAATTTAATTCTTTAGCAGCCGAGAAATCCCAGATTCCAATCTGCCTTTTAGGCAGACCGTTTCAGAGCTCTTTTCAAAATTGGTGGTGTTGGGAGCTCTCTGGACAGATGAGGAAGCCTATCAGAAAACGGGATGAACCGATCCTTGTTTAGAATTTTTTAAATATCTATCTACCTATCTATCAAATCTATTTTATCTGTCTATACAATCTATTCTATCAATCAACCCACCCATCTATTTACCTACCTAATCTATTTTATCTAATCTATTTTATCTAATCTATTTTACCTAATTTATTTTATCTAATCTATTTTATCTAATCTATCCATCCATCCATCCATCCATCCATCCATCCATCCATCCATCCATCCATCCATCTATCTATCTATCTATCTATCTATCTATCTATCTATCTATCTATCTATCTATCTATCTATCTATCTATCTATCTATCTATCTATCATATTGCTTTATCTATCCATCCATCTATCCACCCACCCACCCACCCACCCATCCATCTATCTATCTATTATATTGCTCTATCCATCCATCCATCCATCCATCCATCCACCCACCCACCCACCCATCTATCTATCTCCTGGGGAGAGGGAAAAAATCTCCACTCCTTCAGGGAGAACTTTTGTGCTTTGAAATGTTGAGAACTTAGCATCCTTCAGGGTTTACTCTCAAGAAAGATCCCACTCCTCAAATAATCTGGCCAGGCTTTTGAGAGCCCCTTCCACGTGGACTCCCATTTTATCTGGCTAAGGCAGACTGGAGTGAACTTCTGCACCTATTTTGATCTGAAGATAAAATAGGGGGGTGGGGAGAAGAAGAATATTTTATTTTATCTTCAGACCTCTGCTTGTATTTTGAAATGGGCAGTCAGGAGGATGCGAGAGGGAGAGAAATTTAAGGGGGCACCCCAAGTTTTGGTCTCGCCGTTTTGGTTTGAAAAGTCCCTTTTCGGCAGGTTGCATCCTTCCTTTTCAACCTTCTGGTCTTTTTTTTTTTTTTTTCAGTTGAGGACCAGCGAACATTTGCAGAAGAACTAAAGCCTCATTTTGAGTTTGGATAAGTTTCGGCATTTTAGGGTATGCATCTTGTTTTGCTTTGTTTTTTGAGAAAACCCCCAAAGCTTAGATTTCACAGAGAAACTGAATTTAAGAAGTTGCAGAGAAGGGAAGTACTGAGAGAGAGCTACGAGAAACTAATTAAGGTCCCAACTTCTAGAGGCAGGCAGGCAGGCAGGCAAAGGTCAAAAGAAATAAGATTAATGGCGAAAAAGAGAGAGGTCAGATTACAATCTTGGGTAGGGGTTCCAGTGAAACCCCACCAGGGTCTCGTAAAAAAGAAGCAAAAACAACAACAACAACCCGTAAACAAAACACCTTTATATTGCTGTCCACTATCATGCGTAAAAGCCGCATGGTTTGAAGCTTGTTACAAATAGCTGCAGAGTTAGCAAAATTGCTTCCCTGCTCAAGATCTTGCCATGAATGGACCCCTCATCTCAAGAAGATTTGTATAGCCTGGTGATTATTCCCACGCCCTGCCTTTTCCTTTCAATGATTTTCTCATGCAAAGCGATTTGTCCCCCCTCTTAAAAAAATGAGAATAGACTCTGTC